>OZ023328.1:43699326-44189326 GCA_964007535.1 Brachyptera risi
TGGCGCCCTGAACTCCACGACGTGATTATTGTCCTTGAGAAAAGAGCATAATTTCACCATCCACACACTTAACATCACCCTTGTGGCGCCCTGAACTTCACGACCCGGATATTGTCCTTGAGAAAAAAGCATAATTTCACCATCCACACACTCAACATCACCCTTGTGGTGCCCTGAACTTCACGACCAGATTATCGTCCTTGAGAAAAGAGCATAATTTCGCCATCCACACTCTTAACATCACCCTTGTGGCGCCCTGAACTCCACGACCTGATTATCGTCCTTGAGAAAAGAACATAATTTCACCATCCACACACTTAACATCACCCTTGTGGCGCCCTGAACTTCACGACCTGATTTTTGTCCTTGAGAAAAGAGCCTAATTCCACCATCCACACACTTAACATCACCCTTGTGGCGCCCTGAACTTCACGACCCGATTATCGTCCTTGAGAAAACAGCATAATTTCACCATCCACACACTTAACATCACCCTTGTGGCGCCCTGAACTTCACGACCCGGATATTGTCCTTGAGAAAAGAGCATAATTCCACCATTCACACACTTAACATCACCCTTGTGGCGCCCTGAACTCCTCGACCTGAATATCGTCCTTGAGAAAAGAGCATGATTTCACCATCCACACACTTAACATCACCCTTGTGGTGCCCTGAACTTCACCACGTGATTATTGTCCTTGAGAAAAGAGCATAATTTCACCATCCACACTCTTAACATCACCCTTGTGGCGCCCTGAACTTCACGACCCGCATATTGTCCTTGAGAAAAGAGCATAATTTCACCATCCACACTCTTAACATCACCCTTGTGGCGCCCTGAACTTCACCACGTGATCATCGTCCTTGAGAAAAGAGCATAATTTCACCATCTACACACTTAACATCACTCTTGTGGCGCCCTGAACTTCACGACCTGATTATTGTCCTTGAGAAAAGAGCATGATTTCACCATCCACACTCTTAACATCACCCTTGTGGCGCCCTGAACTTCACGACCTGATTAATGTCCTTGAGAAAAGAGCATAATTTCACCATCCACACTCTTAACATCACCCTTGTGGCGCCCTGAACTTCACGACCTGATTATTGTCCTTGAGAAAAGAGCATATTTTCAGCATCCACACACTTAACATCACCCTTGTGGTGCCCTGAACTTCACGACCCGGATATTGTCCTTGAGAAAAGAGCATACTTTCACCATCCACACTCTTAACATCACCCTTGTGGCGCCCTGAACTTCACGACCTGATTATTGTCCTTGAGAAAAGAGCATAATTTCACCATCCACACACTTAACATCACCCTTGTGGCGCCCTGAACTTCACGACCCGGATATTGTCTTTGAGAAAAGAGCATAATTTCACCATCCACACACTTAACATCACCCTTGTGGCGCCCTGAACTTCACGACCTGATTATCGTCCTTGAGGAAAGAGCATAATTTCACCATCCACACACTTAACATCACCCTTGTGGCGCCCTGAAGTTCACGACCTGATTATTGTCCTTGAGAAAAGAGCATAATTTCACCAATCACACCCTTAACATCACCCTTGTGGCGCCCTGAACTTCACGACCTGATTATCGTCCTTGAGAAAAGAGCATAATTTCACCATCCACACTCTTAACATCACCCTTGTGGCGCCCTGAACTTCACGACCTGATTATTGTCCTTGAGAAAAGAGCATAATTTCAGCATCCACACACATAACATCACCCTTGTGGTGCCCTGAACTTCACGACCCGGATATTGTCCTTGAGAAAAGAGCATAATTTCACCATCCACACTCTTAACATCACCCTTGTGGCGCCCTGAACTTCACGACCTGATTATTGTCCTTGAGAAAAGAGCATAATTTCACCATCCACACCCTTAACATCACCCTTGTGGCGCCCTGAACTTCACCAAGTGATTATTGTCCTTGAGAAAAGAGCATAATTTCACCATCCACACACTCAACATCACCCTTGTGGCGCCCTGAACTTCACGACCTGATTATTGTCCTTGAGGAAAGAGCATAATTTCACCATCCACACACTCAACATCAACCTTGTGGCGCCCTGAACTTCACGACCTGATTATTGTCCTTGAGAAAAGAGCATAATTTCACCATCCACACACTTAACATCACCCTTGTGGTGCCCTGAACTTCACGACCCGGATATTGTCCTTGAGGAATGAGCATAATTTCACCATCCACACCCTCAACATCACCCTTGTGGCGCCCTGAACTTCACGACCTGATTATTGTCCTTGAGAAAAGAGCATAATTTCACCATCCACACACTTAACATCACCCTTGTGGCGCCCTGAACTTCACGACCCGGATATTGTCCTTGAGAAAAGAGCATAATAACACCATCCACACACTTAACATCACCCTTGTGGCGCCCTGAACTCCACGACGTGATTATTGTCCTTGAGAAAAGAGCATAATTTCACCATCCACACACTTAACATCACCCTTGTGGCGCCCTGAACTTCACGACCCGGATATTGTCCTTGAGAAAAAAGCATAATTTCACCATCCACACACTCAACATCACCCTTGTGGTGCCCTGAACTTCACGACCAGATTATCGTCCTTGAGAAAAGAGCATAATTTCGCCATCCACACTCTTAACATCACCCTTGTGGCGCCCTGAACTCCACGACCTGATTATCGTCCTTGAGAAAAGAACATAATTTCACCATCCACACACTTAACATCACCCTTGTGGCGCCCTGAACTTCACGACCTGATTTTTGTCCTTGAGAAAAGAGCCTAATTCCACCATCCACACACTTAACATCACCCTTGTGGCGCCCTGAACTTCACGACCTGATTATCGTCCTTGAGAAAACAGCATAATTTCACCATCCACACACTTAACATCACCCTTGTGGCGCCCTGAACTTCACGACCCCGATATTGTCCTTGAGAAAAGAGCATAATTCCACCATTCACACACTTAACATCACCCTTGTGGCGCCCTGAACTCCTCGACCTGAATATCGTCCTTGAGAAAAGAGCATGATTTCACCATCCACACACTTAACATCACCCTTGTGGTGCCCTGAACTTCACCACGTGATTATTGTCCTTGAGAAAAGAGCATAATTTCACCATCCACACTCTTAACATCACCCTTGTGGCGCCCTGAACTTCACGACCCGCATATTGTCCTTGAGAAAAGAGCATAATTTCACCATCCACACTCTTAACATCACCCTTGTGGCGCCCTGAACTTCACCACGTGATCATCGTCCTTGAGAAAAGAGCATAATTTCACCATCTACACACTTAACATCACTCTTGTGGCGCCCTGAACTTCACGACCTGATTATTGTCCTTGAGAAAAGAGCATGATTTCACCATCCACACTCTTAACATCACCCTTGTGGCGCCCTGAACTTCACGACCTGATTAATGTCCTTGAGAAAAGAGCATAATTTCACCATCCACACTCTTAACATCACCCTTGTGGCGCCCTGAACTTCACGACCTGATTATTGTCCTTGAGAAAAGAGCATATTTTCAGCATCCACACACTTAACATCACCCTTGTGGTGCCCTGAACTTCACGACCCGGATATTGTCCTTGAGAAAAGAGCATACTTTCACCATCCACACTCTTAACATCACCCTTGTGGCGCCCTGAACTTCACGACCTGATTATTGTCCTTGAGAAAAGAGCATAATTTCACCATCCACACACTTAACATCACCCTTGTGGCGCCCTGAACTTCACGACCCGGATATTGTCCTTGAGAAAAGAGCATAATTTCACCATCCACACACTTAACATCACCCTTGTGGCGCCCTGAACTTCACGACCTGATTATCGTCCTTGAGGAAAGAGCATAATTTCACCATCCACACACTTAACATCACCCTTGTGGCGCCCTGAAGTTCACGACCTGATTATTGTCCTTGAGAAAAGAGCATAATTTCACCAATCACACCCTTAACATCACCCTTGTGGCGCCCTGAACTTCACGACCTGATTATCGTCCTTGAGAAAAGAGCATAATTTCACCATCCACACTCTTAATATCACCCTTGTGGCGCCCTGAACTTCACGACCTGATTATTGTCCTTGAGAAAAGAGCATAATTTCAGCATCCACACACATAACATCACCCTTGTGGTGCCCTGAACTTCACGACCCGGATATTGTCCTTGAGAAAAGAGCATAATTTCACCATCCACACTCTTAACATCACCCTTGTGGCGCCCTGAACTTCACGACCTGATTATTGTCCTTGAGAAAAGAGCATAATTTCACCATCCACACCCTTAACATCACCCTTGTGGCGCCCTGAACTTCACCAAGTGATTATTGTCCTTGAGAAAAGAGCATAATTTCACCATCCACACACTCAACATCACCCTTGTGGCGCCCTGAACTTCACGACCTGATTATTGTCCTTGACGAAAGAGCATAATTTCACCATCCACACACTCAACATCAACCTTGTGGCGCCCTGAACTTCACGACCTGATTATTGTCCTTGAGAAAAGAGCATAATTTCACCATCCACACACTTAACATCACCCTTGTGGTGCCCTGAACTTCACGACCCGGATATTGTCCTTGAGGAATGAGCATAATTTCACCAATCACACCCTCAACATCACCCTTGTGGCGCCCTGAACTTCACGACCTGATTATTGTCCTTGAGAAAAGAGCATAATTTCACCATCCACACACTTAACATCACCCTTGTGGTGCCCTGAACTTCACGACCCGGATATTGTCCTTGAGGAAAGAGCATAATTTCACCAATCACACCCTCAACATCACCCTTGTGGCGCCCTGAACTTCACGACCTGATTATTGTCCTTGAGGAAAGAGCATAATTTCACCAATCACACCCTCAACATCACCCTTGTGGCGCCCTGAACTTCACGACCTGATTATTGTCCTTGAGAAAAGAGCATAATTTCACCATCCACACACTTAACATCACCCTTGTGGTGCCCTGAACTTCACGACCTGATTATTGTCCTTGAGAAAAGAGCATAATTTCACCATCCACACACTTAACATCACCCTTGTGGCGCCCTGAACTCCACGACCTGATTATCGTCCTTGAGAAAAGAACATAATTTCACCATCCACACACTTAACATCACCCTTGTGGCGCCCTGAACTTCGCGACCTGATATTTGTCCTTGAGAAAAGAGCATAATTTCACCATCCACACACTTAACATCACCCTTGTGGCGCCCTGAACTTCACGACCCGGATATTGTCCTTAAGAATAGAGCATAATTCCACCCTCCACACACTTAACATCACCCTTGTGGTGCCCTGCACTTCACCACCTGATTATTGTCCTTGAGAAAAGAGCATAATTTCACCATCCACACACTTAACATCACCCTAGTGGCGCCCTGAACTTCACTACCTGATTATTGTCCTTGAGAAAAGAGCATAATTTCACCATCCACTCACTTAACATCACCCTTGTGGCGCCCTGAACTCCACGACCTGATTATTTTCCTTGAGAAAAGAGCATGATTTCACCATCCACACACTTAACATCACCCTTGTGGTGCCCTGAACTTCACCACTTGATTATTGTCCTTGAGAAAAGAGCATAATTTCACCATCCACACTCTTAACATCACCCTTGTGGCGCCCTGAACTTCACGACCTGATTTTTGTCCTTGAGAAAAGAGCATAATTACACCATCCACACCCTTAACATCATCCTTGTGGCGCCCTGAACTTCACGACCCGGATATTGTCCTTGAGAAAAGAGCATAATTTCACCATCCACACACTTAACATCACCCTTGTGGCGCCCTGAACTTCACGACCTGATTATTGTCCTTGAGAAAAGAGCATAATTTCACCATCCACACACTCAACATCACCCTTGTGGCGCCCTGAACTTCACGACCTGATTATCGTCCTTGAGGAAAGAGCATAATTTCACCATCCACACACTTAACATCACCCTTGTGGCGCCCTGAACTTCACGACCTGATTATTGTCCTTGAGAAAAGAGCATAATTTCACCATCCACACCCTTAACATCACCCTTGTGGCGCCCTGAACTTCACGACCTGATTATCGTCCTTGAGAAAATTGCATAATTTCACCATCCACACCCTTAACATCACCCTTGTGGCGCCCTGAACTTCACGACCTGATTATTGTCCTTGAGAAAAGAGCATAATTTCACCATCCACACCCTCAACATCACCCTTGTGGCGCCCTGAACTTCACGACCTGATTATTGTCCTTGAGAAAAGAGCCCAATTTCACCATCCACACACTTAACATCACCCTTGTGGCGCCCTGAACTTCACGACCCGGATATTGTCCTTGAGAAAAGAGCATAATAACACCATCCACACACTTAACATCACCCTTGTGGCGCCCTGAACTCCACGACGTGATTATTGTCCTTGAGAAAAGAGCATAATTTCACCATCCACACACTTAACATCACCCTTGTGGCGCCCTGAACTTCACGACCCGGATATTGTCCTTGAGAAAAAAGCATAATTTCACCATCCACACACTTAACATCACCCTTGTGGTGCCCTGAACTTCACGACCAGATTATCGTCCTTGAGAAAAGAGCATAATTTCACCATCCACACTCTTAACATCACCCTTGTGGCGCCCTGAACTCCACGACCTGATTATCGTCCTTGAGAAAAGAACATAATTTCACCATCCACACACTTAACATCACCCTTGTGGCGCCCTGAACTTCACGACCTGATTTTTGTCCTTGAGAAAAGAGCCTAATTCCACCATCCACACACTTAACATCACCCTTGTGGCGCCCTGAACTTCACGACCTGATTATCGTCCTTGAGAAAACAGCATAATTTCACCATCCACACACTTAACATCACCCTTGTGGCGCCCTGAACTTCACGACCCGGATATTGTCCTTGAGAAAAGAGCATAATTCCACCATTCACACACTTAACATCACCCTTGTGGCGCCCTGAACTCCTCGACCTGAATATCGTCCTTGAGAAAAGAGCATGATTTCACCATCCACACACTTAACATCACCCTTGTGGTGCCCTGAACTTCACCACGTGATTATTGTCCTTGAGAAAAGAGCATAATTTCACCATCCACACTCTTAACATCACCCTTGTGGCGCCCTGAACTTCACGACCCGCATATTGTCCTTGAGAAAAGAGCATAATTTCACCATCCACACTCTTAACATCACCCTTGTGGCGCCCTGAACTTCACCACGTGATCATCGTCCTTGAGAAAAGAGCATAATTTCACCATCTACACACTTAACATCACTCTTGTGGCGCCCTGAACTTCACGACCTGATTATTGTCCTTGAGAAAAGAGCATGATTTCACCATCCACACTCTTAACATCACCCTTGTGGCGCCCTGAACTTCACGACCTGATTAATGTCCTTGAGAAAAGAGCATAATTTCACCATCCACACTCTTAACATCACCCTTGTGGCGCCCTGAACTTCACGACCTGATTATTGTCCTTGAGAAAAGAGCATATTTTCAGCATCCACACACTTAACATCACCCTTGTGGTGCCCTGAACTTCACGACCCGGATATTGTCCTTGAGAAAAGAGCATACTTTCACCATCCACACTCTTAACATCACCCTTGTGGCGCCCTGAACTTCACGACCCGGATATTGTCCTTGAGAAAAGAGCATAATTTCACCATCCACACACTTAACATCACCCTTGTGGTGCCCTGAACTTCACGACCCGGATATTGTCCTTGAGAAAAGAGCATAATTTCACCATCCACACTCTTAACATCACCCTTGTGGCGCCCTGAACTTCACGACCTGATTATTGTCCTTGAGAAAAGAGCATAATTTCACCATCCACACCCTTAACATCACCCTTGTGGCGCCCTGAACTTCACCAAGTGATTATTGTCCTTGAGAAAATAGCATAATTTCACCATCCACACACTCAACATCACCCTTGTGGCGCCCTGAACTTCACGACCTGATTATTGTCCTTGAGGAAAGAGCATAATTTCACCATCCACACACTCAACATCAACCTTGTGGCGCCCTGAACTTCACGACCTGATTATTGTCCTTGAGAAAAGAGCATAATTTCACCATCCACACACTTAACATCACCCTTGTGGTGCCCTGAACTTCACGACCCGGATATTGTCCTTGAGGAATGAGCATAATTTCACCAATCACACCCTCAACATCACCCTTGTGGCGCCCTGAACTTCACGACCTGATTATTGTCCTTGAGAAAATAGCATAATTTCACCATCCACACACTTAACATCACCCTTGTGGTGCCCTGAACTTCACGACCCGGATATTGTCCTTGAGGAAAGAGCATAATTTCACCAATCACACCCTCAACATCACCCTTGTGGCGCCCTGAACTTCACGACCTGATTATTGTCCTTGAGGAAAGAGCATAATTTCACCAATCACACCCTCAACATCACCCTTGTGGCGCCCTGAACTTCACGACCTGATTATTGTCCTTGAGAAAAGAGCATAATTTCACCATCCACACACTTAACATCACCCTTGTGGTGCCCTGAACTTCACGACCCGGATATTGTCCTTGAGGAAAGAGCATAATTTCACCATCCACACACTTAACATCACCCTTGTGGCGCCCTGAACTTCACGACCTGATTATTGTCCTTGAGAAAAGAGCATAATTTCACCATCCACACACTTAACATCACCCTTGTGGTGCCCTGAACTTCACGACCTGATTATTGTCCTTGAGAAAAGAGCATAATTTCACCATCCACACTCTTAACATCACCCTTGTGGCGCCCTGAACTTCACGACCTGATTATTGTCCTTGAGAAAAGAGCATAATTTCACCATCCACACACTTAACATCACCCTTGTGGCGCCCTGAACTTCACGACCTGATTATTGTCCTTGAGAAAAGAGCATAATTTCACCATCCACACACTTAACATCACCCTTGTGGCGCCCTGAACTTCACGACCTGATTATTGTCCTTGAGAAAAGAGCATAATTTCACCAACCACACACTTAACATCACCCTTGTGGTGCCCTGAACTTCACGACCTGATTAATGTCCTTGAGAAAAGAGCATAATTTCACCATCCACACACTTAACATCACCCTTGTGTCCGCCCAGAACTTCACGACCTGATTATTGTCCTTGAGAAAAGAGCATAATTTCACCATCCACACACTTAACATCACCCTTGTGGCGCCCTGAACTTCACGACCTGATTATTGTCCTTGAGAAGAGAGCATGATTTCACCATCCACACCCTCAACATCACCCTTGTGGCGCCCTGAACTTCACGACCTGATTATTGTCCTTGAGAAAAGAGCATGATTTCACCATCCACACCCTTAACATCACCCTTGTGGCGCCTTGAACTTCACGACCTGATTATTGTCCTTGAGAAAAGAGCATGATTTCACCATCCACACCCTTTACATCACCCTTGTGGCGCCCTGAACTTCACCACGTGATTATCGTCCTTGAGAAAAGAGCATGATTTCACCATACACACACCTAACATCACCCTTGTGGCGCCCTGAACTTCACGACCACATTACCATCCTTGAGAAAAGAGCATAATTTCACCATCCACACACTTAACATCACCCTTGTGGCACCCTGAACTCCACGACCTGATTGTTGTCCTTGAGAAAAGAGCATAATTTCACCATCCACACACTTAACATCACCCTTGTGGTGCCCTGAACTTCACGACCTGATTATAGTCCTTGAGAAAAGAGCATAATTTCACCATCCACACACTTAACATCACCCTTGTGGCGCCTTGAACTTCACGACCACATTACCATCCTTGAGAAAAGAGCATAATTTCACCATCCACACACTTAACATCACCCTTGTGGTGCCCTGAACTTCACGACCTGGTTATAGTCCTTGAGAAAAGAGCATAATTTCACCATCCACACACTTAACATCACCCTTGTGGCGCCCTGAACTTCACCACGTGATTATCGTCCTTGAGAAAAGAGCATAATTTCACCATCCACGCCCTTAACATCACCCTTGTGGCGCCCTGAACTCCACCACGTGATTATCGTCCTTGAGAAAAGAGCATAATTTCACCATCCACACACTTAACATCACCCTTGTGGTGCCCTGAACTTCACGACCTGATTATTGTCCTTGAGAAAAGAGCATAATTTCACCATCCACACACCTAACATCACCCTTGTGGCGCCCTGAACTTCACGACCTGATTATTGTCCTTGAGAAAAGAGCATAATTTCACCATCCACACACTTAACATCACCCTTGTGGCGCCCTGAACTTCACGACCTGATTATTTTCCTTGAGAAAAGAGCATAATTTCACCATCCACACACTTAACATCACCCTTGTGGTGCCCTGAACTTCACGACCTGATTATTGTCCTTGAGAAAAGAGCATAATTTCACCATCCACACACTTAACATCACCCTTGTGGCGCCCTGAACTTCACGCTCTGATTATTGTCCTTGAGAAAAGAGCATAATTTCACCATCCACACACTTAACATCACCCTTGTGGCGCCCTGAACTTCACGACCAGATCATTGTCCTTGAGAAAATAGCATAATTTAGCCATCCACACACTTAACATCACCCTTGTGGCACCCTGAACTCCACGACCTGATTGTTGACCTTGAGAAAAGAGCATAATTTCACCATCCACACACTTAACATCACCCTTGTGGTGCCCTGAACTCCACCACGTGATTATCGTCCTTGAGAAAAGAGCATAATTTCACCATCCACACACTTAACATCACCCTTGTGGCGCCCTGAACTTCACGCTCTGATTATTGTCCTTGATAAAAGAGCATAATTTCACCATCCACACCCTTAACATCACCCTTGTGGCGATCTGAACTTCACGCTCTGATTATTGTTCTTGAGAAAATAGCATAATTTCACCATCCACACACCTAACATCACCCTTGTGGCGCCCTGAACTTCACGACCTGATTATTGTCCTTGAGAAAAGAGCATAATTTCACCATCCACACACTTAACATCACCCTTGTGGTGCCTTGAACTTCACGACCTGATTATTGTCTTTGAGAAAAGAGCATAATTCCACCATCCACACACCTAACATCACCCTTGTGGCGCCCTGAACTTCACGCTCTGATTATTGTCCTTGAGAAAAGAGCCTAATTTCACCATCCACACACCTAACATCACCCTTGTGGCGCCCTGAACTTCACGACCTGATTATTGTCCTTGAGAAAAGAGCATAATTTCACCATCCACACACTTAACATCACCCTTGTGGCGCCCTGAACTCCACGCTCTGATTATTGTCCTTGAGAAAAGAGCATAATTTCACCATCCACACACCTAACATCACCCTTGTGGCGCCCTGAACTTCACGACCTGATTATTGTCCTTGAGAAAAGAGCATAATTTCACCATCCACACACTTAACATCACCCTTGTGGCGCCCTGAACTTCACGCTCTGATTATCGTCCTTGAGAAAAGAGCATTTTTTCACCATCCACACACTTAACATCACCCTTGTGGTGCCTTGAACTTCACGCTCTGATTATTGTCCTTGAGAAAATAGCATAATTTCACCATCCACACACTTAACATCACCCTTGTGGTGCCCTGAACTTCACGCTCTGATTATTGTCCTTGAGAAAATAGCATAATTTCACCATCACACACTTAACATCACCCTTGTGGTGCCCTGAACTTCACGACCTGATTATCGTCCTTGAGAAAAGAGCATAATTTCACCATCCACACACTTAACATCACCCTTGTGGTGCCTTGAACTTCACGACCACATTACCATCCTTGAGAAAAGAGCATAATTTCACCATCCACACACTTAACATCACCCTTGTGGTGCCCTGAACTTCACGCTCTGATTATTGTCCTTGAGAAGTGAGCATAATTTCACCATCCACACCCTTAACATCACCCTTGTGGTGCCCTGAACTTCACGCTCTGATTATTGTCCTTGAGAAAAGAGCATAATTTCACCATCCACACACTTAACATCACCCTTGTGGCGCCCTGAACTTCACGACCTGATTATTGTCCTTGAGAAAAGAGCATAATTTCACCATCCACACACTTAACATCACCCTTGTGGCGCCCTGAACTTCACGCTCTGATTATTGTCCTTGAGAAAAGAGCATAATTTCACCATCCACACACTTAACATCACCCTTGTGGTGCCCTGAACTTCACGACCTGATTATTGTCCTTGAGAAAAGAGCATAATTTCACCATCCACACACTTAACATCACCCTTGTGGCGCCCTGAACTTCACCACGTGATTATCGTCCTTGAGAAAAGAGCATAATTTCACCATCCACGCCCTTAACATCACCCTTGTGGCGCCCTGAACTCCACCACGTGATTATCGTCCTTGAGAAAAGAGCATAATTTCACCATCCACACACTTAACATCACCCTTGTGGTGCCCTGAACTTCACGACCTGATTATTGTCCTTGAGAAAAGAGCATAATTTCACCATCCACACACCTAACATCACCCTTGTGGCGCCCTGAACTTCACGACCTGATTATTGTCCTTGAGAAAAGAGCATAATTTCACCATCCACACACTTAACATCACCCTTGTGGCGCCCTGAACTTCACGCTCTGATTATCGTCCTTGAGAAAAGAGCATAATTTCACCATCAACACACTTAACATCACCCTTGTGGCGCCCTGAACTTCACGACCACATTACCGTCCTTGAGAAAAGAGCATAATTTCACCATCCACACACTTAACATCACCCTTGTGGCACCCTGAACTCCACGACCTGATTGTTGTCCTTGAGAAAAGAGCATAATTTCACCATCCACACACTTAACATCACCCTTGTGGTGCCCTGAACTCCACCACGTGATTATCATCCTTGAGAAAAGAGCATAATTTCACCATCCACACACTTAACATCACCCTTGTGGCGCCCTGAACTTCACGACCTGATTATTGTCCTTGAGAAAAGATTATAATTTCACCATCCACACACTTAACATCACCCTTGTGGCGCCCTGAACTTCACGACCAGATTATTGTCCTTGAGAAAAGAGCATAATTTCACCATCCACACACTTAACATCACCCTTGTGGCGCCTTGAACTTCACCACGTGATTATTGTCCTTGAGAAAAGAGCATAATTTCACCATCCACACACTTAACATCACCCTTGTGGCGCCCTGAACTTCACGCTCTGATTATTGTCCTTGAGAAAAGAGCATAATTTCACCATCCACACACTTAACATCACCCTTGTGGTGCCTTGAACTTCACGACCTGATTATTGTCCTTGAGAAAAGAGCATAATTTCACCATCCACACACTTAACATCACCCTTGTGGCGCCCTGAACTTCACGCTCTGATTATTGTCCTTGAGAAAAGAGCATAATTTCACCATCCACACACTTAACATCACCCTTGTGGCACCCTGAACTTCACGCTCTGATTATTGTCCTTGAGAAAAGAGCATAATTTCACCATCCACACACTTAACATCACCCTTGTGGCACCCTGAACTTCACGCTCTGATTATTGTCCTTGAGAAAAGAGAATAATTTCACCATCCACACACTTAACATCACCCTTGTGGCACCCTGAACTTCACGCTCTGATTATTGTCCTTGAGAAAAGAGCATAATTTCACCATCGACACACTTAACATCACCCTTGTGGCGCCCTGAACTTCACGCTCTGATTATTGTCCTTGAGAAAAGAGCATAATTTCACCATCCACACACTTAACATCACCCTTGTGGCGCCCTGAACTTCACGCTCTGATTATTGTCCTTGAGGAAAGAGCATAATTTCACCATCTACACACTTAACATCACCCTTGTGGTGCCCTGAACTTCACGCTCTGATTATTGTCCTTGAGAAAAGAGCATAATTTCACCATCCACACACTTAACATCACCCTTGTGGCGCCCTGAACTTCACGCTTTGATTATTGTCCTTGAGAAAAGAGCATAATTTCACCATCCACACACCTAACATCACCCTTGTGGCGTCCTGTACTTCACGCTCTGATTATCGTCCTTAAGAAAAGAGCATAATTTCACCATCCACACACTTAACATCACCCTTATGGCGATCTGAACTTCACCACGTGATTATCGTCCTTGAGGAAAGAGCATGATTTCACCATCCACACACTTAACATCACCCTTGTGGCGCCCTGAACTTCACGCTCTGATTATTGTCCTTGAGAGAAGAGCATAATTTCACCATCCACACACTTAACATCACCCTTGTGGCGCCTTGAACTTCACGACCAGATTATTGTCCTTGAGAAAAGAGCATAATTTCACCATCCACACACTTAACATCACCCTTGTGGCGCCCTGAACTTCACGCTCTGATTATTGTCCTTGAGAAAAGAGCATAATTTCACCATCCACACACTTAACATCACCCTTGTGGCACCCTGAACTTCACGCTCTGATTATTGTCCTTGAGAAAAGAGCATAATTTCAGCATCCACACACTTAACATCACCCTTGTGGCGTCCTGAACTTCACGCTCTGATTATTGTCCTTGAGAAAAGAGCATAATTTCACCATCCACACACCTAACATCACCCTTGTGGCGTCCTGAACTTCACGCTCTGATTATCGTCCTTGAGAAAAGAGCATAATTTCACCATCCACACACTTAACATCACCCTTGTGGCGATCTGAACTTCACGACCTGATTATTGTCCTTGAGAAAAGAGCATAATTTCACCATCCACACACTTAACATCACCCTTGTGGCACCCTGAACTTCACGCTCTGATTATTGTCCTTGAGAAAAGAGCATAATTTCACCATCCACACACCTAACATCACCCTTGTGGTGCCCTGAACTTCACGCTCTGATTATTGTCCTTGAGAAAAGAGCATAATTTCACCATCCACACACTTAACATCACCCTTGTGGTGCCCTGAACTTCACGACCAGATTATTGTCCTTGAGAAAAGAGCATAATTTCACCATCCACACACCTAACATCACCCTTGTGGTGCCCTGAACTTCACGCTCTGATTATTGTCCTTGAGAAAAGAGCATAATTTCACCATCCACACACTTAACATCACCCTTGTGGCGCCCTGAACTTCACGACCAGATTATTGTCCTTGAGAAAAGAGCATAATTTCACCATCCACACACTTAACATCACCCTTGTGGTGCCCTGAACTTCACGACCACATTACCATCCTTGAGAAAATAGCATAATTTCACCATCCACACACTTAACATCACCCTTGTGGCGCCCTGAACTTCACGACCTGATTATCGTCCTTGAGAAAAGAGCATAATTTCACCATCCACACACTTAACATCACCCTTGTGGCGCCCTGAACTTCACGACCTGATTATTGTCCTTGAGAAAAGAGCATAATTTCACCATCCACACACTTAACATCACCCTTGTGGTGCCCTGAACTTCACGACCCGGATATTGTCCTTGAGGAAAGAGCATAATTTCACCAATCACACCCTCAACATCACCCTTGTGGCGCCCTGAACTTCACGACCTGATTATTGTCCTTGAGGAAAGAGCATAATTTCACCAATCACACCCTCAACATCACCCTTGTGGCGCCCTGAACTTCACGACCTGATTATTGTCCTTGAGAAAAGAGCATAATTTCACCATCCACACACTTAACATCACCCTTGTGGTGCCCTGAACTTCACGACCCGGATATTGTCCTTGAGGAAAGAGCATAATTTCACCATCCACACACTTAACATCACCCTTGTGGCGCCCTGAACTTCACGACCTGATTATTGTCCTTGAGAAAAGAGCATAATTTCACCATCCACACACTTAACATCACCCTTGTGGTGCCCTGAACTTCACGACCTGATTATTGTCCTTGAGAAAAGAGCATAATTTCACCATCCACACTCTCAACATCACCCTTGTGGCGCCCTGAACTTCACGACCTGATTATTGTCCTTGAGAAAAGAGCATAATTTCACCATCCACACACTTAACATCACCCTTGTGGCGCCCTGAACTTCACGACCTGATTATTGTCCTTGAGAAAAGAGCATAATTTCACCATCCACACACTTAACATCACCCTTGTGGCGCCCTGAACTTCACGACCTGATTATTGTCCTTGAGAAAAGAGCATAATTTCACCATCCACACACTTAACATCACCCTTGTGGCGCCCTGAACTTCACGACCTGATTATTGTCCTTGAGAAAAGAGCATAATTTCACCAATCACACCCTTAACATCACCCTTGTGGCGCCCTGAACTTCACGACCTGATTATCGTCCTTGAGAAAAGAGCATAATTTCACCATCCACACACTTAACATCACCCTTGTGGCGCCCTGAACTTCACGACCTGATTATTGTCCTTGAGAAAAGAGCATAATTTCACCATCCACACACTTAACATCACCCTTGTGGCGCCCTGAACTTCACGACCTGATTATTGTCCTTGAGAAAAGAGCATAATTTCACCATCAACACACTTAACATCACCCTTGTGGCGCCCGGAACTTCACGACCTGATTATTCTCCTTGAGAAAATAGCATAATTTCACCATCCACACCCTTAACATCACCCTTGTGGTGCCCTGAACTTCACCACGTGATTATTGTCCTTGAGAAAATAGCATAATTTCAGCATCCACACACTTAACATCACCCTTGTGGTGCCCTGAACTTCACGACCCGGATATTGTCCTTGAGAAAAGAGCATAATTTCACCATCCACACTCTTAACATCACCCTTGTGGCGCCCTGAACTTCACGACCTGATTATTGTCCTTGAGGAAAGAGCATAATTTCACCATCCACACCCTTAACATCACCCTTGTGGTGCCCTGAACTTCACTACCTGATTATTGTCCTTGAGAAAAGAGCATGATTTCACCATCCACACACTTAACATCACCCTTGTGGTGCCCTGAACTTCACGACCTAATTATTGTCCTTGAGAAAAGAGCATAATTTCAACAACCACACACTTAACATCACCCTTGTGGTGCCCTGAACTTCACGACCTGATTATTGTCCTTGAGAAAAGAGCATAATTTCACCAACCACACACTTAACATCACCCTTGTGGTGCCCTGAACTTCACGACCCGATTATTGTCCTTGAGAAAAGAGCATAATTTCACCAACCACACACTTAACATCACCCTTGTGGTGCCCTGAACTTCACTACCTGATTATTGTCCTTGAGAAAAGAGCATGATTTCACCATCCACACACTTAACATCACCCTTGTGGTGCCCTGAACTTCACGACCTGATTAATGTCCTTGAGAAAAGAGCATAATTTCACCAACCACACACTTAACATCACCCTTGTGGTGCCCTGAACTTCACGACCTGATTATTGTCCTTGAGAAAAGAGCATGATTTCACCATCCACACACTTAACATCACCCTTGTGGTGCCCTGAACTTCACGACCTGATTAATGTCCTTGAGAAAAGAGCATAATTTCACCATCCACACACTTAACATCACCCTTGTGGTGCCCTGAACTTCACGACCTGATTATTGTCCTTGAGAAAAGAGCATAATTTCACCAACCACACACTTAACATCACCCTTGTGGTGCCCTGAACTTCACGACCTGATTATTGTCCTTGAGAAAAGAGCATAATTTCACCAACCACACACTTAACATCACCCTTGTGGTGCCCTGAACTTCACGACCTGATTATTGTCCTTGAGAAAAGAGCATGATTTCACCATCCACACACTTAACATCACCCTTGTGGTGCCCTGAACTTCACGACCTGATTAATGTCCTTTAGAAAAGAGCATGATTTCACCATCCACACCCTTAACATCACCCTTGTGGCGCCCTGAACTTCACGACCTGATTATTGTCCTTGAGAAAAGAGCATGATTTCACCATCCACACCCTTAACATCACCCTTGTGGCGCCCTGAACTTCACGACCTGATTAATGTCCTTGAGAAAAGAGCATAATTTCACCAACCACACACTTAACATCACCCTTGTGGTGCCCTGAACTTCACGACCTGATTATTGTCCTTGAGAAAAGAGCATGATTTCACCATCCACACACTTAACATCACCCTTGTGGTGCCCTGAACTTCACGACCTGATTAATGTCCTTGAGAAAAGAGCATGATTTCACCATCCACACCCTTAACATCACCCTTGTGGCGCCCTGAACTTCACGACCTGATTATTGTCCTTGAGAAAAGAGCATGATTTCACCATCCACACACTTAACATCACCCTTGTGGTGCCCTGAACTTCACGACCTGATTAATGTCCTTGAGAAAAGAGCATGATTTCACCATCCACACCCTTAACATCACCCTTGTGGCGCCCTGAACTTCACGACCTGATTATTGTCCTTGAGAAAAGAGCATGATTTCACCATCCACACCCTTAACATCACCCTTGTGGCGCCCTGAACTTCACCACGTGATTATCGTCCTTGAGAAAAGAGCATGATTTCACCATCCACACACCTAACATCACCCTTGTGGCGCCCTGAACTTCACGACCACATTACCATCCTTGAGAAAAGAGCATAATTTCACCATCCACACACTTAACATCACCCTTGTGGCACCCTGAACTCCACGACCTGATTGTTGTCCTTGAGAAAAGAGCATAATTTCACCATCCACACACTTAACATCACCCTTGTGGTGCCCTGAACTTCACGACCTGATTATAGTCCTTGAGAAAAGAGCATAATTTCACCATCCACACACTTAACATCACCCTTGTGGCGCCTTGAACTTCACGACCACATTACCATCCTTGAGAAAAGAGCATAATTTCACCATCCACACACTTAACATCACCCTTGTGGTGCCCTGAACTTCACGACCTGGTTATAGTCCTTGAGAAAAGAGCATAATTTCACCATCCACACACTTAACATCACCCTTGTTGCGCCTTGAACTTCACGACCACATTACCATCCTTGAGAAAAGAGCATAATTTCACCATCCACACACTTAACATCACCCTTGTGGCGCCCTGAACTTCACGACCACATTACCATCCTTGAGAAAAGAGCATAATTTCACCATCCACACACTTAACATCACCCTTGTGGCACCCTGAACTCCACGACCTGATTGTTGTCCTTGAGAAAAGAGCATAATTTCACCATCCACGCACTTAACATCACCCTTGTGGCGCCCTGAACTTCACGCTCTGATTATTGTCCTTGAGAAAAGAGCATAATTTCACCATCCACACACTTAACATCACCCTTGTGGCGCCCTGAACTTCACGACCTGATTATTGTCCTTGAGAAAAGAGCATAATTTCACCATCCACACACTTAACATCACCCTTGTGGTGCCCTGAACTTCACGACCTGATTATTGTCCTTGAGAAAAGAGCATAATTTCACCATCCACACACTTAACATCACCCTTGTGGCGCCCTGAACTTCACGCTCTGATTATTGTCCTTGAGAAAAGAGCATAATTTCACCATCCACACACTTAACATCACCCTTGTGGCGCCCTGAACTTCACGACCAGATCATTGTCCTTGAGAAAATAGCATAATTTCACCATCCACACACTTAACATCACCCTTGTGGCACCCTGAACTCCACGACCTGATTGTTAACCTTGAGAAAAGAGCATAATTTCACCATCCACACACTTAACATCACCCTTGTGGTGCCCTGAACTCCACCACGTGATTATCGTCCTTGAGAAAAGAGCATAATTTCACCATCCACACACTTAACATCACCCTTGTGGCGCCCTGAACTTCACGCTCTGATTATTGTCCTTGAGAAAAGAGCATAATTTCACCATCCACACCCTTAACATCACCCTTGTGGCGATCTGAACTTCACGCTCTGATTATTGTCCTTGAGAAAATAGCATAATTTCACCATCCACACACCTAACATCACCCTTGTGGCGCCCTGAACTTCACGACCTGATTATTGTCCTTGAGAAAAGAGCATAATTTCACCATCCACACACTTAACATCACCCTTGTGGCGCCCTGAACTTCACGCTCTGATTATCGTCCTTGAGAAAAGAGCATAATTTCACCATCCACACACTTAACATCACCCTTGTGGTGCCCTGAACTCCACGACCTGATTATTGTCCTTGAGAAAAGAGCATAATTTCACCATCCACACACTTAACATCACCCTTGTGGCGCCCTGAACTTCACGCTCTGATTATTGTCCTTGAGAAAATAGCATAATTTCACCATCCACACACTTAACATCACCCTTGTGGCGCCCTGAACTTCACGACCTGATTATTGTCCCTGAGAAAAGAGCATAATTTCACCATCCGCACACTTAACATCACCCTTGTGGTGCCTTGAACTTCACGCTCTGATTATTGTCCTTGAGAAAATAGCATAATTTCACCATCCACACACTCAACATCACCCTTGTGGTGCCCTGAACTTCACGCTCTGATTATTGTCCTTGAGAAAATAGCATAATTTCACCATCCACACACTTAACATCACCCTTGTGGTGCCCTGAACTTCACGACCTGATTATCGTCCTTGAGAAAAGAGCATAATTTCACCATCCACACACTTAACATCACCCTTGTGGTGCCTTGAACTTCACGACCACATTACCATCCTTGAGAAAAGAGCATAATTTCACCATCCACACACTTAACATCACCCTTGTGGTGCCCTGAACTTCACGCTCTGATTATTGTCCTTGAGAAGTGAGCATAATTTCACCATCCACACCCTTAACATCACCCTTGTGGTGCCCTGAACTTCACGCTCTGATCATTGTCCTTGAGAAAAGAGCATAATTTCACCATCCACACACTTAACATCACCCTTGTGGCGCCCTGAACTTCACGACCTGATTATTGTCCTTGAGAAAAGAGCATAATTTCACCATCCACACACTTAACATCACCCTTGTGGCGCCCTGAACTTCACGCTCTGATTATTGTCCTTGAGAAAAGAGCATAATTTCACCATCCACACACTTAACATCACCCTTGTGGTGCCCTGAACTTCACGACCTGATTATTGTCCTTGAGAAGAGAGCATAATTTCACCATCCACACACTTAACATCACCCTTGTGGCGCCCTGAACTTCACCACGTGATTATCGTCCTTGAGAAAAGAGCATAATTTCACCATCCACGCCCTTAACATCACCCTTGTGGCGCCCTGAACTCCACCACGTGATTATCGTCCTTGAGAAAAGAGCATAATTTCACCATCCACACACTTAACATCACCCTTGTGGTGCCCTGAACTTCACGACCTGATTATTGTCCTTGAGAAAAGAGCATAATTTCACCATCCACACACCTAACATCACCCTTGTGGCGCCCTGAACTTCACGGCCTGATTATTGTCCTTGAGAAAAGAGCATAATTTCACCATCCACACACTTAACATCACCCTTGTGGCGCCCTGAACTTCACGCTCTATTATCGTCCTTGAGAAAAGAGCATAATTTCACCATCAACACACTTAACATCACCCTTGTGGCACCCTGAACTTCACGACCACATTACCGTCCTTGAGAAAAGAGCATAATTTCACCATCCACACACTTAACATCACCCTTGTGGCACCCTGAACTCCACGACCTGATTGTTGTCCTTGAGAAAAGAGCATAATTTCACCATCCACACACTTAACATCACCCTTGTGGTGCCCTGAACTCCACCACGTGATTATCATCCTTGAGAAAAGAGCATAATTTCACCATCCACACTCTTAACATCACCCTTGTGGCGCCCTGAACTTCACGACCTGATTATTGTCCTTGAGAAAAGATCATAATTTCACCATCCACACACTTAACATCACCCTTGTGGCGCCCTGAACTTCACGACCAGATTATTGTCCTTGAGAAAAGAGCATAATTTCACCATCCACACACTTAACATCACCCTTGTGGCGCCTTGAACTTCACGACGTGATTATTGTCCTTGAGAAAAGAGCATAATTTCACCATCCACACACTTAACATCACCCTTGTGGCGCCCTGAACTTCACGCTCTGATTATTGTCCTTGAGAAAAGAGCATAATTTCACCATCCACACACTTAACATCACCCTTGTGGTGCCTTGAACTTCACGACCTGATTATTGTCCTTGAGAAAAGAGCATAATTTCACCATCCACACACTTAACATCACCCTTGTGGCGCCCTGAACTTCACGCTCTGATTATTGTCCTTGAGAAAAGAGCATAATTTCACCATCCACACACTTAACATCACCCTTGTGGCACCCTGAACTTCACGCTCTGATTATTGTCCTTGAGAAAAGAGCATAATTTCACCATCCACACACCTAACATCACCCTTGTGGCGCCCTGAACTTCACGCTCTGATTATTGTCCTTGAGAAAAGAGCATAATTTCACCCTCCAGACCCTTAACATCACCCTTGTGGCACCCTGAACTTCACGCTCTGATTATTGTCCTTGAGAAAAGAGAATAATTTCACCATCCACACACTTAACATCACCCTTGTGGCACCCTGAACTTCACGCTCTGATTATTGTCCTTGAGAAAAGAGCATAATTTCACCATCCACACACCTAACATCACCCTTGTGGCGCCCTGAACTTCACGCTCTGATTATTGTCCTTGAGAAAAGAGCATAATTTCACCCTCCAGACCCTTAACATCACCCTTGTGGCACCCTGAACTTCACGCTCTGATTATTGTCCTTGAGAAAAGAGAATAATTTCACCATCCACACACTTAACATCACCCTTGTGGCACCCTGAACTTCACGCTCTGATTATTGTCCTTGAGAAAAGAGCATAATTTCACCATCGACACACTTAACATCACCCTTGTGGCGCCCTGAACTTCACGCTCTGATTATTGTCCTTGAGAAAAGAGCATAATTTCACCATCCACACACTTAACATCACCCTTGTGGCGCCCTGAACTTCACGCTCTGATTATTGTCCTTGAGAAAAGAGCATAATTTCACCATCTACACACTTAACATCACCCTTGTGGTGCCCTGAACTTCACGCTCTGATTATTGTCCTTGAGAAAAGAGCCCAATTTCACCATCCACACACTTAACATCACCCTTGTGGCGCCCTGAACTTCACGCTCTGATTATTGTCCTTGAGAAAAGAGCATAATTTCACCATCCACACACCTAACATCACCCTTGTGGCGTCCTGAACTTCACGCTCTGATTATCGTCCTTGAGAAAAGAGCATAATTTCACCATCCACACACTTAACATCACCCTTATGGCGATCTGAACTTCACCACGTGATTATCGTCCTTGAGAAAAGAGCATGATTTCACCATCCACACACTTAACATCACCCTTGTGGCGCCCTGAACTTCACGCTCTGATTATTGTCCTTGAGAGAAGAGCATAATTTCACCATCCACACACTTAACATCACCCTTGTGGCGCCTTGAACTTCACGACCAGATTATTGTCCTTGAGAAAAGAGCATAATTTCACCATCCACACACTTAACATCACCCTTGTGGCGCCCTGAACTTCACGCTCTGATTATTGTCCTTGAGAAAAGAGCATAATTTGACCATCCACACACTTAACATCACCCTTGTGGCACCCTGAACTTCACGCTCTGATTATTGTCCTTGAGAAAAGAGCATAATTTCAGCATCCACACACTTAACATCACCCTTGTGGCGTCCTGAACTTCACGCTCTGATTATTGTCCTTGAGAAAAGAGCATAATTTCACCATCCACACACCTAACATCACCCTTGTGGCGTCCTGAACTTCACGCTCTGATTATCGTCCTTGAGAAAAGAGCATAATTTCACCATCCACACACTTAACATCACCCTTGTGGCGATCTGAACTTCACGACCTGATTATTGTCCTTGAGAAAAGAGCATAATTTCACCATCCACACACTCAACATCACCCTTGTGGCACCCTGAACTTCACGCTCTGATTATTGTCCTTGAGAAAAGAGCATAATTTCACCATCCACACACCTAACATCACCCTTGTGGTGCCCTGAACTTCACGCTCTGATTATTGTCCTTGAGAAAAGAGCATAATTTCACCATCCACACACTTAACATCACCCTTGTGGTGCCCTGAACTTCACGACCAGATTATTGTCCTTGAGAAAAGAGCATAATTTCACCATCCACACACCTAACATCACCCTTGTGGTGCCCTGAACTTCACGCTCTGATTATTGTCCTTGAGAAAAGAGCATAATTTCACCATCCACACACTTAACATCACCCTTGTGGCGCCCTGAACTTCACGACCAGATTATTGTCCTTGAGAAAAGAGCATAATTTCACCATCCACACACTTAACATCACCCTTGTGGTGCCCTGAACTTCACGACCACATTACCATCCTTGAGAAAATAGCATAATTTCACCATCCACACACTTAACATCACCCTTGTGGCGCCCTGAACTTCACGACCTGATTATCGTCCTTGAGAAAAGAGCATAATTTCACCATCCACACACCTAACATCACCCTTGTGGTGCCCTGAACTTCACGACCTGATTATTGTCCTTGAGAAAATAGCATAATTTCACCATCCACACACTTAACATCACCCTTGTGGCGCCCTGAACTTCACCACGTGATTATTGTGCTTGAGAAAATAGCATAATTTCACCATCCACACACTTAACATCACCCTTGTGGCGCCCTGAACTTCACGACCTAATTATTGTCCTTGAGAAAATAGCATAATTTCACCATCCACACACTTAACATCACCCTTGTGGCGCCCTGAACTTCACCACGTGATTACTGTCCTTGAGAAAAGAGCATACTTTCACCATCCACACACATAACATCACCCTTGTGGTGCCCTGAACTTCACGACCTGATTATTGTCCTTGAGAAAATAGCATAATTTCACCATCCACACACTTAACATCACCCTTGTGGCGCCCTGAACTTCACCACGTGATTATTGTCCTTGAGAAAAGAGCATAATTTCACCATCCACACACTTAACATCACCCTTGTGGCGCTCTGAACTTAACGACCTGATTATTGTCCTTGAGAAAATAGCATAATTTCACCATCCACACACTTAACATCACCCTTGTGGCGCCCTGAACTTCACGACCTGATTATCGTCCTTGAGAAAATAGCATAATTTCACCATCCACACACTTAACATCACCCTTGTGGCGCCCTGAACTTCACGACCCGGATATTGTCCTTGAGAAAAGAGCATAATTCCACCATCCACACACTTAACATCACCCTTGTGGCGCCTTGAACTTCACGACCTGGTTATTGTCCTTGAGAAAAGAGCATAATTTCACCATCCACACCCTTAACATCACCCTTGTGGCGCCCTGAACTTCACAACCTGATTATTGTCCTTGAGAAAATAGCCTAATTTCACCATCCACACACTTAACATCACCCTTGTGGCGCCCTGAACTTCACGACCTGATTATCGTCCTTGAGAAAAGAGCATAATTTCACCATCCACACACTCAACATCACCCTTGTGGTGCCCTGAACTTCACGACCTGATTATTGTCCTTGAGAAAATAGCATAATTTCACCATCCACACACTTAAGATCACCCTTGTGGCGCCCTGAACTTCACCACGTGATTATTGTCCTTGAGAAAATAGCATAATTTCACCATCCACACACTTAACATCACCCTTGTGGCGCCCTGAACTTCACGACCTGATTATTGTCCTTGAGAAAATAGCATAATTTCACCATCCACACACTTAACATCACCCTTGTGGCGCCCTGAACTTCACGACCCGGATATTGTCCTTGAGAAAAGAGCATAATTTCACAATCCACACACATAACATCACCCTTGTGGTGCCCTGAACTTCACGACCTGATTATTGTCCATGAGAAAATAGCATAATTTCACCATCCACACACTTAACATCACCCTTGTGGCGCCCTGAACTTCACCACGTGATTATTGTCCTTGAGAAAAGAGCATAATTTCACCATCCACACACTTAACATCACCCTTGTGGCGCCCTGAACTTCACGACCTGATTATTGTCCTTGAGAAAAGAGCATAATTTCACCATCCACACACTTAACATCACCCTTGTGGCGCCCTGAACTTGGCGACCTGATTATCGTCCTTGAGAAAATAGCATAATTTCACCATCCACACACTTAACATCACCCTTGTGGCGCCCTGAACTTCACTACCCGGATATTGTCCTTGAGAAAAGAGCATAATTCCACCATCCACACACTTAACATCACCCTTGTGGCGCCTTGAACTTCACGACCTGATTATTGTCCTTGAGAAAAGAGCATAATTTCACCATCCACACCCTTAACATCACCCTTGTGGCGCCCTGAACTTCACGACCTGATTATTGTCCTTGAGAAAATACCCTAATTTCACCATCCACACACTTAACATCACCCTTGTGGCGCCCTGAACTTCACGACCTGATTATCGTCCTTGAGAAAAGAGCATAATTTCACCATCCACACACTTAACATCACCCTTGTGGTGCCCTGAACTTCACGACCTGATTATTGTCCTTGAGAAAAGAGCATAATTTCACCATCCACACACTTAACATCACCCTTGTGGCGCCCTGAACTTCACCACGTGATTATTGTCCTTGAGAAAATAGCATAATTTCATCATCCACAAACTTAACATCACCCTTGTGGCGCCCTGAACTTCACGACCTGATTATTGTCCTTGAGAAAATAGCATAATTTCACCATCCACACACTTAACATCACCCTTGTGGCACCCTGAACTTCACGACCCGGATATTGTCCTTGAGAAAAGAGCATAATTTCACCATCCACACACTTAACATCACCCTTGTGGCGCCCTGAACTTCACGACCTGATTATTGTCCTTGAGAAAATACCATAATTTCACCATCCACACACTTAACATCACCCTTGTGGCGCCCTGAACTTCACGATCCGGATATTGTCCTTGAGAAAATAGCATAATTTCACCATCCACACACTTAACATCACCCTTGTGGCGCCCTGTACTTCACCACGTGATTATTGTCCTTGAGAAAATAGCATAATTTCACCATCCACACACTAAACATCACCCTTGTGGCGCCCTGAACTTCACGACCTGATTATTGTCCTTGAGAAAATAGCATAATTTCACCATCCACACACTTAACATCACCCTTGTGGCGCCCTGAACTTCACGACCCGGATATTGTCCTTGAGAAAAGAGCATAATTTCACCATCCACACACATAACATCACCCTTGTGGTGCCCTGAACTTCACGACCTGATTATTGTCCTTGAGAAAATAGCATAATTTCACCATCCACACACTTAACATCACCCTTGTGGCGCCCTGAACTTCACCACGTGATTATTGTCCTTGAGATAAGAGCATAATTTCACCATCCACACACTTAACATCACCCTTGTGGCGCCCTGAACTTCACGACCTGATTATTGTCCTTGAGAAAAAAGCATAATTTCACCATCCACACACTTAACATCACCCTTGTGGCGCCCTGAACTTCACGACCTGATTATCGTCCTTGAGAAAATAGCATAATTTCACCATCCACACACTTAACATCACCCTTGTGGCGCCCTGAACTTCACGACCCGGATATTTTCCTTGAGAAAAGAGCATAATTCCACCATCCACACACTTAACATCACCCTTGTGGCGCCTTGAACTTCACGACCTGATTATTGTCCTTGAGAAAAGAGCATAATTTCACCATCCACACCCTTAACATCACCCTTGTGGCGCCCTGAACTTCACGACCTGATTATTGTCCTTGAGAAAATAGCCTAATTTCACCATCCACACACTTAACATCACCCTTGTGGCGCCCTGAACTTCACGACCTGATTATCGTCCTTGAGAAAAGAGCATAATTTCACCATCCACACACTTAACATCACCCTTGTGGTGCCCTGAACTTCACGACCTGATTATTGTCCTTGAGAAAATAGCATAATTTCACCATCCACACACTTAACATCACCCTTGTGGCGCCCTGAACTTCACCACGTGATTATTGTCCTTGAGAAAATAGCATAATTTCACCATCCACACACTTAACATCACCTTTGTGGTGCCCTGAACTTCACGACCTGATTATTGTCCTTGAGAAAATAGCATAATTTCACCATCCACACACTTAACATCACCCTTGTGGCGCCCTGAACTTCACGACCCGGATATTGTCCTTGAGAAAAGAGCATAATTTCACCATCCACACACATAACATCACCCTTGTGGTGCCCTGAACTTCACGACCTGATTATTGTCCTTGAGAAAATAGCATAATTTCACCATCCACACACTTAACATCACCCTTGTGGCGCCCTGAACTTCACCACGTGATTATTGTCCTTGAGAAAAGAGTATAATTTCACCATCCACACACTTAACATCACCCTTGTGGCGCCCTGAACTTCACGACCTGATTATTGTCCTTGAGAAAATAGCATAATTTCACCATCCACACACTTATCATCACCCTTGTGGCGCCCTGAACTTCACGACCTGATTATCGTCCTTGAGAAACTAGCATAATTTCACCATCCACACACTTAACATCACCCTTGTGGCGACCTGAACTTCACGACCCGGATATTGTCTTTGAGAAAAAAGCATAATTCCACCATCCACACACCAAATATCACCCTTGTGGCGCCTTGAACTTCACGACCTGATTATTGTCCTTGAGAAAAGAGCATAATTTCACCATCCACACCCTTAACATCACCCTTGTGGCGCCCTGAACTTCACGACCTGATTATTGTCCTCGAGAAAATAGCCTAATTTCACCATCCACACACTTAACATCACCCTTGTGGCGCCCTGAACTTCACGACCTGATTATCGTCCTTGAGAAAAGAGCATAATTTCACCATCCACACACTTAACATCACCCTTGTGGTGCCCTGAACTTCACGACCTGATTATTGTCCTTGAGAAAATAGCATAATTTCACCATCCACACACTTAACATCACCCTTGTGGCGCCCTGAACTTCACCACGTGATTATTGTCCTTGAGAAAATAGCATAATTTCACCATCCACAAACTTAACATCACCCTTGTGGCGCCCTGAACTTCACGACCTGATTATTGTCCTTGAGAAAATAGCATAATTTCACCATCCACACACTTAACATCACCCTTGTGGCGCCCTGAACTTCACGACCCGGATATTGTCCTTGAGAAAAGAGCATAATTTCACCATCCACACACTTAACATCACCCTTGTGGCGCCCTGAACTTCACGACCTGATTATTGTCCTTGAGAAAATAGCATAATTTCACCATCCACACACTTAACATCACCCTTGTGGCGCCCTGAACTTCACGACCCGGATATTGTCCTTGAGAAAAGAGCATAATTTCACCATCCACACCCTTAACATCACCCTTGTGGCGCCCTGAACTTCACGACCTGATTATTGTCCTCGAGAAAATAGCATAATTTCACCATCCACACACTTAACATCACCCTTGTGGCGCCCTGAACTTCACCACGTGATTATTGTCCTTGAGAAAATAGCATAATTTCACCATCCACACACTTAACATCACCCTTGTGGTGCCCTGAACTTCACGACCTGATTATTGTCCTTGAGAAAATAGCATAATTTCACCATCCACACACTTAACATCACCCTTGTGGCGCCCTGTACTTCACCACGTGATTATTGTCCTTGAGAAAATAGCATAATTTCACCATCCACACACTAAACATCACCCTTGTGGCGCCCTGAACTTCACGACCTGATTATTGTCCTTGAGAAAATAGCATAATTTCACCATCCACACACTTAACATCACCCTTGTGGCGCCCTGAACTTCACGACCCGGATATTGTCCTTGAGAAAAGAGCATAATTCCACCATCCACACACTTAACATCACCCTTGTGGCGCCCTGAACTTCACGACCTGATTATTGTCCTTGAGAAAATAGCATAATTTCACCATCCACACCCTTAACATCACCCTTGTGGCGCCCTGAACTTCACGACCCGGATATTGTCATTGAGAAAAGAGCATAATTTCACCATCCACACCCTTAACATCACCCTTGTGGCGCCCTGAACTTCACGACCTGATTATTGTCCTTGAGAAAATAGCATAATTTCACCATCCACACACTTAACATCACCCTTGTGGCGCCCTGAACTTCACCACGTGCATATTGTCCTTGAGAAAATAGCATAATTTCACCATCCACACACTTAACATCACCCTTGTGGCGCCCTGAACTTCACCACGTGATTATTGTCCTTGAGAAAATAGCAAATTTTCACCATCCACACACTTAACATCACCCTTGTGGCGCCCTGAACTTCACGACCCGATTATTGTCCTTGAGAAAATAGCATAATTTCACCATCCACACACTTAACATCACCCTTGTGGTACCCTGAACTTCACGACCCGGATATTGTCCTTGAGAAAAGAGCATAATTTCACCATCCACACACTCAACATCACCCTTGTGGCGCCCTGAACTTCACGACCTGATTATTGTCCTTGAGAAAATAGCATAATTTCACCATCCACACACTTAACATCACCCTTGAGGCGCCCTGAACTTCACCACGTGATTATTGTCCTTGAGAAAAGAGCATAATTTCACCATCCACACACATAACATCACCCTTGTGGTGCCCTGAACTTCACGACCTGATTATTGTCCTTGAGAAAATAGCATAATTTCACCATCCACACACTTAACATCACCCTTGTGGCGCCCTGAACTTCACCACGTGATTATTGTCCTTGAGAAAAGAGCATAATTTCACCATCCACACACTTAACATCACCCTTGTGGCGCCCTGAACTTCACGACCTGATTATTGTCCTTGAGAAAATAGCATAATTCCACCATCCACACACTTAACATCACCCTTGTGGCGCCCTGAACTTCACTACCTGATTATCGTCCTTGAGAAAATAGCATAATTTCACCATCCACACACTTAACATCACCCTTGTGGCGCCCTGAACTTCACGACCTGATTATTGTCCTTGAGAAAATAGCATAATTTCACCATCCACACACTTAACATCACCCTTGTGGCGCCCTGAACTTCACCACGTGATTACTGTCCTTGAGAAAAGAGCATAATTTCACCATCCACACACATAACATCACCCTTGTGGTGCCCTGAACTTCACGACCTGATTATTGTCCTTGAGAAAATGGCATAATTTCACCATCCACACACTTAACATCACCCTTGTGGCGCCCTGAACTTCACCACGTGATTATTGTCCTTGAGAAAAGAGCATAATTTCACCATCCACACACTTAACATCACCCTTGTGGCGCCCTGAACTTCACGACCTGATTATTGTCCTTGAGAAAATAGCATAATTTCACCATCCACACACTTAACATCACCCTTGTGGCGCCCTGAACTCCACGACCTGATTATCGTCCTTGAGAAAATAGCATAATTTCACCATCCACACACTTAACATCACCCTTGTGGCGCCCTGAACTTCACGACCCGGATATTGTCCTTGAGAAAAGAGCATAATTCCACCATCCACACACTTAACATCACCCTTGTGGCGCCTTGAACTTCACGACCTGATTATTGTCCTTGAGAAAAGAGCATAATTTCACCATCCACACACTTAACATCACCCTTGTGGCGCCCTGTACTTCACCACGTGATCATTGTCCTTGAGAAAATAGCATAATTTCACCATCCACACACTAAACATCACCCTTGTGGCGCCCTGAACTTCACGACCTGATTATTGTCCTTGAGAAAATAGCATAATTTCACCATCCACACACTTAACATCACCCTTGTGGCGCCCTGAACTTCACGACCCGGATATTGTCCTTGAGAAAAGAGCATAATTCCACCATCCACACACTTAACATCACCCTTGTGGCGCCCTGAACTTCACGACCTGATTATTGTCCTTGAGAAAATAGCATAATTTCACCATCCACACCCTTAACATCACCCTTGTGGCGCCCTGAACTTCACGACCCGGATATTGTCCTTGAGAAAAGAGCATAATTTCACCATCCACACCCTTAACATCACCCTTGTGGCGCCCTGAACTTCACGACCTGATTATTGTCCTTAAGAAAATAGCATAATTTCACCATCCACACACTTAACATCACCCTTGTGGCGCCCTGAACTTCACCACGTGAATATTGTCCTTGAGAAAATAGCATAATTTCACCATCCACACACTTAACATCACCCTTGTGGCGCCCTGAACTTCACGACCTGATTATTGTCCTTGAGAAAATAGCATAATTTCACCATCCACACACTTAACATCACCCTTGTGGCGCCCTGAACTTCACGACCCGGATATTGTCCTTGAGAAAGGTCATAATTTCACCATCCACACACTTAACATCACCCTTGTGGCGCCCTGAACTTCACGACCTGATTATTGTCCTTGAGAAAATAGCATAATTTCACCATCCACACACTTAACATCACCCTTGTGGCGCCCTGAACTTCACGACCCGGATATTGTCCTTGAGAAAAGAGCATAATTTCACCATCCACACCCTCAACATCACCCTTGTGGCGCCCTGAACTTCACGACCTGATTATTGTCCTCGAGAAAATAGCATAATTTCACCATCCACACACTTAACATCACCCTTGTGGCGCCCTGAACTTCACCACGTGATTATTGTCCTTGAGAAAATAGCATAATTTCACCATCCACACACTTAACATCACCCTTGTGGTGCCCTGAACTTCACGACCTGATTATTGTCCTTGAGAAAATAGCATAATTTCACCATCCACACACTTAACATCACCCTTGTGGCGCCCTGTACTTCACCACGTGATTATTATCCTTGAGAAAATAGCATAATTTCACCATCCACACACTAAACATCACCCTTGTGGCGCCCTGAACTTCACGACCTGATTATTGTCCTTGGGAAAATAGCATAATTTCACCATCCACACACTTAACATCACCCTTGTGGCGCCCTGAACTTCACGACCCGGATATTGTCCTTGAGAAAAGAGCATAATTCCACCATCCACACACTTAACATCACCCTTGTGGCGCCCTGAACTTCACGACCTGATTATTGTCCTTGAGAAAATAGCATAATTTCACCATCCACACACTTAACATCACCCTTGTGGCGCCCTAAACTTCACGACCCGGATATTGTCCTTGAGAAAAGAGCATAATTTCACCATCCACACCCTTAACATCACCCTTGTGGCGCCCTGAACTTCACGACCTGATTATTGTCCTTGAGAAAATAGCATAATTTCACCATCCACACACTTAAAATCACCCTTGTGGCGCCCTGAACTTCACCACGTGAATATTGTCCTTGAGAAAATAGCATAATTTCACCATCCACACACTTAACATCACCCTTGTGGCGCCCTGAACTTCACCACGTGATTATTGTCCTTGAGAAAATAGCAAATTTTCACCATCCACACACTTAACATCACCCTTGTGGCGCCCTGAACTTCACGACCCGAGTATTGTCCTTGAGAAAATAGCATAATTTCACCATCCACACACTTAACATCACCCTTGTGGCGCCCTGAACTTCACGACCCGGATATTGTCCTTGAGAAAAGAGCATAATTTCACCATCCACACACTCAACATTACCCTTGTGGCGCCCTGAACTTCACGACCTGATTATTGTCCTTGAGAAAATAGCATAATTTCACCATCCACACACTTGACATCACCCTTGTGGCGCCCTGAACTTCACCACGTGATTATTGTCCTTGAGAAAATAGCATAATTTCACCATCCACACACTTAACATCACCCTTGTGGCGCCCTGAACTCCACGACCTGATTATTGTCCTTGAGAAAATAGCATAATTTCACCATCCACACACTTAACATCACCCTTGTGGTGCCCTGAACTTCACCACGTGATTATTGTCCTTGAGAAAAGAGCATAATTTCACCATCCACACACATAACATCACCCTTGTGGTGCCCTGAACATCACGACCTGATTATTGTCCTTGAGAAAATAGCATAATTTCACCATCCACACACTTAACATCACCCTTGTGGCGCCCTGAACTTCACGACCTGATTATTGTCCTTGAGAAAAGAGCATAATTTCACCATCCACACACTTAACATCACCCTTGTGGCGCCCTGAACTTCACGACCTGATTATTGTCCTTGAGAAAATAGCATAATTTCACCATCCACACACTTAACATCACCCTTGTGGCGCCCTGAACTTCACGACCTGATTATTGTCCTTGAGAAAATAGCATAATTTCACCATCCACACACTTAACATCACCCTTGTGGCGCCCTGAACTTCACCACGTGATTACTGTCCTTGAGAAAAGAGCATAATTTCACCATCCACACACATAACATCACCCTTGTGGTGCCCTGAACTTCACGACCTGATTATTGTCCTTGAGAAAATGGCATAATTTCACCATCCACACACTTAACATCACCCTTGTGGCGCCCTGAACTTCACCACGTGATTATTGTCCTTGAGAAAAGAGCATAATTTCACCATCCACACACTTAACATCACCCTTGTGGCGCCCTGAACTTCACGACCTGATTATTGTCCTTGAGAAAATAGCATAATTTCACCATCCACACACTTAACATCACCCTTGTGGCGCCCTGAACTTCACGACCTGATTATCGTCCTTGAGAAAATAGCATAATTTCACCATCCACACACTTAACATCACCCTTGTGGCGCCCTGAACTTCACGACCCGGATATTGTCCTTTAGAAAAGAGCATAATTCCACCATCCACACACTTAACATCACCCTTGTGGCGCCTTGAACTTCACGACCTGATTATTGTCCTTGAGAAAAGAGCATAATTTCACCATCCACACCCTTAACATCACCCTTGTGGCGCCCTGAACTTCACAACCTGATTATTGTCCTTGAGAAAATAGCCTAATTTCACCATCCACACACTTAACATCACCCTTGTGGCGCCCTGAACTTCACGACCTGATTATCGTCCTTGAGAAAAGAGCATAATTTCACCATCCACACACTTAACATCACCCTTGTGGTGCCCTGAACTTCACGACCTGATTATTGTCCTTGAGAAAATAGCATAATTTCACCATCCACACACTTAACATCACCCTTGTGGCGCCCTGAACTTCACCACGTGATTATTGTCCTTGAGAAAATAGCATAATTTCACCATCCACACACTTAACATCACCCATGTGGCGCCCTGAACTTCACGACCTGATTATTGTCCTTGAGAAAATAGCATAATTTCACCATCCACACACTTAACATCACCCTTGTGGCGCCCTGAACTTCACCACGTGATTACTGTCCTTGAGAAAAGAGCATAATTTCACCATCCACACACATAACATCACCCTTGTGGTGCCCTGAACTTCACGACCTGATTATTGTCCTTGAGAAAATGGCATAATTTCACCATCCACACACTTAACATCACCCTTGTGGCGCCCTGAACTTCACGACCCGGATATTGTCCTTGAGAAAAGAGCATAATTCCACCATCCACACACTTAACATCACCCTTGTGGCGCCTTGAACTTCACGACCTGATTATTGTCCTTGAGAAAAGAGCATAATTTCACCATCCACACACTTAACATCACCCTTGTGGCGCCCTGTACTTCACCACGTGATCATTGTCCTTGAGAAAATAGCATAATTTCACCATCCACACACTAAACATCACCCTTGTGGCGCCCTGAACTTCACGACCTGATTATTGTCCTTGAGAAAATAGCATAATTTCACCATCCACACACTTAACATCACCCTTGTGGCGCCCTGAACTTCACGACCCGGATATTGTCCTTGAGAAAAGAGCATAATTCCACCATCCACACACTTAACATCACCCTTGTGGCGCCCTGAACTTCACGACCTGATTATTGTCCTTGAGAAAATAGCATAATTTCACCATCCACACCCTTAACATCACCCTTGTGGCGCCCTGAACTTCACGACCCGGATATTGTCCTTGAGAAAAGAGCATAATTTCACCATCCACACCCTTAACATCACCCTTGTGGCGCCCTGAACTTCACGACCTGATTATTGTCCTTAAGAAAATAGCATAATTTCACCATCCACACACTTAACATCACCCTTGTGGCGCCCTGAACTTCACCACGTGAATATTGTCCTTGAGAAAATAGCATAATTTCACCATCCACACACTTAACATCACCCTTGTGGCGCCCTGAACTTCACGACCTGATTATTGTCCTTGAGAAAATAGCATAATTTCACCATCCACACACTTAACATCACCCTTGTGGCGCCCTGAACTTCACGACCCGGATATTGTCCTTGAGAAAGGTCATAATTTCACCATCCACACACTTAACATCACCCTTGTGGCGCCCTGAACTTCACGACCTGATTATTGTCCTTGAGAAAATAGCATAATTTCACCATCCACACACTTAACATCACCCTTGTGGCGCCCTGAACTTCACGACCCGGATATTGTCCTTGAGAAAAGAGCATAATTTCACCATCCACACCCTCAACATCACCCTTGTGGCGCCCTGAACTTCACGACCTGATTATTGTCCTCGAGAAAATAGCATAATTTCACCATCCACACACTTAACATCACCCTTGTGGCGCCCTGAACTTCACCACGTGATTATTGTCCTTGAGAAAATAGCATAATTTCACCATCCACACACTTAACATCACCCTTGTGGTGCCCTGAACTTCACGACCTGATTATTGTCCTTGAGAAAATAGCATAATTTCACCATCCACACACTTAACATCACCCTTGTGGCGCCCTGTACTTCACCACGTGATTATTATCCTTGAGAAAATAGCATAATTTCACCATCCACACACTAAACATCACCCTTGTGGCGCCCTGAACTTCACGACCTGATTATTGTCCTTGGGAAAATAGCATAATTTCACCATCCACACACTTAACATCACCCTTGTGGCGCCCTGAACTTCACGACCCGGATATTGTCCTTGAGAAAAGAGCATAATTCCACCATCCACACACTTAACATCACCCTTGTGGCGCCCTGAACTTCACGACCTGATTATTGTCCTTGAGAAAATAGCATAATTTCACCATCCACACACTTAAAATCACCCTTGTGGCGCCCTGAACTTCACCACGTGAATATTGTCCTTGAGAAAATAGCATAATTTCACCATCCAAACACTTAACATCACCCTTGTGGCGCCCTGAACTTCACGACCTGATTATTGTCCTTGAGAAAATAGCATAATTTCACCATCCACACACTTAACATCACCCTTGTGGCGCCCTGAACTTCACCACGTGATTACTGTCCTTGAGAAAAGAGCATAATTTCACCATCCACACACATAACATCACCCTTGTGGTGCCCTGAACTTCACGACCTGATTATTGTCCTTGAGAAAATGGCATAATTTCACCATCCACACACTTAACATCACCCTTGTGGCGCCCTGAACTTCACCACGTGATTATTGTCCTTGAGAAAAGAGCATAATTTCACCATCCACACACTTAACATCACCCTTGTGGCGCCCTGAACTTCACGACCTGATTATTGTCCTTGAGAAAATAGCATAATTTCACCATCCACACACTTAACATCACCCTTGTGGCGCCCTGAACTCCACGACCTGATTATCGTCCTTGAGAAAATAGCATAATTTCACCATCCACACACTTAACATCACCCTTGTGGCGCCCTGAACTTCACGACCCGGATATTGTCCTTGAGAAAAGAGCATAATTCCACCATCCACACACTTAACATCACCCTTGTGGCGCCTTGAACTTCACGACCTGATTATTGTCCTTGAGAAAAGAGCATAATTTCACCATCCACACACTTAACATCACCCTTGTGGCGCCCTGTACTTCACCACGTGATCATTGTCCTTGAGAAAATAGCATAATTTCACCATCCACACACTAAACATCACCCTTGTGGCGCCCTGAACTTCACGACCTGATTATTGTCCTTGAGAAAATAGCATAATTTCACCATCCACACACTTAACATCACCCTTGTGGCGCCCTGAACTTCACGACCCGGATATTGTCCTTGAGAAAAGAGCATAATTCCACCATCCACACACTTAACATCACCCTTGTGGCGCCCTGAACTTCACGACCTGATTATTGTCCTTGAGAAAATAGCATAATTTCACCATCCACACCCTTAACATCACCCTTGTGGCGCCCTGAACTTCACGACCCGGATATTGTCCTTGAGAAAAGAGCATAATTTCACCATCCACACCCTTAACATCACCCTTGTGGCGCCCTGAACTTCACGACCTGATTATTGTCCTTAAGAAAATAGCATAATTTCACCATCCACACACTTAACATCACCCTTGTGGCGCCCTGAACTTCACCACGTGAATATTGTCCTTGAGAAAATAGCATAATTTCACCATCCACACACTTAACATCACCCTTGTGGCGCCCTGAACTTCACGACCTGATTATTGTCCTTGAGAAAATAGCATAATTTCACCATCCACACACTTAACATCACCCTTGTGGCGCCCTGAACTTCACGACCCGGATATTGTCCTTGAGAAAGGTCATAATTTCACCATCCACACACTTAACATCACCCTTGTGGCGCCCTGAACTTCACGACCTGATTATTGTCCTTGAGAAAATAGCATAATTTCACCATCCACACACTTAACATCACCCTTGTGGCGCCCTGAACTTCACGACCCGGATATTGTCCTTGAGAAAAGAGCATAATTTCACCATCCACACCCTCAACATCACCCTTGTGGCGCCCTGAACTTCACGACCTGATTATTGTCCTCGAGAAAATAGCATAATTTCACCATCCACACACTTAACATCACCCTTGTGGCGCCCTGAACTTCACCACGTGATTATTGTCCTTGAGAAAATAGCATAATTTCACCATCCACACACTTAACATCACCCTTGTGGTGCCCTGAACTTCACGACCTGATTATTGTCCTTGAGAAAATAGCATAATTTCACCATCCACACACTTAACATCACCCTTGTGGCGCCCTGTACTTCACCACGTGATTATTATCCTTGAGAAAATAGCATAATTTCACCATCCACACACTAAACATCACCCTTGTGGCGCCCTGAACTTCACGACCTGATTATTGTCCTTGGGAAAATAGCATAATTTCACCATCCACACACTTAACATCACCCTTGTGGCGCCCTGAACTTCACGACCCGGATATTGTCCTTGAGAAAAGAGCATAATTCCACCATCCACACACTTAACATCACCCTTGTGGCGCCCTGAACTTCACGACCTGATTATTGTCCTTGAGAAAATAGCATAATTTCACCATCCACACACTTAACATCACCCTTGTGGCGCCCTAAACTTCACGACCCGGATATTGTCCTTGAGAAAAGAGCATAATTTCACCATCCACACCCTTAACATCACCCTTGTGGCGCCCTGAACTTCACGACCTGATTATTGTCCTTGAGAAAATAGCATAATTTCACCATCCACACACTTAAAATCACCCTTGTGGCGCCCTGAACTTCACCACGTGAATATTGTCCTTGAGAAAATAGCATAATTTCACCATCCACACACTTAACATCACCCTTGTGGCGCCCTGAACTTCACCACGTGATTATTGTCCTTGAGAAAATAGCAAATTTTCACCATCCACACACTTAACATCACCCTTGTGGCGCCCTGAACTTCACGACCCGATTATTGTCCTTGAGAAAATAGCATAATTTCACCATCCACACACTTAACATCACCCTTGTGGCGCCCTGAACTTCACGACCCGGATATTGTCCTTGAGAAAAGAGCATAATTTCACCATCCACACACTCAACATTACCCTTGTGGCGCCCTGAACTTCACGACCTGATTATTGTCCTTGAGAAAATAGCATAATTTCACCATCCACACACTTGACATCACCCTTGTGGCGCCCTGAACTTCACCACGTGATTATTGTCCTTGAGAAAATAGCATAATTTCACCATCCACACACTTAACATCACCCTTGTGGCGCCCTGAACTCCACGACCTGATTATTGTCCTTGAGAAAATAGCATAATTTCACCATCCACACACTTAACATCACCCTTGTGGTGCCCTGAACTTCACCACGTGATTATTGTCCTTGAGAAAAGAGCATAATTTCACCATCCACACACATAACATCACCCTTGTGGTGCCCTGAACATCACGACCTGATTATTGTCCTTGAGAAAATAGCATAATTTCACCATCCACACACTTAACATCACCCTTGTGGCGCCCTGAACTTCACGACCTGATTATTGTCCTTGAGAAAAGAGCATAATTTCACCATCCACACACTTAACATCACCCTTGTGGCGCCCTGAACTTCACGACCTGATTATTGTCCTTGAGAAAATAGCATAATTTCACCATCCACACACTTAACATCACCCTTGTGGCGCCCTGAACTTCACGACCTGATTATTGTCCTTGAGAAAATAGCATAATTTCACCATCCACACACTTAACATCACCCTTGTGGCGCCCTGAACTTCACCACGTGATTACTGTCCTTGAGAAAAGAGCATAATTTCACCATCCACACACATAACATCACCCTTGTGGTGCCCTGAACTTCACGACCTGATTATTGTCCTTGAGAAAATGGCATAATTTCACCATCCACACACTTAACATCACCCTTGTGGCGCCCTGAACTTCACCACGTGATTATTGTCCTTGAGAAAAGAGCATAATTTCACCATCCACACACTTAACATCACCCTTGTGGCGCCCTGAACTTCACGACCTGATTATTGTCCTTGAGAAAATAGCATAATTTCACCATCCACACACTTAACATCACCCTTGTGGCGCCCTGAACTTCACGACCTGATTATCGTCCTTGAGAAAATAGCATAATTTCACCATCCACACACTTAACATCACCCTTGTGGCGCCCTGAACTTCACGACCCGGATATTGTCCTTTAGAAAAGAGCATAATTCCACCATCCACACACTTAACATCACCCTTGTGGCGCCTTGAACTTCACGACCTGATTATTGTCCTTGAGAAAAGAGCATAATTTCACCATCCACACCCTTAACATCACCCTTGTGGCGCCCTGAACTTCACAACCTGATTATTGTCCTTGAGAAAATAGCCTAATTTCACCATCCACACACTTAACATCACCCTTGTGGCGCCCTGAACTTCACGACCTGATTATCGTCCTTGAGAAAAGAGCATAATTTCACCATCCACACACTTAACATCACCCTTGTGGTGCCCTGAACTTCACGACCTGATTATTGTCCTTGAGAAAATAGCATAATTTCACCATCCACACACTTAACATCACCCTTGTGGCGCCCTGAACTTCACCACGTGATTATTGTCCTTGAGAAAATAGCATAATTTCACCATCCACACACTTAACATCACCCATGTGGCGCCCTGAACTTCACGACCTGATTATTGTCCTTGAGAAAATAGCATAATTTCACCATCCACACACTTAACATCACCCTTGTGGCGCCCTGAACTTCACCACGTGATTACTGTCCTTGAGAAAAGAGCATAATTTCACCATCCACACACATAACATCACCCTTGTGGTGCCCTGAACTTCACGACCTGATTATTGTCCTTGAGAAAATGGCATAATTTCACCATCCACACACTTAACATCACCCTTGTGGCGCCCTGAACTTCACGACCCGGATATTGTCCTTGAGAAAAGAGCATAATTCCACCATCCACACACTTAACATCACCCTTGTGGCGCCTTGAACTTCACGACCTGATTATTGTCCTTGAGAAAAGAGCATAATTTCACCATCCACACACTTAACATCACCCTTGTGGCGCCCTGTACTTCACCACGTGATCATTGTCCTTGAGAAAATAGCATAATTTCACCATCCACACACTAAACATCACCCTTGTGGCGCCCTGAACTTCACGACCTGATTATTGTCCTTGAGAAAATAGCATAATTTCACCATCCACACACTTAACATCACCCTTGTGGCGCCCTGAACTTCACGACCCGGATATTGTCCTTGAGAAAAGAGCATAATTCCACCATCCACACACTTAACATCACCCTTGTGGCGCCCTGAACTTCACGACCTGATTATTGTCCTTGAGAAAATAGCATAATTTCACCATCCACACCCTTAACATCACCCTTGTGGCGCCCTGAACTTCACGACCCGGATATTGTCCTTGAGAAAAGAGCATAATTTCACCATCCACACCCTTAACATCACCCTTGTGGCGCCCTGAACTTCACGACCTGATTATTGTCCTTAAGAAAATAGCATAATTTCACCATCCACACACTTAACATCACCCTTGTGGCGCCCTGAACTTCACCACGTGAATATTGTCCTTGAGAAAATAGCATAATTTCACCATCCACACACTTAACATCACCCTTGTGGCGCCCTGAACTTCACGACCTGATTATTGTCCTTGAGAAAATAGCATAATTTCACCATCCACACACTTAACATCACCCTTGTGGCGCCCTGAACTTCACGACCCGGATATTGTCCTTGAGAAAGGTCATAATTTCACCATCCACACACTTAACATCACCCTTGTGGCGCCCTGAACTTCACGACCTGATTATTGTCCTTGAGAAAATAGCATAATTTCACCATCCACACACTTAACATCACCCTTGTGGCGCCCTGAACTTCACGACCCGGATATTGTCCTTGAGAAAAGAGCATAATTTCACCATCCACACCCTCAACATCACCCTTGTGGCGCCCTGAACTTCACGACCTGATTATTGTCCTCGAGAAAATAGCATAATTTCACCATCCACACACTTAACATCACCCTTGTGGCGCCCTGAACTTCACCACGTGATTATTGTCCTTGAGAAAATAGCATAATTTCACCATCCACACACTTAACATCACCCTTGTGGTGCCCTGAACTTCACGACCTGATTATTGTCCTTGAGAAAATAGCATAATTTCACCATCCACACACTTAACATCACCCTTGTGGCGCCCTGTACTTCACCACGTGATTATTATCCTTGAGAAAATAGCATAATTTCACCATCCACACACTAAACATCACCCTTGTGGCGCCCTGAACTTCACGACCTGATTATTGTCCTTGGGAAAATAGCATAATTTCACCATCCACACACTTAACATCACCCTTGTGGCGCCCTGAACTTCACGACCCGGATATTGTCCTTGAGAAAAGAGCATAATTCCACCATCCACACACTTAACATCACCCTTGTGGCGCCCTGAACTTCACGACCTGATTATTGTCCTTGAGAAAATAGCATAATTTCACCATCCACACACTTAAAATCACCCTTGTGGCGCCCTGAACTTCACCACGTGAATATTGTCCTTGAGAAAATAGCATAATTTCACCATCCACACACTTAACATCACCCTTGTGGCGCCCTGAACTTCACGACCTGATTATTGTCCTTGAGAAAATAGCATAATTTCACCATCCACACACTTAACATCACCCTTGTGGCGCCCTGAACTTCACGACCCGGATATTGTCCTTGAGAAAAGAGCATAATTCCACCATCCACACACTTAACATCACCCTTGTGGCGCCCTGAACTTCACGACCTGATTATTGTCCTTGAGAAAATAGCATAATTTCACCATCCACACACTTAACATCACCCTTGTGGCACCCTAAACTTCACGACCCGGATATTGTCCTTGAGAAAAGAGCATAATTTCACCATCCACACCCTTAACATCACCCTTGTGGCGCCCTGAACTTCACGACCTGATTATTGTCCTTGAGAAAATAGCATAATTTCACCATCCACACACTTAAAATCACCCTTGTGGCGCCCTGAACTTAACCACGTGAATATTGTCCTTGAGAAAATAGCATAATTTCACCATCCACACACTTAACATCACCCTTGTGGCGCCCTGAACTTCACCACGTGATTATTGTCCTTGAGAAAATAGCAAATTTTCACCATCCACACACTTAACATCACCCTTGTGGCGCCCTGAACTTCACGACCCGATTATTGTCCTTGAGAAAATAGCATAATTTCACCATCCACACACTTAACATCACCCTTGTGGCGCCCTGAACTTCACGACCCGGATATTGTCCTTGAGAAAAGAGCTTAATTTCACCATCCACACACTCAACATTACCCTTGTGGCGCCCTGAACTTCACGACCTGATTATTGTCCTTGAGAAAATAGCATAATTTCACCATCCACACACTTGACATCACCCTTGTGGCGCCCTGAACTTCACCACGTGATTATTGTCCTTGAGAAAATAGCATAATTTCACCATCCACACACTTAACATCACCCTTGTGGCGCCCTGAACTCCACGACCTGATTATTGTCCTTGAGAAAATAGCATAATTTCACCATCCACACACTTAACATCACCCTTGTGGTGCCCTGAACTTCACCACGTGATTATTGTCCTTGAGAAAAGAGCATAATTTCACCATCCACACACATAACATCACCCTTGTGGTGCCCTGAACATCACGACCTGATTATTGTCCTTGAGAAAATAGCATAATTTCACCATCCACACACTTAACATCACCCTTGTGGCGCCCTGAACTTCACCACGTGATTATTGTCCTTGAGAAAAGAGCATAATTTCACCATCCACACACTTAACATCACCCTTGTGGCGCCCTGAACTTCACGACCTGATTATTGTCCTTGAGAAAATAGCATAATTTCACCATCCACACACTTAACATCACCCTTGTGGCGCCCTGAACTTCACGACCTGATTATTGTCCTTGAGAAAATAGCATAATTTCACCATCCACACACTTAACATCACCCTTGTGGCGCCCTGAACTTCACCACGTGATTACTGTCCTTGAGAAAAGAGCATAATTTCACCATCCACACACATAACATCACCCTTGTGGTGCCCTGAACTTCACGACCTGATTATTGTCCTTGAGAAAATGGCATAATTTCACCATCCACACACTTAACATCACCCTTGTGGCGCCCTGAACTTCACCACGTGATTATTGTCCTTGAGAAAAGAGCATAATTTCACCATCCACACACTTAACATCACCCTTGTGGCGCCCTGAACTTCACGACCTGATTATTGTCCTTGAGAAAATAGCATAATTTCACCATCCACACACTTAACATCACCCTTGTGGCGCCCTGAACTTCACGACCTGATTATCGTCCTTGAGAAAATAGCATAATTTCACCATCCACACACTTAACATCACCCTTGTGGCGCCCTGAACTTCACGACCCGGATATTGTCCTTTAGAAAAGAGCATAATTCCACCATCCACACACTTAACATCACCCTTGTGGCGCCTTGAACTTCACGACCTGATTATTGTCCTTGAGAAAAGAGCATAATTTCACCATCCACACCCTTAACATCACCCTTGTGGCGCCCTGAACTTCACAACCTGATTATTGTCCTTGAGAAAATAGCCTAATTTCACCATCCACACACTTAACATCACCCTTGTGGCGCCCTGAACTTCACGACCTGATTATCGTCCTTGAGAAAAGAGCATAATTTCACCATCCACACACTTAACATCACCCTTGTGGTGCCCTGAACTTCACGACCTGATTATTGTCCTTGAGAAAATAGCATAATTTCACCATCCACACACTTAACATCACCCTTGTGGCGCCCTGAACTTCACCACGTGATTATTGTCCTTGAGAAAATAGCATAATTTCAACCAACCACACACTTAACATCACCCATGTGGCGCCCTGAACTTCACGACCTGATTATTGTCCTTGAGAAAATAGCATAATTTCACCATCCACACACTTAACATCACCCTTGTGGCGCCCTGAACTTCACCACGTGATTACTGTCCTTGAGAAAAGAGCATAATTTCACCATCCACACACATAACATCACCCTTGTGGTGCCCTGAACTTCACGACCTGATTATTGTCCTTGAGAAAATGGCATAATTTCACCATCCACACACTTAACATCACCCTTGTGGCGCCCTGAACTTCACGACCCGGATATTGTCCTTGAGAAAAGAGCATAATTCCACCATCCACACACTTAACATCACCCTTGTGGCGCCTTGAACTTCACGACCTGATTATTGTCCTTGAGAAAAGAGCATAATTTCACCATCCACACACTTAACATCACCCTTGTGGCGCCCTGTACTTCACCACGTGATCATTGTCCTTGAGAAAATAGCATAATTTCACCATCCACACACTAAACATCACCCTTGTGGCGCCCTGAACTTCACGACCTGATTATTGTCCTTGAGAAAATAGCATAATTTCACCATCCACACACTTAACATCACCCTTGTGGCGCCCTGAACTTCACGACCCGGATATTGTCCTTGAGAAAAGAGCATAATTCCACCATCCACACACTTAACATCACCCTTGTGGCGCCCTGAACTTCACGACCTGATTATTGTCCTTGAGAAAATAGCATAATTTCACCATCCACACCCTTAACATCACCCTTGTGGCGCCCTGAACTTCACGACCCGGATATTGTCCTTGAGAAAAGAGCATAATTTCACCATCCACACCCTTAACATCACCCTTGTGGCGCCCTGAACTTCACGACCTGATTATTGTCCTTAAGAAAATAGCATAATTTCACCATCCACACACTTAACATCACCCTTGTGGCGCCCTGAACTTCACCACGTGAATATTGTCCTTGAGAAAATAGCATAATTTCACCATCCACACACTTAACATCACCCTTGTGGCGCCCTGAACTTCACGACCTGATTATTGTCCTTGAGAAAATAGCATAATTTCACCATCCACACACTTAACATCACCCTTGTGGCGCCCTGAACTTCACGACCCGGATATTGTCCTTGAGAAAGGTCATAATTTCACCATCCACACACTTAACATCACCCTTGTGGCGCCCTGAACTTCACGACCTGATTATTGTCCTTGAGAAAATAGCATAATTTCACCATCCACACACTTAACATCACCCTTGTGGCGCCCTGAACTTCACGACCCGGATATTGTCCTTGAGAAAAGAGCATAATTTCACCATCCACACCCTCAACATCACCCTTGTGGCGCCCTGAACTTCACGACCTGATTATTGTCCTCGAGAAAATAGCATAATTTCACCATCCACACACTTAACATCACCCTTGTGGCGCCCTGAACTTCACCACGTGATTATTGTCCTTGAGAAAATAGCATAATTTCACCATCCACACACTTAACATCACCCTTGTGGTGCCCTGAACTTCACGACCTGATTATTGTCCTTGAGAAAATAGCATAATTTCACCATCCACACACTTAACATCACCCTTGTGGCGCCCTGTACTTCACCACGTGATTATTATCCTTGAGAAAATAGCATAATTTCACCATCCACACACTAAACATCACCCTTGTGGCGCCCTGAACTTCACGACCTGATTATTGTCCTTGGGAAAATAGCATAATTTCACCATCCACACACTTAACATCACCCTTGTGGCGCCCTGAACTTCACGACCCGGATATTGTCCTTGAGAAAAGAGCATAATTCCACCATCCACACACTTAACATCACCCTTGTGGCGCCCTGAACTTCACGACCTGATTATTGTCCTTGAGAAAATAGCATAATTTCACCATCCACACACTTAAAATCACCCTTGTGGCGCCCTGAACTTCACCACGTGAATATTGTCCTTGAGAAAATAGCATAATTTCACCATCCACACACTTAACATCACCCTTGTGGCGCCCTGAACTTCACGACCTGATTATTGTCCTTGAGAAAATAGCATAATTTCACCATCCACACACTTAACATCACCCTTGTGGCGCCCTGAACTTCACCACGTGATCACTGTCCTTGAGAAAAGAGCATAATTTCACCATCCACACACATAACATCACCCTTGTGGTGCCCTGAACTTCACGACCTGATTATTGTCCTTGAGAAAATGGCATAATTTCACCATCCACACACTTAACATCACCCTTGTGGCGCCCTGAACTTCACCACGTGATTATTGTCCTTGAGAAAAGAGCATAATTTCACCATCCACACACTTAACATCACCCTTGTGGCGCCCTGAACTTCACGACCTGATTATTGTCCTTGAGAAAATAGCATAATTTCACCATCCACACACTTAACATCACCCTTGTGGCGCCCTGAACTCCACGACCTGATTATCGTCCTTGAGAAAATAGCATAATTTCACCATCCACACACTTAACATCACCCTTGTGGCGCCCTGAACTTCACGACCCGGATATTGTCCTTGAGAAAAGAGCATAATTCCACCATCCACACACTTAACATCACCCTTGTGGCGCCTTGAACTTCACGACCTGATTATTGTCCTTGAGAAAAGAGCATAATTTCACCATCCACACACTTAACATCACCCTTGTGGCGCCCTGTACTTCACCACGTGATCATTGTCCTTGAGAAAATAGCATAATTTCACCATCCACACACTAAACATCACCCTTGTGGCGCCCTGAACTTCACGACCTGATTATTGTCCTTGAGAAAATAGCATAATTTCACCATCCACACACTTAACATCACCCTTGTGGCGCCCTGAACTTCACGACCCGGATATTGTCCTTGAGAAAAGAGCATAATTCCACCATCCACACACTTAACATCACCCTTGTGGCGCCCTGAACTTCACGACCTGATTATTGTCCTTGAGAAAATAGCATAATTTCACCATCCACACCCTTAACATCACCCTTGTGGCGCCCTGAACTTCACGACCCGGATATTGTCCTTGAGAAAAGAGCATAATTTCACCATCCACACCCTTAACATCACCCTTGTGGCGCCCTGAACTTCACGACCTGATTATTGTCCTTAAGAAAATAGCATAATTTCACCATCCACACACTTAACATCACCCTTGTGGCGCCCTGAACTTCACCACGTGAATATTGTCCTTGAGAAAATAGCATAATTTCACCATCCACACACTTAACATCACCCTTGTGGCGCCCTGAACTTCACGACCTGATTATTGTCCTTGAGAAAATAGCATAATTTCACCATCCACACACTTAACATCATCCTTGTGGCGCCCTGAACTTCACGACCCGGATATTGTCCTTGAGAAAGGTCATAATTTCACCATCCACACACTTAACATCACCCTTGTGGCGCCCTGAACTTCACGACCTGATTATTGTCCTTGAGAAAATAGCATAATTTCACCATCCACACACTTAACATCACCCTTGTGGCGCCCTGAACTTCACGACCCGGATATTGTCCTTGAGAAAAGAGCATAATTTCACCATCCACACCCTCAACATCACCCTTGTGGCGCCCTGAACTTCACGACCTGATTATTGTCCTCGAGAAAATAGCATAATTTCACCATCCACACACTTAACATCACCCTTGTGGCGCCCTGAACTTCACCACGTGATTATTGTCCTTGAGAAAATAGCATAATTTCACCATCCACACACTTAACATCACCCTTGTGGTGCCCTGAACTTCACGACCTGATTATTGTCCTTGAGAAAATAGCATAATTTCACCATCCACACACTTAACATCACCCTTGTGGCGCCCTGAACTTCACGACCCGGATATTGTCCTTGAGAAAAGAGCATAATTCCACCATCCACACACTTAACATCACCCTTGTGGCGCCCTGAACTTCACGACCTGATTATTGTCCTTGAGAAAATAGCATAATTTCACCATCCACACACTTAACATCACCCTTGTGGCGCCCTAAACTTCACGACCCGGATATTGTCCTTGAGAAAAGAGCATAATTTCACCATCCACACCCTTAACATCACCCTTGTGGCGCCCTGAACTTCACGACCTGATTATTGTCCTTGAGAAAATAGCATAATTTCACCATCCACACACTTAAAATCACCCTTGTGGCGCCCTGAACTTCACCACGTGAATATTGTCCTTGAGAAAATAGCATAATTTCACCATCCACACACTTAACATCACCCTTGTGGCGCCCTGAACTTCACCACGTGATTATTGTCCTTGAGAAAATAGCAAATTTTCACCATCCACACACTTAACATCACCCTTGTGGCGCCCTGAACTTCACGACCCGATTATTGTCCTTGAGAAAATAGCATAATTTCACCATCCACACACTTAACATCACCCTTGTGGCGCCCTGAACTTCACGACCCGGATATTGTCCTTGAGAAAAGAGCATAATTTCACCATCCACACACTCAACATTACCCTTGTGGCGCCCTGAACTTCACGACCTGATTATTGTCCTTGAGAAAATAGCATAATTTCACCATCCACACACTTGACATCACCCTTGTGGCGCCCTGAACTTCACCACGTGATTATTGTCCTTGAGAAAATAGCATAATTTCACCATCCACACACTTAACATCACCCTTGTGGCGCCCTGAACTCCACGACCTGATTATTGTCCTTGAGAAAATAGCATAATTTCACCATCCACACACTTAACATCACCCTTGTGGTGCCCTGAACTTCACCACGTGATTATTGTCCTTGAGAAAAGAGCATAATTTCACCATCCACACACATAACATCACCCTTGTGGTGCCCTGAACATCACGACCTGATTATTGTCCTTGAGAAAATAGCATAATTTCACCATCCACACACTTAACATCACCCTTGTGGCGCCCTGAACTTCACGACCTGATTATTGTCCTTGAGAAAAGAGCATAATTTCACCATCCACACACTTAACATCACCCTTGTGGCGCCCTGAACTTCACGACCTGATTATTGTCCTTGAGAAAATAGCATAATTTCACCATCCACACACTTAACATCACCCTTGTGGCGCCCTGAACTTCACGACCTGATTATTGTCCTTGAGAAAATAGCATAATTTCACCATCCACACACTTAACATCACCCTTGTGGCGCCCTGAACTTCACCACGTGATTACTGTCCTTGAGAAAAGAGCATAATTTCACCATCCACACACATAACATCACCCTTGTGGTGCCCTGAACTTCACGACCTGATTATTGTCCTTGAGAAAATGGCATAATTTCACCATCCACACACTTAACATCACCCTTGTGGCGCCCTGAACTTCACCACGTGATTATTGTCCTTGAGAAAAGAGCATAATTTCACCATCCACACACTTAACATCACCCTTGTGGCGCCCTGAACTTCACGACCTGATTATTGTCCTTGAGAAAATAGCATAATTTCACCATCCACACACTTAACATCACCCTTGTGGCGCCCTGAACTTCACGACCTGATTATCGTCCTTGAGAAAATAGCATAATTTCACCATCCACACACTTAACATCACCCTTGTGGCGCCCTGAACTTCACGACCCGGATATTGTCCTTTAGAAAAGAGCATAATTCCACCATCCACACACTTAACATCACCCTTGTGGCGCCTTGAACTTCACGACCTGATTATTGTCCTTGAGAAAAGAGCATAATTTCACCATCCACACCCTTAACATCACCCTTGTGGCGCCCTGAACTTCACAACCTGATTATTGTCCTTGAGAAAATAGCCTAATTTCACCATCCACACACTTAACATCACCCTTGTGGCGCCCTGAACTTCACGACCTGATTATCGTCCTTGAGAAAAGAGCATAATTTCACCATCCACACACTTAACATCACCCTTGTGGTGCCCTGAACTTCACGACCTGATTATTGTCCTTGAGAAAATAGCATAATTTCACCATCCACACACTTAACATCACCCTTGTGGCGCCCTGAACTTCACCACGTGATTATTGTCCTTGAGAAAATAGCATAATTTCACCATCCACACACTTAACATCACCCATGTGGCGCCCTGAACTTCACGACCTGATTATTGTCCTTGAGAAAATAGCATAATTTCACCATCCACACACTTAACATCACCCTTGTGGCGCCCTGAACTTCACCACGTGATTACTGTCCTTGAGAAAAGAGCATAATTTCACCATCCACACACATAACATCACCCTTGTGGTGCCCTGAACTTCACGACCTGATTATTGTCCTTGAGAAAATGGCATAATTTCACCATCCACACACTTAACATCACCCTTGTGGCGCCCTGAACTTCACGACCCGGATATTGTCCTTGAGAAAAGAGCATAATTCCACCATCCACACACTTAACATCACCCTTGTGGCGCCTTGAACTTCACGACCTGATTATTGTCCTTGAGAAAAGAGCATAATTTCACCATCCACACACTTAACATCACCCTTGTGGCGCCCTGTACTTCACCACGTGATCATTGTCCTTGAGAAAATAGCATAATTTCACCATCCACACACTAAACATCACCCTTGTGGCGCCCTGAACTTCACGACCTGATTATTGTCCTTGAGAAAATAGCATAATTTCACCATCCACACACTTAACATCACCCTTGTGGCGCCCTGAACTTCACGACCCGGATATTGTCCTTGAGAAAAGAGCATAATTCCACCATCCACACACTTAACATCACCCTTGTGGCGCCCTGAACTTCACGACCTGATTATTGTCCTTGAGAAAATAGCATAATTTCACCATCCACACCCTTAACATCACCCTTGTGGCGCCCTGAACTTCACGACCCGGATATTGTCCTTGAGAAAAGAGCATAATTTCACCATCCACACCCTTAACATCACCCTTGTGGCGCCCTGAACTTCACGACCTGATTATTGTCCTTAAGAAAATAGCATAATTTCACCATCCACACACTTAACATCACCCTTGTGGCGCCCTGAACTTCACCACGTGAATATTGTCCTTGAGAAAATAGCATAATTTCACCATCCACACACTTAACATCACCCTTGTGGCGCCCTGAACTTCACGACCTGATTATTGTCCTTGAGAAAATAGCATAATTTCACCATCCACACACTTAACATCACCCTTGTGGCGCCCTGAACTTCACGACCCGGATATTGTCCTTGAGAAAGGTCATAATTTCACCATCCACACACTTAACATCACCCTTGTGGCGCCCTGAACTTCACGACCTGATTATTGTCCTTGAGAAAATAGCATAATTTCACCATCCACACACTTAACATCACCCTTGTGGCGCCCTGAACTTCACGACCCGGATATTGTCCTTGAGAAAAGAGCATAATTTCACCATCCACACCCTCAACATCACCCTTGTGGCGCCCTGAACTTCACGACCTGATTATTGTCCTCGAGAAAATAGCATAATTTCACCATCCACACACTTAACATCACCCTTGTGGCGCCCTGAACTTCACCACGTGATTATTGTCCTTGAGAAAATAGCATAATTTCACCATCCACACACTTAACATCACCCTTGTGGTGCCCTGAACTTCACGACCTGATTATTGTCCTTGAGAAAATAGCATAATTTCACCATCCACACACTTAACATCACCCTTGTGGCGCCCTGTACTTCACCACGTGATTATTATCCTTGAGAAAATAGCATAATTTCACCATCCACACACTAAACATCACCCTTGTGGCGCCCTGAACTTCACGACCTGATTATTGTCCTTGGGAAAATAGCATAATTTCACCATCCACACACTTAACATCACCCTTGTGGCGCCCTGAACTTCACGACCCGGATATTGTCCTTGAGAAAAGAGCATAATTCCACCATCCACACACTTAACATCACCCTTGTGGCGCCCTGAACTTCACGACCTGATTATTGTCCTTGAGAAAATAGCATAATTTCACCATCCACACACTTAAAATCACCCTTGTGGCGCCCTGAACTTCACCACGTGAATATTGTCCTTGAGAAAATAGCATAATTTCACCATCCACACACTTAACATCACCCTTGTGGCGCCCTGAACTTCACGACCTGATTATTGTCCTTGAGAAAATAGCATAATTTCACCATCCACACACTTAACATCACCCTTGTGGCGCCCTGAACTTCACGACCCGGATATTGTCCTTGAGAAAAGAGCATAATTTCACCATCCACACACTCAACATTACCCTTGTGGCGCCCTGAACTTCACGACCTGATTATTGTCCTTGAGAAAATAGCATAATTTCACCATCCACACACTTGACATCACCCTTGTGGCGCCCTGAACTCCACGACCTGATTATTGTCCTTGAGAAAATAGCATAATTTCACCATCCACACACTTAACATCACCCTTGTGGTGCCCTGAACTTCACCACGTGATTATTGTCCTTGAGAAAAGAGCATAATTTCACCATCCACACACATAACATCACCCTTGTGGTGCCCTGAACATCACGACCTGATTATTGTCCTTGAGAAAATAGCATAATTTCACCATCCACACACTTAACATCACCCTTGTGGCGCCCTGAACTTCACCACGTGATTATTGTCCTTGAGAAAAGAGCATAATTTCACCATCCACACACTTAACATCACCCTTGTGGCGCCCTGAACTTCACGACCTGATTATTGTCCTTGAGAAAATAGCATAATTTCACCATCCACACACTTAACATCACCCTTGTGGCGCCCTGAACTTCACGACCTGATTATTGTCCTTGAGAAAATAGCATAATTTCACCATCCACACACTTAACATCACCCTTGTGGCGCCCTGAACTTCACCACGTGATTACTGTCCTTGAGAAAAGAGCATAATTTCACCATCCACACACATAACATCACCCTTGTGGTGCCCTGAACTTCACGACCTGATTATTGTCCTTGAGAAAATGGCATAATTTCACCATCCACACACTTAACATCACCCTTGTGGCGCCCTGAACTTCACCACGTGATTATTGTCCTTGAGAAAAGAGCATAATTTCACCATCCACACACTTAACATCACCCTTGTGGCGCCCTGAACTTCACGACCTGATTATTGTCCTTGAGAAAATAGCATAATTTCACCATCCACACACTTAACATCACCCTTGTGGCGCCCTGAACTTCACGACCTGATTATCGTCCTTGAGAAAATAGCATAATTTCACCATCCACACACTTAACATCACCCTTGTGGCGCCCTGAACTTCACGACCCGGATATTGTCCTTTAGAAAAGAGCATAATTCCACCATCCACACACTTAACATCACCCTTGTGGCGCCTTGAACTTCACGACCTGATTATTGTCCTTGAGAAAAGAGCATAATTTCACCATCCACACCCTTAACATCACCCTTGTGGCGCCCTGAACTTCACAACCTGATTATTGTCCTTGAGAAAATAGCCTAATTTCACCATCCACACACTTAACATCACCCTTGTGGCGCCCTGAACTTCACGACCTGATTATCGTCCTTGAGAAAAGAGCATAATTTCACCATCCACACACTTAACATCACCCTTGTGGTGCCCTGAACTTCACGACCTGATTATTGTCCTTGAGAAAATAGCATAATTTCACCATCCACACACTTAACATCACCCTTGTGGCGCCCTGAACTTCACCACGCGATTATTGTCCTTGAGAAAATAGCATAATTTCACCATCCACACACTTAACATCACCCATGTGGCGCCCTGAACTTCACGACCTGATTATTGTCCTTGAGAAAATAGCATAATTTCACCATCCACACACTTAACATCACCCTTGTGGCGCCCTGAACTTCACCACGTGATTACTGTCCTTGAGAAAATAGCATAATTTCACCATCCACACACATAACATCACCCTTGTGGTGCCCTGAACTTCACGACCTGATTATTGTCCTTGAGAAAATGGCATAATTTCACCATCCACACACTTAACATCACCCTTGTGGCGCCCTGAACTTCACGACCCGGATATTGTCCTTGAGAAAAGAGCATAATTCCACCATCCACACACTTAACATCACCCTTGTGGCGCCTTGAACTTCACGACCTGATTATTGTCCTTGAGAAAAGAGCATAATTTCACCATCCACACACTTAACATCACCCTTGTGGCGCCCTGTACTTCACCACGTGATCATTGTCCTTGAGAAAATAGCATAATTTCACCATCCACACACTAAACATCACCCTTGTGGCGCCCTGAACTTCACGACCTGATTATTGTCCTTGAGAAAATAGCATAATTTCACCATCCACACACTTAACATCACCCTTGTGGCGCCCTGAACTTCACGACCCGGATATTGTCCTTGAGAAAAGAGCATAATTCCACCATCCACACACTTAACATCACCCTTGTGGCGCCCTGAACTTCACGACCTGATTATTGTCCTTGAGAAAATAGCATAATTTCACCATCCACACCCTTAACATCACCCTTGTGGCGCCCTGAACTTCACGACCCGGATATTGTCCTTGAGAAAAGAGCATAATTTCACCATCCACACCCTTAACATCACCCTTGTGGCGCCCTGAACTTCACGACCTGATTATTGTCCTTAAGAAAATAGCATAATTTCACCATCCACACACTTAACATCACCCTTGTGGCGCCCTGAACTTCACCACGTGAATATTGTCCTTGAGAAAATAGCATAATTTCACCATCCACACACTTAACATCACCCTTGTGGCGCCCTGAACTTCACGACCTGATTATTGTCCTTGAGAAAATAGCATAATTTCACCATCCACACACTTAACATCACCCTTGTGGCGCCCTGAACTCCACGACCCGGATATTGTCCTTGAGAAAGGTCATAATTTCACCATCCACACACTTAACATCACCCTTGTGGCGCCCTGAACTTCACGACCTGATTATTGTCCTTGAGAAAATAGCATAATTTCACCATCCACACACTTAACATCACCCTTGTGGCGCCCTGAACTTCACGACCCGGATATTGTCCTTGAGAAAAGAGCATAATTTCACCATCCACACCCTCAACATCACCCTTGTGGCGCCCTGAACTTCACGACCTGATTATTGTCCTCGAGAAAATAGCATAATTTCACCATCCACACACTTAACATCACCCTTGTGGCGCCCTGAACTTCACCACGTGATTATTGTCCTTGAGAAAATAGCATAATTTCACCATCCACACACTTAACATCACCCTTGTGGTGCCCTGAACTTCACGACCTGATTATTGTCCTTGAGAAAATAGCATAATTTCACCATCCACACACTTAACATCACCCTTGTGGCGCCCTGTACTTCACCACGTGATTATTATCCTTGAGAAAATAGCATAATTTCACCATCCACACACTAAACATCACCCTTGTGGCGCCCTGAACTTCACGACCTGATTATTGTCCTTGGGAAAATAGCATAATTTCACCATCCACACACTTAACATCACCCTTGTGGCGCCCTGAACTTCACGACCCGGATATTGTCCTTGAGAAAAGAGCATAATTCCACCATCCACACACTTAACATCACCCTTGTGGCGCCCTGAACTTCACGACCTGATTATTGTCCTTGAGAAAATAGCATAATTTCACCATCCACACACTTAAAATCACCCTTGTGGCGCCCTGAACTTCACCACGTGAATATTGTCCTTGAGAAAATAGCATAATTTCACCATCCACACACTTAACATCACCCTTGTGGCGCCCTGAACTTCACGACCTGATTATTGTCCTTGAGAAAATAGCATAATTTCACCATCCACACACTTAACATCACCCTTGTGGCGCCCTGAACTTCACGACCCGGATATTGTCCTTGAGAAAGGTCATAATTTCACCATCCACACACTTAACATCACCCTTGTGGCGCCCTGAACTTCACGACCTGATTATTGTCCTTGAGAAAATAGCATAATTTCACCATCCACACACTTAACATCACCCTTGTGGCGCCCTGAACTTCACGACCCGGATATTGTCCTTGAGAAAAGAGCATAATTTCACCATCCACACCCTCAACATCACCCTTGTGGCGCCCTGAACTTCACGACCTGATTATTGTCCTCGAGAAAATAGCATAATTTCACCATCCACACACTTAACATCACCCTTGTGGCGCCCTGAACTTCACCACGTGATTATTGTCCTTGAGAAAATAGCATAATTTCACCATCCACACACTTAACATCACCCTTGTGGTGCCCTGAACTTCACGACCTGATTATTGTCCTTGAGAAAATAGCATAATTTCACCATCCACACACTTAACATCACCCTTGTGGCGCCCTGTACTTCACCACGTGATTATTATCCTTGAGAAAATAGCATAATTTCACCATCCACACACTAAACATCACCCTTGTGGCGCCCTGAACTTCACGACCTGATTATTGTCCTTGGGAAAATAGCATAATTTCACCATCCACACACTTAACATCACCCTTGTGGCGCCCTAAACTTCACGACCCGGATATTGTCCTTGAGAAAAGAGCATAATTTCACCATCCACACCCTTAACATCACCCTTGTGGCGCCCTGAACTTCGCGACCTGATTATTGTCCTTGAGAAAATAGCATAATTTCACCATCCACACACTTAAAATCACCCTTGTGGCGCCCTGAACTTCACCACGTGAATATTGTCCTTGAGAAAATAGCATAATTTCACCATCCACACACTTAACATCACCCTTGTGGCGCCCTGAACTTCACCACGTGATTATTGTCCTTGAGAAAATAGCAAATTTTCACCATCCACACACTTAACATCACCCTTGTGGCGCCCTGAACTTCACGACCCGATTATTGTCCTTGAGAAAATAGCATAATTTCACCATCCACACACTTAACATCACCCTTGTGGCGCCCTGAACTTCACGACCCGGATATTGTCCTTGAGAAAAGAGCATAATTTCACCATCCACACACTCAACATTACCCTTGTGGCGCCCTGAACTTCACGACCTGATTATTGTCCTTGAGAAAATAGCATAATTTCACCATCCACACACTTAACATCACCCTTGTGGCGCCCTGAACTCCACGACCTGATTATTGTCCTTGAGAAAATAGCATAATTTCACCATCCACACACTTAACATCACCCTTGTGGTGCCCTGAACTTCACCACGTGATTATTGTCCTTGAGAAAAGAGCATAATTTCACCATCCACACACATAACATCACCCTTGTGGTGCCCTGAACATCACGACCTGATTATTGTCCTTGAGAAAATAGCATAATTTCACCATCCACACACTTAACATCACCCTTGTGGCGCCCTGAACTTCACCACGTGATTATTGTCCTTGAGAAAAGAGCATAATTTCACCATCCACACACTTAACATCACCCTTGTGGCGCCCTGAACTTCACGACCTGATTATTGTCCTTGAGAAAATAGCATAATTTCACCATCCACACACTTAACATCACCCTTGTGGCGCCCTGAACTTCACGACCTGATTATTGTCCTTGAGAAAATAGCATAATTTCACCATCCACACACTTAACATCACCCTTGTGGCGCCCTGAACTTCACCACGTGATTACTGTCCTTGAGAAAAGAGCATAATTTCACCATCCACACACATAACATCACCCTTGTGGTGCCCTGAACTTCACGACCTGATTATTGTCCTTGAGAAAATGGCATAATTTCACCATCCACACACTTAACATCACCCTTGTGGCGCCCTGAACTTCACCACGTGATTATTGTCCTTGAGAAAAGAGCATAATTTCACCATCCACACACTTAACATCACCCTTGTGGCGCCCTGAACTTCACGACCTGATTATTGTCCTTGAGAAAATAGCATAATTTCACCATCCACACACTTAACATCACCCTTGTGGCGCCCTGAACTTCACGACCTGATTATCGTCCTTGAGAAAATAGCATAATTTCACCATCCACACACTTAACATCACCCTTGTGGCGCCCTGAACTTCACGACCCGGATATTGTCCTTTAGAAAAGAGCATAATTCCACCATCCACACACTTAACATCACCCTTGTGGCGCCTTGAACTTCACGACCTGATTATTGTCCTTGAGAAAAGAGCATAATTTCACCATCCACACCCTTAACATCACCCTTGTGGCGCCCTGAACTTCACAACCTGATTATTGTCCTTGAGAAAATAGCCTAATTTCACCATCCACACACTTAACATCACCCTTGTGGCGCCCTGAACTTCACGACCTGATTATCGTCCTTGAGAAAAGAGCATAATTTCACCATCCACACACTTAACATCACCCTTGTGGTGCTCTGAACTTCACGACCTGATTATTGTCCTTGAGAAAATAGCATAATTTCACCATCCACACACTTAACATCACCCTTGTGGCGCCCTGAACTTCACCACGTGATTATTGTCCTTGAGAAAATAGCATAATTTCACCATCCACACACTTAACATCACCCATGTGGCGCCCTGAACTTCACGACCTGATTATTGTCCTTGAGAAAATAGCATAATTTCACCATCCACACACTTAACATCACCCTTGTGGCGCCCTGAACTTCACCACGTGATTACTGTCCTTGAGAAAAGAGCATAATTTCACCATCCACACACATAACATCACCCTTGTGGTGCCCTGAACTTCACGACCTGATTATTGTCCTTGAGAAAATGGCATAATTTCACCATCCACACACTTAACATCACCCTTGTGGCGCCCTGAACTTCACCACGTGATTATTGTCCTTGAGAAAAGAGCATAATTTCACCATCCACACACTTAACATCACCCTTGTGGCGCCCTGAACTTCACGACCTGATTATTGTCCTTGAGAAAATAGCATAATTTCACCATCCACACACTTAACATCACCCTTGTGGCGCCCTGAACTCCACGACCTGATTATCGTCCTTGAGAAAATAGCATAATTTCACCATCCACACACTTAACATCACCCTTGTGGCGCCCTGAACTTCACGACCCGGATATTGTCCTTGAGAAAAGAGCATAATTCCACCATCCACACACTTAACATCACCCTTGTGGCGCCTTGAACTTCACGACCTGATTATTGTCCTTGAGAAAAGAGCATAATTTCACCATCCACACACTTAACATCACCCTTGTGGCGCCCTGTACTTCACCACGTGATCATTGTCCTTGAGAAAATAGCATAATTTCACCATCCACACACTAAACATCACCCTTGTGGCGCCCTGAACTTCACGACCTGATTATTGTCCTTGAGAAAATAGCATAATTTCACCATCCACACACTTAACATCACCCTTGTGGCGCCCTGAACTTCACGACCCGGATATTGTCCTTGAGAAAAGAGCATAATTCCACCATCCACACACTTAACATCACCCTTGTGGCGCCCTGAACTTCACGACCTGATTATTGTCCTTGAGAAAATAGCATAATTTCACCATCCACACCCTTAACATCACCCTTGTGGCGCCCTGAACTTCACGACCCGGATATTGTCCTTGAGAAAAGAGCATAATTTCACCATCCACACCCTTAACATCACCCTTGTGGCGCCCTGAACTTCACGACCTGATTATTGTCCTTAAGAAAATAGCATAATTTCACCATCCACACACTTAACATCACCCTTGTGGCGCCCTGAACTTCACCACGTGAATATTGTCCTTGAGAAAATAGCATAATTTCACCATCCACACACTTAACATCACCCTTGTGGCGCCCTGAACTTCACGACCTGATTATTGTCCTCGAGAAAATAGCATAATTTCACCATCCACACACTCAACATCACCCTTGTGGCGCCCTGAACTTCACCACGTGATTATTGTCCTTGAGAAAATAGCATAATTTCACCATCCACACACTTAACATCACCCTTGTGGTGCCCTGAACTTCACGACCTGATTATTGTCCTTGAGAAAATAGCATAATTTCACCATCCACACACTTAACATCACCCTTGTGGCGCCCTGTACTTCACCACGTGATTATTATCCTTGAGAAAATAGCATAATTTCACCATCCACACACTAAACATCACCCTTGTGGCGCCCTGAACTTCACGACCTGATTATTGTCCTTGGGAAAATAGCATAATTTCACCATCCACACACTTAACATCACCCTTGTGGCGCCCTGAACTTCACGACCCGGATATTGTCCTTGAGAAAAGACCATAATTCCACCATCCACACACTTAACATCACCCTTGTGGCGCCCTGAACTTCACGACCTGATTATTGTCCTTGAGAAAATAGCATAATTTCACCATCCACACACTTAACATCACCCTTGTGGCGCCCTAAACTTCACGACCCGGATATTGTCCTTGAGAAAAGAGCATAATTTCACCATCCACACCCTTAACATCACCCTTGTGGCGCCCTGAACTTCACGACCTGATTATTGTCCTTGAGAAAATAGCATAATTTCACCATCCACACACTTAAAATCACCCTTGTGGCGCCCTGAACTTCACCACGTGAATATTGTCCTTGAGAAAATAGCATAATTTCACCATCCACACACTTAACATCACCCTTGTGGCGCCCTGAACTTCACCACGTGATTATTGTCCTTGAGAAAATAGCAAATTTTCACCATCCACACACTTAACATCACCCTTGTGGCGCCCTGAACTTCACGACCCGATTATTGTCCTTGAGAAAATAGCATAATTTCACCATCCACACACTTAACATCACCCTTGTGGCGCCCTGAACTTCAAGACCCGGATATTGTCCTTGAGAAAAGAGCATAATTTCACCATCCACACACTCAACATTACCCTTGTGGCGCCCTGAACTTCACGACCTGATTATTGTCCTTGAGAAAATGGCATAATTTCACCATCCACACACTTAACATCACCCTTGTGGCGCCCTGAACTTCACCACGTGATTATTGTCCTTGAGAAAAGAGCATAATTTCACCATCCACACACTTAACATCACCCTTGTGGCGCCCTGAACTTCACGACCTGATTATTGTCCTTGAGAAAATAGCATAATTTCACCATCCACACACTTAACATCACCCTTGTGGCGCCCTGAACTTCACGACCTGATTATCGTCCTTGAGAAAATAGCATAATTTCACCATCCACACACTTAACATCACCCTTGTGGCGCCCTGAACTTCACGACCCGGATATTGTCCTTTAGAAAAGAGCATAATTCCACCATCCACACACTTAACATCACCCTTGTGGCGCCTTGAACTTCACGACCTGATTATTGTCCTTGAGAAAAGAGCATAATTTCACCATCCACACCCTTAACATCACCCTTGTGGCGCCCTGAACTTCACAACCTGATTATTGTCCTTGAGAAAATAGCCTAATTTCACCATCCACACACTTAACATCACCCTTGTGGCGCCCTGAACTTCACGACCTGATTATCGTCCTTGAGAAAAGAGCATAATTTCACCATCCACACACTTAACATCACCCTTGTGGTGCCCTGAACTTCACGACCTGATTATTGTCCTTGAGAAAATAGCATAATTTCACCATCCACACACTTAACATCACCCTTGTGGCGCCCTGAACTTCACCACGCGATTATTGTCCTTGAGAAAATAGCATAATTTCACCATCCACACACTTAACATCACCCATGTGGCGCCCTGAACTTCACGACCTGATTATTGTCCTTGAGAAAATAGCATAATTTCACCATCCACACACTTAACATCACCCTTGTGGCGCCCTGAACTTCACCACGTGATTACTGTCCTTGAGAAAAGAGCATAATTTCACCATCCACACACATAACATCACCCTTGTGGTGCCCTGAACTTCACGACCTGATTATTGTCCTTGAGAAAATGGCATAATTTCACCATCCACACACTTAACATCACCCTTGTGGCGCCCTGAACTTCACGACCCGGATATTGTCCTTGAGAAAAGAGCATAATTCCACCATCCACACACTTAACATCACCCTTGTGGCGCCTTGAACTTCACGACCTGATTATTGTCCTTGAGAAAAGAGCATAATTTCACCATCCACACACTTAACATCACCCTTGTGGCGCCCTGTACTTCACCACGTGATCATTGTCCTTGAGAAAATAGCATAATTTCACCATCCACACACTAAACATCACCCTTGTGGCGCCCTGAACTTCACGACCTGATTATTGTCCTTGAGAAAATAGCATAATTTCACCATCCACACACTTAACATCACCCTTGTGGCGCCCTGAACTTCACGACCCGGATATTGTCCTTGAGAAAAGAGCATAATTCCACCATCCACACACTTAACATCACCCTTGTGGCGCCCTGAACTTCACGACCTGATTATTGTCCTTGAGAAAATAGCATAATTTCACCATCCACACCCTTAACATCACCCTTGTGGCGCCCTGAACTTCACGACCCGGATATTGTCCTTGAGAAAAGAGCATAATTTCACCATCCACACCCTTAACATCACCCTTGTGGCGCCCTGAACTTCACGACCTGATTATTGTCCTTAAGAAAATAGCATAATTTCACCATCCACACACTTAACATCACCCTTGTGGCGCCCTGAACTTCACCACGTGAATATTGTCCTTGAGAAAATAGCATAATTTCACCATCCACACACTTAACATCACCCTTGTGGCGCCCTGAACTTCACGACCTGATTATTGTCCTTGAGAAAATAGCATAATTTCACCATCCACACACTTAACATCACCCTTGTGGCGCCCTGAACTTCACGACCCGGATATTGTCCTTGAGAAAGGTCATAATTTCACCATCCACACACTTAACATCACCCTTGTGGCGCCCTGAACTTCACGACCTGATTATTGTCCTTGAGAAAATAGCATAATTTCACCATCCACACACTTAACATCCCCCTTGTGGCGCCCTGAACTTCACGACCCGGATATTGTCCTTGAGAAAAGAGCATAATTTCACCATCCACACCCTCAACATCACCCTTGTGGCGCCCTGAACTTCACGACCTGATTATTGTCCTCGAGAAAATAGCATAATTTCACCATCCACACACTTAACATCACCCTTGTGGCGCCCTGAACTTCACCACGTGATTATTGTCCTTGAGAAAATAGCATAATTTCACCATCCACACACTTAACATCACCCTTGTGGTGCCCTGAACTTCACGACCTGATTATTGTCCTTGAGAAAATAGCATAATTTCACCATCCACACACTTAACATCACCCTTGTGGCGCCCTGTACTTCACCACGTGATTATTATCCTTGAGAAAATAGCATAATTTCACCATCCACACACTAAACATCACCCTTGTGGCGCCCTGAACTTCACGACCTGATTATTGTCCTTGGGAAAATAGCATAATTTCACCATCCACACACTTAACATCACCCTTGTGGCGCCCTGAACTTCACGACCCGGATATTGTCCTTGAGAAAAGAGCATAATTCCACCATCCACACACTTAACATCACCCTTGTGGCGCCCTGAACTTCACGACCTGATTATTGTCCTTGAGAAAATAGCATAATTTCACCATCCACACACTTAAAATCACCCTTGTGGCGCCCTGAACTTCACCACGTGAATATTGTCCTTGAGAAAATAGCATAATTTCACCATCCACACACTTAACATCACCCTTGTGGCGCCCTGATCTTCACGACCTGATTATTGTCCTTGAGAAAATAGCATAATTTCACCATCCACACACTTAACATCACCCTTGTGGCGCCCTGAACTTCACGACCCGGATATTGTCCTTGAGAAAGGTCATAATTTCACCATCCACACACTTAACATCACCCTTGTGGCGCCCTGAACTTCACGACCTGATTATTGTCCTTGAGAAAATAGCATAATTTCACCATCCACACACTTAACATCACCCTTGTGGCGCCCTGAACTTCACGACCCGGATATTGTCCTTGAGAAAAGAGCATAATTTCACCATCCACACCCTCAACATCACCCTTGTGGCGCCATGAACTTCACGACCTGATTATTGTCCTCGAGAAAATAGCATAATTTCACCATCCACACACTTAACATCACCCTTGTGGCGCCCTGAACTTCACCACGTGATTATTGTCCTTGAGAAAATAGCATAATTTCACCATCCACACACTTAACATCACCCTTGTGGTGCCCTGAACTTCACGACCTGATTATTGTCCTTGAGAAAATAGCATAATTTCACCATCCACACACTTAACATCACCCTTGTGGCGCCCTGTACTTCACCACGTGATTATTATCCTTGAGAAAATAGCATAATTTCACCATCCACACACTAAACATCACCCTTGTGGCGCCCTGAACTTCACGACCTGATTATTGTCCTTGGGAAAATAGCATAATTTCACCATCCACACACTTAACATCACCCTTGTGGCGCCCTAAACTTCACGACCCGGATATTGTCCTTGAGAAAAGAGCATAATTTCACCATCCACACCCTTAACATCACCCTTGTGGCGCCCTGAACTTCGCGACCTGATTATTGTCCTTGAGAAAATAGCATAATTTCACCATCCACACACTTAAAATCACCCTTGTGGCGCCCTGAACTTCACCACGTGAATATTGTCCTTGAGAAAATAGCATAATTTCACCATCCACACACTTAACATCACCCTTGTGGCGCCCTGAACTTCACCACGTGATTATTGTCCTTGAGAAAATAGCAAATTTTCACCATCCACACACTTAACATCACCCTTGTGGCGCCCTGAACTTCACGACCCGATTATTGTCCTTGAGAAAATAGCATAATTTCACCATCCACACACTTAACATCACCCTTGTGGCGCCCTGAACTTCACGACCCGGATATTGTCCTTGAGAAAAGAGCATAATTTCACCATCCACACACTCAACATTACCCTTGTGGCGCCCTGAACTTCACGACCTGATTATTGACCTTGAGAAAATAGCATAATTTCACCATCCACACACTTAACATCACCCTTGTGGCGCCCTGAACTTCACCACGTGATTATTGTCCTTGAGAAAATAGCATAATTTCACCATCCACACACTTAACATCACCCTTGTGGCGCCCTGAACTCCACGACCTGATTATTGTCCTTGAGAAAATAGCATAATTTCACCATCCACACACTTAACATCACCCTTGTGGTGCCCTGAACTTCACCACGTGATTATTGTCCTTGAGAAAAGAGCATAATTTCACCATCCACACACATAACATCACCCTTGTGGTGCCCTGAACATCACGACCTGATTATTGTCCTTGAGAAAATAGCATAATTTCACCATCCACACACTTAACATCACCCTTGTGGCGCCCTGAACTTCACCACGTGATTATTGTCCTTGAGAAAAGAGCATAATTTCACCATCCACACACTTAACATCACCCTTGTGGCGCCCTGAACTTCACGACCTGATTATTGTCCTTGAGAAAATAGCATAATTTCACCATCCACACACTTAACATCACCCTTGTGGCGCCCTGAACTTCACGACCTGATTATTGTCCTTGAGAAAATAGCATAATTTCACCATCCACACACTTAACATCACCCTTGTGGCGCCCTGAACTTCACCACGTGATTACTGTCCTTGAGAAAAGAGCATAATTTCACCATCCACACACATAACATCACCCTTGTGGTGCCCTGAACTTCACGACCTGATTATTGTCCTTGAGAAAATGGCATAATTTCACCATCCACACACTTAACATCACCCTTGTGGCGCCCTGAACTTCACCACGTGATTATTGTCCTTGAGAAAAGAGCATAATTTCACCATCCACACACTTAACATCACCCTTGTGGCGCCCTGAACTTCACGACCTGATTATTGTCCTTGAGAAAATAGCATAATTTCACCATCCACACACTTAACATCACCCTTGTGGCGCCCTGAACTTCACGACCTGATTATCGTCCTTGAGAAAATAGCATAATTTCACCATCCACACACTTAACATCACCCTTGTGGCGCCCTGAACTTCACGACCCGGATATTGTCCTTTAGAAAAGAGCATAATTCCACCATCCACACACTTAACATCACCCTTGTGGCGCCTTGAACTTCACGACCTGATTATTGTCCTTGAGAAAAGAGCATAATTTCACCATCCACACCCTTAACATCACCCTTGTGGCGCCCTGAACTTCACAACCTGATTATTGTCCTTGAGAAAATAGCCTAATTTCACCATCCACACACTTAACATCACCCTTGTGGCGCCCTGAACTTCACGACCTGATTATCGTCCTTGAGAAAAGAGCATAATTTCACCATCCACACACTTAACATCACCCTTGTGGTGCTCTGAACTTCACGACCTGATTATTGTCCTTGAGAAAATAGCATAATTTCACCATCCACACACTTAACATCACCCTTGTGGCGCCCTGAACTTCACCACGTGATTATTGTCCTTGAGAAAATAGCATAATTTCACCATCCACACACTTAACATCACCCATGTGGCGCCCTGAACTTCACGACCTGATTATTGTCCTTGAGAAAATAGCATAATTTCACCATCCACACACTTAACATCACCCTTGTGGCGCCCTGAACTTCACCACGTGATTACTGTCCTTGAGAAAAGAGCATAATTTCACCATCCACACACATAACATCACCCTTGTGGTGCCCTGAACTTCACGACCTGATTATTGTCCTTGAGAAAATGGCATAATTTCACCATCCACACACTTAACATCACCCTTGTGGCGCCCTGAACTTCACCACGTGATTATTGTCCTTGAGAAAAGAGCATAATTTCACCATCCACACACTTAACATCACCCTTGTGGCGCCCTGAACTTCACGACCTGATTATTGTCCTTGAGAAAATAGCATAATTTCACCATCCACACACTTAACATCACCCTTGTGGCGCCCTGAACTCCACGACCTGATTATCGTCCTTGAGAAAATAGCATAATTTCACCATCCACACACTTAACATCACCCTTGTGGCGCCCTGAACTTCACGACCCGGATATTGTCCTTGAGAAAAGAGCATAATTCCACCATCCACACACTTAACATCACCCTTGTGGCGCCTTGAACTTCACGACCTGATTATTGTCCTTGAGAAAAGAGCATAATTTCACCATCCACACACTTAACATCACCCTTGTGGCGCCCTGTACTTCACCACGTGATCATTGTCCTTGAGAAAATAGCATAATTTCACCATCCACACACTAAACATCACCCTTGTGGCGCCCTGAACTTCACGACCTGATTATTGTCCTTGAGAAAATAGCATAATTTCACCATCCACACACTTAACATCACCCTTGTGGCGCCCTGAACTTCACGACCCGGATATTGTCCTTGAGAAAAGAGCATAATTCCACCATCCACACACTTAACATCACCCTTGTGGCGCCCTGAACTTCACGACCTGATTATTGTCCTTGAGAAAATAGCATAATTTCACCATCCACACCCTTAACATCACCCTTGTGGCGCCCTGAACTTCACGACCCGGATATTGTCCTTGAGAAATGAGCATAATTTCACCATCCACACCCTTAACATCACCCTTGTGGCGCCCTGAACTTCACGACCTGATTATTGTCCTTAAGAAAATAGCATAATTTCACCATCCACACACTTAACATCACCCTTGTGGCGCCCTGAACTTCACCACGTGAATATTGTCCTTGAGAAAATAGCATAATTTCACCATCCACACACTTAACATCACCCTTGTGGCGCCCTGAACTTCACGACCTGATTATTGTCCTTGAGAAAATAGCATAATTTCACCATCCACACACTTAACATCACCCTTGTGGCGCCCTGAACTTCACGACCCGGATATTGTCCTTGAGAAAGGTCATAATTTCACCATCCACACACTTAACATCACCCTTGTGGCGCCCTGAACTTCACGACCTGATTATTGTCCTTGAGAAAATAGCATAATTTCACCATCCACACACTTAACATCACCCTTGTGGCGCCCTGAACTTCACGACCCGGATATTGTCCTTGAGAAAAGAGCATAATTTCACCATCCACACCCTCAACATCACCCTTGTGGCGCCCTGAACTTCACGACCTGATTATTGTCCTCGAGAAAATAGCATAATTTCACCATCCACACACTCAACATCACCCTTGTGGCGCCCTGAACTTCACCACGTGATTATTGTCCTTGAGAAAATAGCATAATTTCACCATCCACACACTTAACATCACCCTTGTGGTGCCCTGAACTTCACGACCTGATTATTGTCCTTGAGAAAATAGCATAATTTCACCATCCACACACTTAACATCACCCTTGTGGCGCCCTGTACTTCACCACGTGATTATTATCCTTGAGAAAATAGCATAATTTCACCATCCACACACTAAACATCACCCTTGTGGCGCCCTGAACTTCACGACCTGATTATTGTCCTTGGGAAAATAGCATAATTTCACCATCCACACACTTAACATCACCCTTGTGGCGCCCTGAACTTCACGACCCGGATATTGTCCTTGAGAAAAGACCATAATTCCACCATCCACACACTTAACATCACCCTTGTGGCGCCCTGAACTTCACGACCTGATTATTGTCCTTGAGAAAATAGCATAATTTCACCATCCACACACTTAACATCACCCTTGTGGCGCCCTAAACTTCACGACCCGGATATTGTCCTTGAGAAAAGAGCATAATTTCACCATCCACACCCTTAACATCACCCTTGTGGCGCCCTGAACTTCACGACCTGATTATTGTCCTTGAGAAAATAGCATAATTTCACCATCCACACACTTAAAATCACCCTTGTGGCGCCCTGAACTTCACCACGTGAATATTGTCCTTGAGAAAATAGCATAATTTCACCATCCACACACTTAACATCACCCTTGTGGCGCCCTGAACTTCACCACGTGATTATTGTCCTTGAGAAAATAGCAAATTTTCACCATCCACACACTTAACATCACCCTTGTGGCGCCCTGAACTTCACGACCCGATTATTGTCCTTGAGAAAATAGCATAATTTCACCATCCACACACTTAACATCACCCTTGTGGCGCCCTGAACTTCAAGACCCGGATATTGTCCTTGAGAAAAGAGCATAATTTCACCATCCACACACTCAACATTACCCTTGTGGCGCCCTGAACTTCACGACCTGATTATTGTCCTTGAGAAAATAGCATAATTTCACCATCCACACACTTAACATCACCCTTGTGGCGCCCTGAACTTCACCACGTGATTATTGTCCTTGAGAAAATAGCATAATTTCACCATCCACACACTCAACATCACCCTTGTGGCGCCCTGAACTCCACGACCTGATTATTGTCCTTGAGAAAATAGCATAATTTCACCATCCACACACTTAACATCACCCTTGTGGCGCCCTGAACTTCACCACGTGATTATTGTCCTTGAGAAAAGAGCATAATTTCACCATCCACACACATAACATCACCCTTGTGGTGCCCTGAACATCACGACCTGATTATTGTCCTTGAGAAAATAGCATAATTTCACCATCCACACACTTAACATCACCCTTGTGGCGCCCTGAACTTCACCACGTGATTATTGTCCTTGAGAAAAGAGCATAATTTCACCATCCACACACTTAACATCACCCTTGTGGCGCCCTGAACTTCACGACCTGATTATTGTCCTTGAGAAAATAGCATAATTTCACCATCCACACACTTAACATCACCCTTGTGGCGCCCTGAACTTCACGACCTGATTATTGTCCTTGAGAAAATAGCATAATTTCACCATCCACACACTTAACATCACCCTTGTGGCGCCCTGAACTTCACCACGTGATTACTGTCCTTGAGAAAAGAGCATAATTTCACCATCCACACACATAACATCACCCTTGTGGTGCCCTGAACTTCACGACCTGATTATTGTCCTTGAGAAAATGGCATAATTTCACCATCCACACACTTAACATCACCCTTGTGGCGCCCTGAACTTCACCACGTGATTATTGTCCTTGAGAAAAGAGCATAATTTCACCATCCACACACTTAACATCACCCTTGTGGCGCCCTGAACTTCACGACCTGATTATTGTCCTTGAGAAAATAGCATAATTTCACCATCCACACACTTAACATCACCCTTGTGGCGCCCTGAACTTCACGACCTGATTATCGTCCTTGAGAAAATAGCATAATTTCACCATCCACACACTTAACATCACCCTTGTGGCGCCCTGAACTTCACGACCCGGATATTGTCCTTTAGAAAAGAGCATAATTCCACCATCCACACACTTAACATCACCCTTGTGGCGCCTTGAACTTCACGACCTGATTATTGTCCTTGAGAAAAGAGCATAATTTCACCATCCACACCCTTAACATAACCCTTGTGGCGCCCTGAACTTCACAACCTGATTATTGTCCTTGAGAAAATAGCCTAATTTCACCATCCACACACTTAACATCACCCTTGTGGCGCCCTGAACTTCACGACCTGATTATCGTCCTTGAGAAAAGAGCATAATTTCACCATCCACACACTTAACATCACCCTTGTGGTGCCCTGAACTTCACGACCTGATTATTGTCCTTGAGAAAATAGCATAATTTCACCATCCACACACTTAACATCACCCTTGTGGCGCCCTGAACTTCACCACGTGATTATTGTCCTTGAGAAAATAGCATAATTTCACCATCCACACACTTAACATCACCCATGTGGCGCCCTGAACTTCACGACCTGATTATTGTCCTTGAGAAAATAGCATAATTTCACCATCCACACACTTAACATCACCCTTGTGGCGCCCTGAACTTCACCACGTGATTACTGTCCTTGAGAAAAGAGCATAATTTCACCATCCACACACATAACATCACCCTTGTGGTGCCCTGAACTTCACGACCTGATTATTGTCCTTGAGAAAATGGCATAATTTCACCATCCACACACTTAACATCACCCTTGTGGCGCCCTGAACTTCACCACGTGATTATTGTCCTTGAGAAAAGAGCATAATTTCACCATCCACACACTTAACATCACCCTTGTGGCGCCCTGAACTTCACGACCTGATTATTGTCCTTGAGAAAATAGCATAATTTCACCATCCACACACTTAACATCACCCTTGTGGCGCCCTGAACTCCACGACCTGATTATCGTCCTTGAGAAAATAGCATAATTTCACCATCCACACACTTAACATCACCCTTGTGGCGCCCTGAACTTCACGACCCGGATATTGTCCTTGAGAAAAGAGCATAATTCCACCATCCACACACTTAACATCACCCTTGTGGCGCCTTGAACTTCACGACCTGATTATTGTCCTTGAGAAAAGAGCATAATTTCACCATCCACACACTTAACATCACCCTTGTGGCGCCCTGTACTTCACCACGTGATCATTGTCCTTGAGAAAATAGCATAATTTCACCATCCACACACTAAACATCACCCTTGTGGCGCCCTGAACTTCACGACCTGATTATTGTCCTTGAGAAAAGAGCATAATTTCACCATCCACACACTTAACATCACCCTTGTGGCGCCCTGAACTTCACGACCCGGATATTGTCCTTGAGAAAAGAGCATAATTCCACCATCCACACACTTAACATCACCCTTGTGGCGCCCTGAACTTCACGACCTGATTATTGTCCTTGAGAAAATAGCATAATTTCACCATCCACACCCTTAACATCACCCTTGTGGCGCCCTGAACTTCACGACCCGGATATTGTCCTTGAGAAAAGAGCATAATTTCACCATCCACACCCTTAACATCACCCTTGTGGCGCCCTGAACTTCACGACCTGATTATTGTCCTTAAGAAAATAGCATAATTTCACCATCCACACACTTAACATCACCCTTGTGGCGCCCTGAACTTCACCACGTGAATATTGTCCTTGAGAAAATAGCATAATTTCACCATCCACACACTTAACATCACCCTTGTGGCGCCCTGAACTTCACGACCTGATTATTGTCCTTGAGAAAATAGCATAATTTCACCATCCACACACTTAACATCACCCTTGTGGCGCCCTGAACTTCACGACCCGGATATTGTCCTTGAGAAAGGTCATAATTTCACCATCCACACACTTAACATCACCCTTGTGGCGCCCTGAACTTCACGACCTGATTATTGTCCTTGAGAAAATAGCATAATTTCACCATCCACACACTTAACATCACCCTTGTGGCGCCCTGAACTTCACGACCCGGATATTGTCCTTGAGAAAAGAGCATAATTTCACCATCCACACCCTCAACATCACCCTTGTGGCGCCCTGAACTTCACGACCTGATTATTGTCCTCGAGAAAATAGCATAATTTCACCATCCACACACTCAACATCACCCTTGTGGCGCCCTGAACTTCACCACGTGATTATTGTCCTTGAGAAAATAGCATAATTTCACCATCCACACACTTAACATCACCCTTGTGGTGCCCTGAACTTCACGACCTGATTATTGTCCTTGAGAAAATAGCATAATTTCACCATCCACACACTTAACATCACCCTTGTGGCGCCCTGTACTTCACCACGTGATTATTATCCTTGAGAAAATAGCATAATTTCACCATCCACACACTAAACATCACCCTTGTGGCGCCCTGAACTTCACGACCTGATTATTGTCCTTGGGAAAATAGCATAATTTCACCATCCACACACTTAACATCACCCTTGTGGCGCCCTGAACTTCACGACCCGGATATTGTCCTTGAGAAAAGAGCATAATTCCACCATCCACACACTTAACATCACCCTTGTGGCGCCCTGAACTTCACGACCTGATTATTGTCCTTGAGAAAATAGCATAATTTCACCATCCACACACTTAACATCACCCTTGTGGCGCCCTAAACTTCACGACCCGGATATTGTCCTTGAGAAAAGAGCATAATTTCACCATCCACACCCTTAACATCACCCTTGTGGCGCCCTGAACTTCACGACCTGATTATTGTCCTTGAGAAAATAGCATAATTTCACCATCCACACACTTAAAATCACCCTTGTGGCGCCCTGAACTTCACCACGTGAATATTGTCCTTGAGAAAATAGCATAATTTCACCATCCACACACTTAACATCACCCTTGTGGCGCCCTGAACTTCACCACGTGATTATTGTCCTTGAGAAAATAGCAAATTTTCACCATCCACACACTTAACATCACCCTTGTGGCGCCCTGAACTTCACGACCCGATTATTGTCCTTGAGAAAATAGCATAATTTCACCATCCACACACTTAACATCACCCTTGTGGCGCCCTGAACTTCAAGACCCGGATATTGTCCTTGAGAAAAGAGCATAATTTCACCATCCACACACTCAACATTACCCTTGTGGCGCCCTGAACTTCACGACCTGATTATTGTCCTTGAGAAAATAGCATAATTTCACCATCCACACACTTAACATCACCCTTGTGGCGCCCTGAACTTCACCACGTGATTATTGTCCTTGAGAAAATAGCATAATTTCACCATCCACACACTCAACATCACCCTTGTGGCGCCCTGAACTCCACGACCTGATTATTGTCCTTGAGAAAATAGCATAATTTCACCATCCACACACTTAACATCACCCTTGTGGCGCCCTGAACTTCACCACGTGATTATTGTCCTTGAGAAAAGAGCATAATTTCACCATCCACACACATAACATCACCCTTGTGATGCCCTGAACATCACGACCTGATTATTGTCCTTGAGAAAATAGCATAATTTCACCATCCACACACTTAACATCACCCTTGTGGCGCCCTGAACTTCACCACGTGATTATTGTCCTTGAGAAAAGAGCATAATTTCACCATCCACACACTTAACATCACCCTTGTGGCGCCCTGAACTTCACGACCTGATTATTGTCCTTGAGAAAATAGCATAATTTCACCATCCACACACTTAACATCACCCTTGTGGCGCCCTGAACTTCACGACCTGATTATTGTCCTTGAGAAAATAGCATAATTTCACCATCCACACACTTAACATACCCCTTGTGGCGCCCTGAACTTCACCACGTGATTACTGTCCTTGAGAAAAGAGCATAATTTCACCATCCACACACATAACATCACCCTTGTGGTGCCCTGAACTTCACGACCTGATTATTGTCCTTGAGAAAATGGCATAATTTCACCATCCACACACTTAACATCACCCTTGTGGCGCCCTGAACTTCACCACGTGATTATTGTCCTTGAGAAAAGAGCATAATTTCACCATCCACACACTTAACATCACCCTTGTGGCGCCCTGAACTTCACGACCTGATTATTGTCCTTGAGAAAATAGCATAATTTCACCATCCACACACTTAACATCACCCTTGTGGCGCCCTGAACTTCACGACCTGATTATCGTCCTTGAGAAAATAGCATAATTTCACCATCCACACACTTAACATCACCCTTGTGGCGCCCTGAACTTCACGACCCGGATATTGTCCTTTAGAAAAGAGCATAATTCCACCATCCACACACTTAACATCACCCTTGTGGCGCCTTGAACTTCACGACCTGATTATTGTCCTTGAGAAAAGAGCATAATTTCACCATCCACACCCTTAACATCACCCTTGTGGCGCCCTGAACTTCACAACCTGATTATTGTCCTTGAGAAAATAGCCTAATTTCACCATCCACACACTTAACATCACCCTTGTGGCGCCCTGAACTTCACGACCTGATTATCGTCCTTGAGAAAAGAGCATAATTTCACCATCCACACACTTAACATCACCCTTGTGGTGCCCTGAACTTCACGACCTGATTATTGTCCTTGAGAAAATAGCATAATTTCACCATCCACACACTTAACATCACCCTTGTGGCGCCCTGAACTTCACCACGTGATTATTGTCCTTGAGAAAATAGCATAATTTCACCATCCACACACTTAACATCACCCATGTGGCGCCCTGAACTTCACGACCTGATTATTGTCCTTGAGAAAATAGCATAATTTCACCATCCACACACTTAACATCACCCTTGTGGCGCCCTGAACTTCACGACCCGGATATTGTCCTTGAGAAAAGAGCATAATTTCACCATCCACACACATAACATCACACTTGTGGTGCCCTGAACTTCACGACCTGATTATTGTCCTTGAGAAAATAGCATAATTTCACCATCCACACACTTAACATCACCCTTGTGGCGCCCTGAACTTCACCAGGTGATTATTGTCCTTGAGAAAAGAGCATAATTTCACCATCCACACACTTAACATCACCCTTGTGGCGCCCTGAACTTCACGACCTGATTATTGTCCTTGAGAAAATAGCATAATTTCACCATCCACACACTTAACATCACCCTTGTGGCGCCCTGAACTTCACGACCTGATTATCGTCCTTGAGAAAATAGCATAATTTCACCATCCACAAACTTAACATCACCCTTGTGGCGCCCTGAACTTCACGACCTGATTATTGCCCTTGAGAAAATAGCATAATTTCACCATCCACACACTTAACATCACCCTTGTGGCGCCCTGAACTTCACGACCCGGATATTGTCCTTGAGAAAAGAGCATAATTTCACCATCCACACCCTTAACATCACCCTTGTGGCGCCCTGAACTTCACGACCTGATTATTGTCCTTGAGAAAATAGCATAATTTCACCATCCACACACTTAACATCACCCTTGTGGCGCCCTGAACTTCACCACGTGATTATTGTCCTTGAGAAAAGAGCATAATTTCACCATCCACACACTTAACATCACCCTTGTGGCGCCCTGAACTTCACGACCTGATTATTGTCCTTGAGAAAATAGCATAATTCCACCATCCACACACTGAACATCACCCTTGTGGCGCCCTGAACTTCACTACCTGATTATCGTCCTTGAGAAAATAGCATAATTTCACCATCCACACACTTAACATCACCCTTGTGGCGCCCTGAACTTCACGACCTGATTATTGTCCTTGAGAAAATAGCATAATTTCACCATCCACACACTTAACATCACCCTTGTGGCGCCCTGAACTTCACCACGTGATTACTGTCCTTGAGAAAAGAGCATAATTTCACCATCCACACACATAACATCACCCTTGTGGTGCCCTGAACTTCACGACCTGATTATTGTCCTTGAGAAAATGGCATAATTTCACCATCCACACACTTAACATCACCCTTGTGGCGCCCTGAACTTCACCACGTGATTATTGTCCTTGAGAAAAGAGCATAATTTCACCATCCACACACTTAACATCACCCTTGTGGCGCCCTGAACTTCACGACCTGATTATTGTCCTTGAGAAAATAGCATAATTTCACCATCCACACACTTAACATCACCCTTGTGGCGCCCTGAACTTCACGACCTGATTATCGTCCTTGAGAAAATAGCATAATTTCACCATCCACACACTTAACATCACCCTTGTGGCGCCCTGAACTTCACGACCCGGATATTGTCCTTGAGAAAAGAGCATAATTCCACCATCCACACACTTAACATCACCCTTGTGGCGCCTTGAACTTCACGACCTGATTATTGTCCTTGAGAAAAGAGCATAATTTCACCATCCAAACACTTAACATCACCCTTGTGGCGCCCTGTACTTCACCACGTGATTATTGTCCTTGAGAAAATAGCATAATTTCACCATCCACACACTAAACATCACCCTTGTGGCGCCCTGAACTTCACGACCTGATTATTGTCCTTGAGAAAATAGCATAATTTCACCATCCACACACTTAACATCACCCTTGTGGCGCCCTGAACTTCACGACCCGGATATTGTCCTTGAGAAAAGAGCATAATTCCACCATCCACACACTTAACATCACCCTTGTGGCGCCCTGAACTTCACGACCTGATTATTGTCCTTGAGAAAATAGCATAATTTCACCATCCACACCCTTAACATCACCCTTGTGGCGCCCTGAACTTCACGACCCGGATATTGTCCTTGAGAAAAGAGCATAATTTCACCATCCACACCCTTAACATCACCCTTGTGGCGCCCTGAACTTCACGACCTGATTATTGTCCTTGAGAAAATAGCATAATTTCACCATCCACACACTTAACATCACCCTTGTGGCGCCCTGAACTTCACCACGTGAATATTGTCCTTGAGAAAATAGCATAATTTCACCATCCACACACTTAACATCACCCTTGTGGCGCCCTGAACTTCACGACCTGATTATTGTCCTTGAGAAAGGTCATAATTTCACCATCCACACACTTAACATCACCCTTGTGGCGCCCTGAACTTCACGACCTGATTATTGTCCTTGAGAAAATAGCATAATTTCACCATCCACACACTTAACATCACCCTTGTGGCGCCCTGAACTTCACGACCCGGATATTGTCCTTGAGAAAAGAGCATAATTTCACCATCCACACCCTCAACATCACCCTTGTGGCGCCCTGAACTTCACGACCTGATTATTGTCCTCGAGAAAATAGCATAATTTCACCATCCACACACTTAACATCACCCTTGTGGCGCCCTGAACTTCACCACGTGATTATTGTCCTTGAGAAAATAGCATAATTTCACCATCCACACACTTAACATCACCCTTGTGGTGCCCTGAACTTCACGACCTGATTATTGTCCTTGAGAAAATAGCATAATTTCACCATCCACACACTTAACATCACCCTTGTGGCGCCCTGTACTTCACCACGTGATTATTGTCCTTGAGAAAATAGCATAATTTCACCATCCACACACTAAACATCACCCTTGTGGCGCCCTGAACTTCACGACCTGATTATTGTCCTTGGGAAAATAGCATAATTTCACCATCCACACACTTAACATCACCCTTGTGGCGCCCTGAACTTCACGACCCGGAGATTGTCCTTGAGAAAAGAGCATAATTTCACCATCCACACACTTAACATCACCCTTGTGGCGCCCTGAACTTCACGACCTGATTATTGTCCTTGAGAAAATAGCATAATTTCACCATCCACACACTTAACATCACCCTTGTGGCGCCCTAAACTTCACGACCCGGATATTGTCCTTGAGAAAAGAGCATAATTTCACCATCCACACCCTTAACATCACCCTTGTGGCGCCCTGAACTACACGACCTGATTATTGTCCTTGAGAAAATAGCATAATTTCACCATCCACACACTTAACATCACCCTTGTGGCGCCCTGAACTTCACCACGTGAATATTGTCCTTGAGAAAATAGCATAATTTCACCATCCACACACTTAACATCACCCTTGTGGCGCCCTGAACTTCACCACGTGAATATTGTCCTTGAGAAAATAGCAAATTTTCACCATCCACACACTTAACATCACCCTTGTGGCGCCCTGAACTTCACGACCCGATTATTGTCCTTGAGAAAATAGCATAATTTCACCATCCACACACTTAACATCACCCTTGTGGCGCCCTGAACTTCACGACCCGGATATTGTCCTTGAGAAAAGAGCATAATTTCACCATCCACACACTCAACATCACCCTTGTGGCGCCCTGAACTTCACCACGTGATTATTGTCCTTGAGAAAATAGCATAATTTCACCATCCACACACTTATCATCACCCTTGTGGCGCCCTGAACTTCACCACGTGATTATTGTCCTTGAGAAAATAGCATAATTTCACCATCCACACACTTAACATTACCCTTGTGGCGCCCTGAACTCCACGACCTGATTATTGTCCTTGAGAAAATAGCATAATTTCACCATCCACACACTTAACATCACCCTTGTGGCGCCCTGAACTTCACCACGTGATTATTGTCCTTGAGAAAAGAGCATAATTTCACCATCCACACGCATAACATCACCCTTGTGGTGCCCTGAACTTCACGACCTGATTATTGTCCTTGAGAAAATAGCAAAATTTCACCATCCACACACTTAACATCACCTTGTGGCGCCCTGAACTTCACCACGTGATTATTGTCCTTGAGAAAAGAGCATAATTTCACCATCCACACACTTAACATCACCCTCGTGGCGCCCTGAACTTCACGACCTGATTATTGTCCTTGAGAAAATAGCATAATTCCACCATCCACACACTTAACATCACCCTTGTGGCGCCCTGAACTTCACTACCTGATTATCGTCCTTGAGAAAATAGCATAATTTCACCATCCACACACTTAACATCACCCTTGTGGCGCCCTGAACTTCACGACCTGATTATTGTCCTTGAGAAAATAGCATAATTTCACCATCCACACACTTAACATCACCCTTGTGGCGCCCTGAACTTCACCACGTGATTACTGTCCTTGAGAAAAGAGCCTAATTTCACCATCCACACACATAACATCACCCTTGTGGTGCCCTGAACTTCACGACCTGATTATTGTCCTTGAGAAAATGGCATAATTTCACCATCCACACACTTAACATCACCCTTGTGGCGCCCTGAACTTCACCACGTGATTATTGTCCTTGAGAAAAGAGCATAATTTCACCATCCACACACTTAACATCACCCTTGTGGCGCCCTGAACTTCACGACCTGATTATTGTCCTTGAGAGAATAGCATAATTTCACCATCCACACACTTAACATCACCCTTGTGGCGCCCTGAACTTCACGACCTGATTATCGTCCTTGAGAAAATAGCATAATTTCACCATCCACACACTTAACATCACCCTTGTGGCGCCCTGAACTTCACGACCCGGATATTGTCCTTGAGAAAAGAGCATAATTCCACCATCCACACACTCAACATCACCCTTGTGGCGCCTTGAACTTCACGACCTGATTATTGTCCTTGAGAAAAGAGCATAATTTCACCATCCACACCCTTAACATCACCCTTGTGGCGCCCTGAACTTCACAACCTGATTATTGTCCTTGAGAAAATAGCCTAATTTCACCATCCACACACTTAACATCACCCTTGTGGTGCCCTGAACTTCACGACCTGATTATTGTCCTTGAGAAAAGAGCATAATTTCACCATCCACACACTTAACATCACCATTGTGGTGCCCTGAACTTCACGACCTGATTATTGTCCTTGAGAAAAGAGCATAATTTCACCATCCGCACACTCAACATCACCCTTGTGGCGCCCTGAACTTCACGACCTGATTATTGTCCTTGAGAAAATAGCATAATTTCACCATCCACACACTTAACATCACCCTTGTGGCGCCCTCAACTTCACCACGTGATTATTGTCCTTGAGAAAAGAGCATAATTTCACCATCCACACACTTAACATCACCCTTGTGGCGCCCTGAACTTCACGACCTGATTATTGTCCTTGAGAAAATAGCATAATTTCACCATCCACACACTTAACATTACCCTTGTGGCGCCCTGAACTTCACGACCTGATTATCGTCCTTGAGAAAATAGCATAATTTCACCATCCACAAACTTAACATCACCCTTGTGGCGCCCTGAACTTCACGACCTGATTATTGCCCTTGAGAAAATAGCATAATTTCACCATCCACACACTTAACATCACCCTTGTGGCGCCCTGAACTTCACGACCCGGATATTGTCCTTGAGAAAAGAGCATAATTCCACCATCCACACACTAAACATCACCCTTGTGGCGCCTTGAACTTCACGACCTGATTATTGTCCTTGAGAAAAGAGCATAATTTCACCATCCACACCCTTAACATCACCCTTGTGGCGCCCTGAACTTCACAACCTGATTATTGTCCTTGAGAAAATAGCCTAATTTCACCATCCACACACTTAACATCACCCTTGTGGCGCCCTGAACTTCACGACCTGATTATCGTCCTCGAGAAAAGAGCATAATTTCACCATCCACACACTTAACATCACCCTTGTGGCGCCCTGAACTTCACGACCTGATTATTGTCCTCGAGAAAATAGCATAATTTCACCATCCACACACTTAACATCACCCTTGTGGCGCCCTGAACTTCACCACGTGATTATTGTCCTTGAGAAAATAGCATAATTTCACCATCCACACACTTAACATCACCCTTGTGGTGCCCTGAACTTCACGACCTGATTATTGTCCTTGAGAAAATAGCATAATTTCACCATCCACACACTTAACATCACCCTTATGGCGCCCTGTACTTCACCACGTGATTATTGTCCTTGAGAAAATAGCATAATTTCACCATCCACACACTAAACATCACCCTTGTGGCGCCCTGAACTTCACGACCTGATTATTGTCCTTGGGAAAATAGCATAATTTCACCATCCACACACTTAACATCACCCTTGTGGCGCCCTGAACTTCACGACCCGGAGATTGTCCTTGAGAAAAGAGCATAATTCCACCATCCACACACTTAACATCACCCTTGTGGCGCCCTGAACTTCACGACCTGATTATTGTCCTTGAGAAAATAGCATAATTTCACCATCCACACACTTAACATCACCCTTGTGGCGCCCTAAACTTCACGACCCGGATATTGTCCTTGAGAAAAGAGCATAATTTCACCATCCACACCCTTAACATCACCCTTGTGGCGCCCTGAACTTCACGACCTGATTATTGTCCTTGAGAAAATAGCATAATTTCACCATCCACACACTTAACATCACCCTTGTGGCGCCCTGAACTTCACCACGTGAATATTGTCCTTGAGAAAATAGCATAATTTCACCATCCACACACTTAACATCACCCTTGTGGCGCCCTGAACTTCACCACGTGAATATTGTCCTTGAGAAAATAGCAAATTTTCACCATCCACACACTTAACATCACCCTTGTGGCGCCCTGAACTTCACGACCCGATTATTGTCCTTGAGAAAATAGCATAATTTCACCATCCACACACTTAACATCACCCTTGTGGCGCCCTGAACTTCACGACCCGGATATTGTCCTTGAGAAAAGAGCATAATTTCACCATCCACACACTCAACATCACCCTTGTGGCGCCCTGAACTTCACCACGTGATTATTGTCCTTGAGAAAATAGCATAATTTCACCATCCACACACTTATCATCACCCTTGTGGCGCCCTGAACTTCACCACGTGATTATTGTCCTTGAGAAAATAGCATAATTTCACCATCCACACACTTAACATCACCCTTGTGGCGCCCTGAACTCCACGACCTGATTATTGTCCTTGAGAAAATAGCATAATTTCACCATCCACACACTTAACATCACCCTTGTGGCGCCCTGAACTTCACCACGTGATTATTGTCCTGGAGAAAAGAGCATAATTCACCATCCACACACATAACATCACCCTTGTGGTGCCCTGAACTTCACGACCTGATTATTGTCCTTGAGAAAATAGCAAAATTTCACCATCCACACACTTAACATCACCTTGTGGCGCCCTGAACTTCACCACGTGATTATTGTCCTTGAGAAAAGAGCATAATTTCACCATCCACACACTTAACATCACCCTCGTGGCGCCCTGAACTTCACGACCTGATTATTGTCCTTGAGAAAATAGCATAATTCCACCATCCACACACTTAACATCACCCTTGTGGCGCCCTGAACTTCACTACCTGATTATCGTCCTTGAGAAAATAGCATAATTTCACCATCCACACACCTTACATCACCCTTGTGGCGCCCTGAACTTCACGACCTGATTATTGTCCTTGAGAAAATAGCATAATTTCACCATCCACACACTTAACATCACCCTTGTGGCGCCCTGAACTTCACCACGTGATTACTGTCCTTGAGAAAAGAGCCTAATTTCACCATCCACACACATAACATCACCCTTGTGGTGCCCTGAACTTCACGACCTGATTATTGTCCTTGAGAAAATGGCATAATTTCACCATCCACACACTTAACATCACCCTTGTGGCGCCCTGAACTTCACCACGTGATTATTGTCCTTGAGAAAAGAGCATAATTTCACCATCCACACACTTAACATCACCCTTGTGGCGCCCTGAACTTCACGACCTGATTATTGTCCTTGAGAAAATAGCATAATTTCACCATCCACACACTTAACATCACCCTTGTGGCGCCCTGAACTTCACGACCTGATTATCGTCCTTGAGAAAATAGCATAATTTCACCATCCACACACTTAACATCACCCTTGTGGCGCCCTGAACTTCACGACCCGGATATTGTCCTTGAGAAAAGAGCATAATTCCACCATCCACACACTTAACATCACCCTTGTGGCGCCTTGAACTTCACGACCTGATTATTGTCCTTGAGAAAAGAGCATAATTTCACCATCCACACCCTTAACATCACCCTTGTGGCGCCCTGAACTTCACAACCTGATTATTGTCCTTGAGAAAATAGCCTAATTTCACCATCCACACACTTAACATCACCCTTGTGGTGCCCTGAACTTCACGACCTGATTATTGTCCTTGAGAAAAGAGCATAATTTCACCATCCACACACTTAACATCACCATTGTGGTGCCCTGAACTTCACGACCTGATTATTGTCCTTGAGAAAAGAGCATAATTTCACCATCCGCACACTTAACATCACCCTTGTGGCGCCCTGAACTTCACGACCTGATTATTGTCCTTGAGAAAATAGCATAATTTCACCATCCACACACTTAACATCACCCTTGTGGCGCCCTCAACTTCACCACGTGATTATTGTCCTTGAGAAAAGAGCATAATTTCACCATCCACACACTTAACATCACCCTTGTGGCGCCCTGAACTTCACGACCTGATTATTGTCCTTGAGAAAATAGCATAATTTCACCATCCACACACTTAACATTACCCTTGTGGCGCCCTGAACTTAACGACCTGATTATCGTCCTTGAGAAAATAGCATAATTTCACCATCCACAAACTTAACATCACCCTTGTGGCGCCCTGAACTTCACGACCTGATTATTGCCCTTGAGAAAATAGCATAATTTCACCATCCACACACTTAACATCACCCTTGTGGCGCCCTGAACTTCACGACCCGGATATTGTCCTTTAGAAAAGAGCATAATTCCACCATCCACACACTAAACATCACCCTTGTGGCGCCTTGAACTTCACGACCTGATTATTGTCCTTGAGAAAAGAGCATAATTTCACCATCCACACCCTTAACATCACCCTTGTGGCGCCCTGAACTTCACAACCTGATTATTGTCCTTGAGAAAATAGCCTAATTTCACCATCCACACACTTAACATCACCCTTGTGGCGCCCTGAACTTCACGACCTGATTATCGTCCTCGAGAAAAGAGCATAATTTCACCATCCACACACTTAACATCACCCTTGTGGTGCCCTGAACTTCACGACCTGATTATTGTCCTTGAGAAAATAGCATAATTTCACCATCCACACACTTAACATCACCCTTGTGGCGCCCTGAACTTCACCACCTGATTATTGTCCTTGAGAAAATAGCATAATTTCACCATCCACACACTTAACATCACCCTTGTGGCGCCCTGAACTTCACGACCTGTATATTGTCCTTGAGAAAATAGCATAATTTCACCATCCACACACTTAACATCACCCTTGTGGCGCCCTGAACTTCACGACCCGGATATTGTCCTTGAGAAAAGAGCATAATTTCACCATCCACACACTTAACATCACCCTTGTGGCGCCCTGAACTTCACCACGTGATCATTGTCCTTGAGAAAAGAGCATAATTTCACCATCCACACACTTAACATCACCCTTGTGGCGCCCTGAACTTCACGACCTGATTATCGTCCTTGAGAAAAGAGCATAATTTCACCATCCACACACTTAACATCACCCTTGTGGTGCCCTGAACTTCACGACCTGATTATTGTCCTTGAGAAAATAGCATAATTTCACCATCCACACCCTTAACATCACCCTTGTGGCGCCCTGAACTTAGCCACGTGATTATTGTCCTTGAGAAAATAGCATAATTTCACCATCCACAAACTTAACATCACCCTTGTGGCGCCCTGAACTTCACGACCTGATTATTGTCCTTGAGAAAATAGCATCATTTCACCATCCACACACTTAACATCACCCTTGTGGCGCCCTGAACTTCACGACCTGATTATTGTCCTTGAGAAAATAGCATCATTTCACCATCCACACACTTAACATCACCCTTGTGGCGCCCTGAACTTCACGACCCGGATATTGTCCTTGAGAAAAGAGCATAATTTCACCATCCGAACACTTAACATCACCCTTGTGGCGCCCTGAACTTCACGACCTGATTATTGTCCTTGAGAAAATAGCATAATTTCACCATCCACACACTTAACATCACCCTTGTGGCGCCCTGAACTTCACGACCCGGATATTGTCCTTGAGAAAAGAGCATAATTTCACCATCCACACCCTTAACATCACCCTTGTGGCGCCCTGAACTTCACGACCTGATTATTGTCCTCGAGAAAATAGCATAATTTCACCATCCACACACTTAACATCACCCTTGTGGCGCCCTGAACTTCACCACGTGATTATTGTCCTTGAGAAAATAGCATAATTTCACCATCCACACACTTAACATCACCCTTGTGGTGCCCTGAACTTCACGACCTGATTATTGTCATTGAGAAAATAGCATAATTTCACCATCCACACACTTAACATCACCCTTGTGGCGCCCTGTACTTCACCACTTGATTATTGTCCTTGAGAAAATAGCATAATTTCACCATCCACACACTAAACATCACCCTTGTGGCGCCCTGAACTTCACGACCTGATTATTGTCCTTGAGAAAATAGCATAATTTCACCATCCACACACTTAACATCACCCTTGTGGCGCCCTGAACTTCACGACCCGGATATTGTCCTTGAGAAAAGAGCATAATTCCACCATCCACACACTTAACATCACCCTTGTGGCGCCCTGAACTTCACGACCTGATTATTGTCCTTGAGAAAATAGCATAATTTCACCATCCACACACTTAACATCACCCTTGTGGCGCCCTGAACTTCACGACCCGGATATTGTCCTTGAGAAAAGGGCATAATTTCACCATCCACACCCTTAACATCACCCTTGTGGCGCCCTGAACTTCACGACCTGATTATTGTCCTTGAGAAAATAGCATAATTTCACAATCCACACACTTAACATCACCCTTGTGGCGCCCTGAACTTCACGACCTGATTATTGTCCTTGAGAAAATAGCATAATTTCACCATCCACACACTTAACATCACCCTTGTGGCGCCCTGAACTTCACGACCCGGATATTGTCCTTGAGAAAAGAGCATAATTTTACCATCCACACACTCAACATCACCCTTGTGGCGCCCTGAACTTCACGACCTGATTATTGTCCTTGAGAAAATAGCATAATTTCACCATCCACACACTTAACATCACCCTTGTGGCGCCCTGAACTTCACCACGTGATTATTGTCCTTGAGAAAATAGCATAATTTCACCATCCACACACTTAACATCACCCTTGTGGCGCCCTGAACTTCACGACCTGATTATTGTCCTTGAGAAAATAGCATAATTTCACCATCCACACACTTAACATCACCCTTGTGGCGCCCTGAACTTCACCACGTGATTATTGTCCTTGAGAAAGGAGCATAATTTCACCATCCACACACATATCATCACCCTTGTGGTGCCCTGAACTTCACGACCTGATTATTGTCCTTGAGAAAATAGCATAATTTCACCATCCACACACTTAACATCACCCTTGTGGCGCCCTGAACTTCACCACGTGATTATTGTCCTTGAGAAAATAGCATAATTTCACCATCCACACACTTAACATCACCCTTGTGGCGCCCTGAACTTCACGACCTGATTATTGTCCTTGAGAAAATAGCATAATTTCACCATCCACACACTTAACATCACCCTTGTGGCGCCCTGAACTTCACGACCTGATTATCGTCCTTGAGAAAATAGCATAATTTCACCATCCACACACTTAACATCACCCTTGTGGCGCCCTGAACTTCACGACCCTGATATTGTCCTTGAGAAAAGAGCATAATTCCACCATCCACACACTTAACATCACCCTTGTGGCGCCTTGAACTTCACGACCTGATTATTGTCCTTGAGAAAAGAGCATAATTTCACCATCCACACCCTTAACATCACCCTTGTGGCGCCCTGAACTTCACGACCTGATTATTGTCCTTGAGAAAATAGTTTAATTTCACCATCCACACACTTAACATCACCCTTGTGGCGTCCTGAACTTCACGACCTGATTATCGTCCTTGAGAAAAAAGCATAATTTCACCATCCACACACTTAACATCACCCTTGTGGTGCCCTGAACTTCACGACCTGATTATTGTCCTTGAGAATATAGCATAATTTCACCATCCACACACTTAACATCACCCTTGTGGCGCCCTGAACTTCACCACGTGATAATTGTTCTTGAGAAAATAGCCTAATTTCACCATCCACACACTTAACATCACCCTTGTGGCGCCCTGAACTTCACGACCTGATTATTGTCCTTGAGAAAATAGCATAATTTCACCATCCACACACTTAACATCACCCTAGTGGCGCCCTGAACTTCACGACCCGGATATTGTCCTTGAGAAAAGAGCATAATTTCACAATCCACACACTTAACATCACCCTTGTGGCGCCCTGAACTTCACGACCTGATTATTGTCCTCGAGAAAATAGCATAATTTCACCATCCACACACTTAACATCACCCTTGTGGCGCCCTGAACTTCACGACCCGGATATTGTCCTTGAGAAAAGAGCATAATTTCACCATCCACACCCTTAACATCACCCTTGTGGCGCCCTGAACTTCACGACCTGATTATTGTCCTTGAGAAAAGAGCATAATTTCAACATCCACACACTTAACATCACCCTTGTGGCGCCCTGAACTTCACCACGTGATTATTGTCCTTGAGATAATAGCATAATTTTACCATCCACACACTTAACATCACCCTTGTGGCGCCCTGAACTTCACGACCTGATTATTGTCCTTGAGAAAATAGCATAATTTCACCATCCACACACTTAACATCACCCTTGTGGCGCCCTGAACTTCACGACCCGGATATTGTCCTTGAGAAAAGAGAATAATTTCACCATCCACACACTTAACATCACCCTTGTGGCGCCCTGAACTTCACGACCTGATTATTGTCCTTGAGAAAATAGCATAATTTCACCATCCACACACTTAACATCACCCTTGTGGCGCCCTGAACTTCACCACGTGATTATTGTCCTTGAGAAAATAGCATAATTTCACCATCCACACCCTTAACATCACCCTTGTGGCGCCCTGAACTTCACGACCTGATTATTGTCCTTGAGAAAATAGCATAATTTCACCATCCACACACTTAACATCACCCTTGTGGCGCCCTGAACTTCACCACGTGATTATTGTCCTTGAGAGAATAGCATAATTTCACCATCCACACACTTAACATCACCCTTGTGGCGCCCTGAACTTCACCACGTGATTATTGTCCTTGAGAAAATGGCATAATTTCACCATCCACACACTTAACATCACCCTTGTGGCGCCCTGAACTTCACGACCTGATTATTGTCCTTGAGAAAATAGCATTATCTCACCATCCACACACTTAACATCACCCTTGTGGCGCCCTGAACTTCACGACCCGGATATTGTCCTTGAGAAAAGAGCATAATTTCACCATCCACACACTCAACATCACCCTTGTGGCGCCCTGAACTTCACGACCTGATTATTGTCCTTGAGAAAATAGCATAATTTCACCATCCACACACTTAACATCACCCTTGTGGTGCACTGAACTTCACCACGTGATTATTGTCCTTGAGAAAAGAGCATAATTTCACCATCCACACACTTAACATCACCTTTGTGGCGCCCTGAACATCACGACCTGATTATTGTCCTCAAGAAAAGAGCATAATTTCACCATCCACACACTTAACATCACCCTTGTGGTGCCCTGAACTTCACGACCTGATTATTGTCCTTGAGAAAATAGCATAATTTCACCATCCACACACTCAACATCACCCTTGTGGCGCCCGGAACTTCACCACGAGATTATTGTCCTTGAGAAAATAGCATAATTTCACCATTCACACACTTAACATCACCCTTGTGGCGCCCTGAACTTCACGACCTGATTATTGTCCTTGAGAAAATAGCATAATTTCACCATCCACACACTTAACATCACCCTTGTGGCGCCCTGAACTTCACGACCCGGATATTGTCCTTGAGAAAAGAGCATAATTTTACCATCCACACACTTAACATCACCCTTGTGGCGCCTTGAACTTCACGACCTGATTATTATCCTCGAGAAAATAGCATAATTTCACCATCCACACACTTAACATCACCCTTGTGGTGCCCTGAACTTCACGACCTGATTATTGTCCTTGAGAAAATAGCATAATTTCACCATCCACACACTTAACATCACCCTTGTGGCGCCCTGAACTTCACCACGTGATTATTGTCCTTGAGAAAATAGCATAATTTCACCATCCACACACTTAACATCAACCTTGTGGCGCCCTGAACTTCACGACCCAGATATTGTCCATGAGAAAAGAGCATAATTTCACCATCCACACCCTTGACATCACCCTTGTGGCGCCCTGAACTTCACGACCTGATTATTGTCCTTGAGAAAATAGCATAATTTCACCATCCACACACTTAACATCACCCTTGTGGCGCCCTGAACTTCACCACGTGATTATTGTCCTTGAGAAAATAGCATAATTTCACCATCCACACACTTAACATCACCCTTGTGGCGCCCTGAACTTCACGACCCGGATATTGTCCTTGAGAAAAGAGCATAATTTCACCATCCACACACTTAACATCACCCTTGTGGCGCCCTGAATTTCACGACCTGATTATTGTCCTTGAGAAAATAGCATAATTTCACCATCCACACACTTAACATCACCCTTGTGGCGCCCTGAACTTCACCACGTGATTATTGTCCTTGAGAAAATAGCACAATTTCACCATCCACACACTTAACATCACCCTTGTGGTGCCCTGAACTTCACGACCTGATTATTGCCCTTGAGAAAATAGCATAATTTCACCATCCACACACTTAACATCACCCTTGTGGCGCCCTGAACTTCACCACGTGATTATTGTCCTTGAGAAAATAGCATAATTTCACCATCCACACACTTAACATCACCCTTGTGGCGCCCTGAACTTCACCACGTGATTATTGTCCTTGAGAAAATAGCATAATTTCACCATCCACACACTTAACATCACCCTTGTGGCGCCCTGAACTTCACGACCTGATTATCGTCCTTGTGAAAAGAGCATAATTTCATCATCCACACATTACCCATCACCCTAGTGGTGCCCTGAACTTCACGACCTGATCATTGTCCTTGATAAAATAGCACAATTTCACCAACCACACACTTAACATCACCCTTGTGGCGCCCTGAACTTCACGACCCGGATATTGTCCTTGAGAAAAGAGCATAATTTCACCATCCACACACTTAACATCACCCTTGTGGCGCCCTGAACTCCACCACGTGATTATTGTCCTTGAGAAAATAGCATAATTTCACCATCCACACACCTAACATCACCCTTGTGGCGCCCTGAACTTCACGACCCGGATATTGTCCTTGAGAAAAGAGCATAATTTCACCATCCACACACTTAACATCACCCTTGTGGCGCCTTGAACTTCACGACCTGATTATTATCCTTGAGAAAATAGCATAATTTCACCATCCACACACTTAACATCACTCTTGTGGTGCCCTGAACTTCACGACCTGATTATTGTCCTTGAGAAAAAGGCATAATTTCACCATCCACACACTTAACATCACCCTTGTGGCGCCCTGAACTTCACGACCTGATTATTGTCCTTGAGAAAAGAGCATAATTTCACCATCCACACACTTAACATCACCCTTATGGCGCCCTGAACTTCACGACCTGATTATTGTCCTTGAGAAAATAGCATAATTTCACCATCCACACACTTAACATCACCCTTGTGGCGCCCTGAACTTCACGACCCAGATATTGTCCTTGAGAAAAGAGCATAATTTCACCATCCACAAACTTAACATCACCCTTGTGGCGCCCTGAACTTCACGACCTGATTATTGTCCTTGAGAAAATAGCATAATTTCACCATCCACACACTCAACATCACCCTTGTGGCGCCCTGAACTTCACGACCCGGATATTGTCCTTGAGAAAAGAGCATAATTTCACCATCCACACACTTAACATCACCCTTGTGGCGCCCTGAACTTCACGACCTGATTATTGTCCTTGAGAATATAGCATAATTTCACCATCCACACACTTAACATCAACCTTGTGGCGCCCTGAACTTCACGACCCGGATATTGTCCTTGAGAAAAGAGCATAATTTCACCATCCACACCCTCGACATCACCCTTGTGGCGCCCTGAACTTCACGACCTGATTATTGTCCTTGAGAAAATAGCATAATTTCACCATCCACACACTTAACATCACCCTTGTGGCGCCCTGAACTTCACCACGTGATTATTGTCCTTGAGAAAATAGCATAATTTCACCATCCACACACTTAACATCACCCTTGTGGCGCCCTGAACTTCACGACCCGGATATTGTCCTTGAGAAAAGAGCATAATTTCACCATCCACACACTTAACATCACCCTTGTGGCGTCCTGAACTTCACGACCTGATTATTGTCCTTGAGAAAATAGCCTAATTTCACCATCCACACACTTAACATCACCCTTGTGGCGCCCTGAACTTCACCACGTGATTATTGTCCTTGAGAAAATAGCATAATTTCACCATCCAAACACTTAACATCACCCTTGTGGTGCCCTGAACTTCACTACCTGATTATTGTCCTTGAGAAAATAGCATAATTTCACCATCCACACACTTAACATCACCCTTGTGGCGCCCTGAACTTCACGACCCGGATATTGTCCTTGAGAAAAGAGCACAATTTCACCATCCACACACTTAACATCACCCTTGTGGCGCCCTGAACTTCACGACCTGATTATTGTCCTTGAGAAAATAGCATAATTTCACCATCCACACACTTAACATCACCCTTGTGGCGCCCTGAACTTCACGACCCGGATATTGTCCTTGAGAAAAGAGCATAATTTCACCATCCACACACTTAACATTACCCTTGTGGCGCCCTGAACTTCACCACGTGATTATTGTCCTTGAGAAAATAGCATAATTTCACCATCCACACACTTAACATCACCCTTGTGGCGCCCCGAACTTCACGACCTGATTATCGTCCTTGAGAAAAGAGCATAATTTCATCATCCACACACTTAACATCACCCTTGTGGTGCCCTGAACTCCACGACCTGATTATTGTCTTCGAGAAAATAGCATAATTTCACCATCCACACACTTAACATCACCCTTGTGGCGCCCTGAACTTCACGACCCGGATATTGTCCTTGAGAAAAGAGCATAATTTCACCATCCACACCCTTAACATCACCCTTGTGGCGCCCTGAACTTCACGACCTGATTATTGTCCTTGAGAAAATAGCATAATTTCACCATCCACACACTTAACATCACCCTTGTGGCGCCCTGAACTTCACCACGTGATTATTGTCCTTAAGAAAATAGCATTATTTCACCATCCACACACTTAACATCACCCTTGTGGCGCCCTGAACTTCACGACCTGATTATCGTCCTTGTGAAAAGAGCATAATTTCATCATCCACACATTTGACATCACCCTTGTGGTGCCCTGAACTTCACGACCTGATTATTGTCCTTGATAAAATAGCATAATTTCACCAACCACACACTTAACATCACCCTTGTGGCGCCCTGAACTTCACGACCCGGATATTGTCCTTGAGAAAAGAGCATAATTTCACCATCCACACACTTAACATCACCCTTTTGGCGCCCTGAACTCCACCACGTGATTATTGTCCTTGAGAAAATAGCATAATTTCACCATCCACACACTTAACATCACCCTTGTGGCGCCCTGAACTTCACGACCCGGATATTGTCCTTGAGAAAAGAGCATAACTTCACCATCCACACACTTAACATCACCCTTGTGGCGCCTTGAACTTCACGACCTGATTATTATCCTTGAGAAAATAGCATAATTTCACCATCCACACACTTAACATCACCCTTGTGGTGCCCTTAACTTCACGACCTGATTATTGTCCTTGAGAAAATGGCATAATTTCACCATCCACACACTTAACATCACCCTTGTGGCGCCCTGAACTTTACCACGTGATTATTGTCCTTGAGAAAATAGCATAATTTCACCATCCACACACTTAACATCACCCTTGTGGCGCCCTGAACTTCACGACCTGATTATTGTCCTTGAGAAAATAGCATAATTCACCATCCACAAACTTAACATTACCCTTGTGGCGCCCTGAACTTCACGACCTGATTATCGTCCTTGAGAAAAGAGCATAATTTCACCATCCACACACTTAACATCACCCTTGTGGTGCCCTGAACTTCACGACCTGATTATTGTCCTTGAGAAAATAGCATAATTTCACCATCCACACACTTAACATCACCCTTGTGGCGCCCTGAACTTCACCACGTGATTATTGTCCTTGAGAAAATAGCCTAATTTCACCATCCACACACTTAACATCACCCTTGTGGCGCCCTGAACTTCACGACCTGATTATTGTCCTTGAGAAAATAGCATAATTTCACCATCCACACACTTAACATCACCCTTGTGGCGCCCTGAACTTCACGACCCGGATATTGTCCTTGAGAAAAGAGCATAATTTCACCATCCACACACATAACATCACCCTTGTGGTGCCCTGAACTTCACGACCTGATTATTGCCCTTGAGAAAATAGCATAATTTCACCATCCACACACTTAACATCACCCTTGTGGCGCCCTGAACTTCACCACGTGATTATTGTCCTTAAGAAAATAGCATTATTTCACCATCCACACACTTAACATCACCCTTGTGGCGCCCTGAACTTCACGACCTGATTATCGTCCTTGTGAAAAGAGCATAATTTCATCATCCACACATTTGACATCACCCTTGTGGTGCCCTGAACTTCACGACCTGATTATTGTCCTTGATAAAATAGCATAATTTCACCAACCACACACTTAACATCACCCTTGTGGCGCCCTGAACTTCACGACCCGGATATTGTCCTTGAGAAAAGTGCATAATTTCACCATCCACACACTTAACATCACCCTTTTGGCGCCCTGAACTCCACCACGTGATTATTGTCCTTGAGAAAATAGCATAATTTCACCATCCACACACTTAACATCACCCTTGTGGCGCCCTGAACTTCACGACCCGGATATTGTCCTTGAGAAAAGAGCATAATTTCACCATCCACACACTTAACATCACCCTTGTGGCGCCTTGAACTTCACGACCTGATTATTATCCTTGAGAAAATAGCATAATTTCACCATCCACACACTTAACATCACCCTTGTGGTGCCCTTAACTTCACGACCTGATTATTGTCCTTGAGAAAATGGCATAATTTCACCATCCACACACTTAACATCACCCTTGTGGCGCCCTGAACTTCACCACGTGATTATTGTCCTTGAGAAAATAGCATAATTTCACCATCCACACACTTAACATCACCCTTGTGGCGCCCTGAACTTCACGACCCGGATATTGTCCTTTAGAAAAGAGCATAATTCCACCATCCACACACTTAACATCACCCTTGTGGCGCCTTGAACTTCACGACCTGATTATTGTCCTTGAGAAAAGAGCATAATTTCACCATCCACACCCTTAACATCACCCTTGTGGCGCCCTGAACTTCACAACCTGATTATTGTCCTTGAGAAAATAGCCTAATTTCACCATCCACACACTTAACATCACCCTTGTGGCGCCCTGAACTTCACGACCTGATTATCGTCCTTGAGAAAAGAGCATAATTTCACCATCCACACACTTAACATCACCCTTGTGGTGCCCTGAACTTCACGACCTGATTATTGTCCTTGAGAAAATAGCATAATTTCACCATCCACACACTTAACATCACCCTTGTGGCGCCCTGAACTTCACCACGTGATTATTGTCCTTGAGAAAATAGCATAATTTCACCATCCACACACTTAACATCACCCATGTGGCGCCCTGAACTTCACGACCTGATTATTGTCCTTGAGAAAATAGCATAATTTCACCATCCACACACTTAACATCACCCTTGTGGCGCCCTGAACTTCACGACCCGGATATTGTCCTTGAGAAAAGAGCATAATTTCACCATCCACACACATAACATCACACTTGTGGTGCCCTGAACTTCACGACCTGATTATTGTCCTTGAGAAAATAGCATAATTTCACCATCCACACACTTAACATCACCCTTGTGGCGCCCTGAACTTCACCAGGTGATTATTGTCCTTGAGAAAAGAGCATAATTTCACCATCCACACACTTAACATCACCCTTGTGGCGCCCTGAACTTCACGACCTGATTATTGTCCTTGAGAAAATAGCATAATTTCACCATCCACACACTTAACATCACCCTTGTGGCGCCCTGAACTTCACGACCTGATTATCGTCCTTGAGAAAATAGCATAATTTCACTATCCACAAACTTAACATCACCCTTGTGGCGCCCTGAACTTCACGACCTGATTATTGCCCTTGAGAAAATAGCATAATTTCACCATCCACACACTTAACATCACCCTTGTGGCGCCCTGAACTTCACGACCCGGATATTGTCCTTGAGAAAAGAGCATAATTTCACCATCCACACCCTTAACATCACCCTTGTGGCGCCCTGAACTTCACGACCTGATTATTGTCCTTGAGAAAATAGCATAATTTCACCATCCACACACTTAACATCACCCTTGTGGCGCCCTGAACTTCACCACGTGATTATTGTCCTTGAGAAAAGAGCATAATTTCACCATCCACACACTTAACATCACCCTTGTGGCGCCCTGAACTTCACGACCTGATTATTGTCCTTGAGAAAATAGCATAATTCCACCATCCACACACTGAACATCACCCTTGTGGCGCCCTGAACTTCACTACCTGATTATCGTCCTTGAGAAAATAGCATAATTTCACCATCCACACACTTAACATCACCCTTGTGGCGCCCTGAACTTCACGACCTGATTATTGTCCTTGAGAAAATAGCATAATTTCACCATCCACACACTCAACATCACCCTTGTGGCGCACTGAACTTCACCACGTGATTACTGTCCTTGAGAAAAGAGCATAATTTCACCATCCACACACATAACATCACCCTTGTGGTGCCCTGAACTTCACGACCTGATTATTGTCCTTGAGAAAATGGCATAATTTCACCATCCACACACTTAACATCACCCTTGTGGCGCCCTGAACTTCACCACGTGATTATTGTCCTTGAGAAAAGAGCATAATTTCACCATCCACACACTTAACATCACCCTTGTGGCGCCCTGAACTTCACGACCTGATTATTGTCCTTGAGAAAATAGCATAATTTCACCATCCACACACTTAACATCACCCTTGTGGCGCCCTGAACTTCACGACCTGATTATCGTCCTTGAGAAAATAGCATAATTTCACCATCCACACACTTAACATCACCCTTGTGGCGCCCTGAACTTCACGACCCGGATATTGTCCTTGAGAAAAGAGCATAATTCCACCATCCACACACTTAACATCACCCTTGTGGCGCCTTGAACTTCACGACCTGATTATTGTCCTTGAGAAAAGAGCATAATTTCACCATCCAAACACTTAACATCACCCTTGTGGCGCCCTGTACTTCACCACGTGATTATTGTCCTTGAGAAAATAGCATAATTTCACCATCCACACACTAAACATCACCCTTGTGGCGCCCTGAACTTCACGACCTGATTATTGTCCTTGAGAAAATAGCATAATTTCACCATCCACACACTTAACATCACCCTTGTGGCGCCCTGAACTTCACGACCCGGATATTGTCCTTGAGAAAAGAGCATAATTCCACCATCCACACACTTAACATCACCCTTGTGGCGCCCTGAACTTCACGACCTGATTATTGTCCTTGAGAAAATAGCATAATTTCACCATCCACACCCTTAACATCACCCTTGTGGCGCCCTGAACTTCACGACCCGGATATTGTCCTTGAGAAAAGAGCATAATTTCACCATCCACACCCTTAACATCACCCTTGTGGCGCCCTGAACTTCACGACCTGATTATTGTCCTTGAGAAAATAGCATAATTTCACCATCCACACACTTAACATCACCCTTGTGGCGCCCTGAACTTCACCACGTGAATATTGTCCTTGAGAAAATAGCATAATTTCACCATCCACACACTTAACATCACCCTTGTGGCGCCCTGAACTTCACGACCTGATTATTGTCCTTGAGAAAGGTCATAATTTCACCATCCACACACTTAACATCACCCTTGTGGCGCCCTGAACTTCACGACCTGATTATTGTCCTTGAGAAAATAGCATAATTTCACCATCCACACACTTAACATCACCCTTGTGGCGCCCTGAACTTCACGACCCGGATATTGTCCTTGAGAAAAGAGCATAATTTCACCATCCACACCCTCAACATCACCCTTGTGGCGCCCTGAACTTCACGACCTGATTATTGTCCTCGAGAAAATAGCATAATTTCACCATCCACACACTTAACATCACCCTTGTGGCGCCCTGAACTTCACCACGTGATTATTGTCCTTGAGAAAATAGCATAATTTCACCATCCACACACTTAACATCACCCTTGTGGTGCCCTGAACTTCACGACCTGATTATTGTCCTTGAGAAAATAGCATAATTTCACCATCCACACACTTAACATCACCCTTGTGGCGCCCTGTACTTCACCACGTGATTATTGTCCTTGAGAAAATAGCATAATTTCACCATCCACACACTAAACATCACCCTTGTGGCGCCCTGAACTTCACGACCTGATTATTGTCCTTGGGAAAATAGCATAATTTCACCATCCACACACTTAACATCACCCTTGTGGCGCCCTGAACTTCACGACCCGGAGATTGTCCTTGAGAAAAGAGCATAATTTCACCATCCACACACTTAACATCACCCTTGTGGCGCCCTGAACTTCACGACCTGATTATTGTCCTTGAGAAAATAGCATAATTTCACCATCCACACACTTAACATCACCCTTGTGGCGCCCTAAACTTCACGACCCGGATATTGTCCTTGAGAAAAGAGCATAATTTCACCATCCACACCCTCGACATCACCCTTGTGGCGCCCTGAACTTCACGACCTGATTATTGTCCTTGAGAAAATAGCATAATTTCACCATCCACACACTTAACATCACCCTTGTGGCGCCCTGAACTTCACCACGTGATTATTGTCCTTGAGAAAATAGCATAATTTCACCATCCACACACTTAACATCACCCTTGTGGCGCCCTGAACTTCACGACCCGGATATTGTCCTTGAGAAAAGAGCATAATTTCACCATCCACACACTTAACATCACCCTTGTGGCGTCCTGAACTTCACGACCTGATTATTGTCCTTGAGAAAATAGCCTAATTTCACCATCCACACACTTAACATCACCCTTGTGGCGCCCTGAACTTCACCACGTGATTATTGTCCTTGAGAAAATAGCATAATTTCACCATCCAAACACTTAACATCACCCTTGTGGTGCCCTGAACTTCACTACCTGATTATTGTCCTTGAGAAAATAGCATAATTTCACCATCCACACACTTAACATCACCCTTGTGGCGCCCTGAACTTCACGACCCGGATATTGTCCTTGAGAAAAGAGCACAATTTCACCATCCACACACTTAACATCACCCTTGTGGCGCCCTGAACTTCACGACCTGATTATTGTCCTTGAGAAAATAGCATAATTTCACCATCCACACACTTAACATCACCCTTGTGGCGCCCTGAACTTCACGACCCGGATATTGTCCTTGAGAAAAGAGCATAATTTCACCATCCACACACTTAACATTACCCTTGTGGCGCCCTGAACTTCACCACGTGATTATTGTCCTTGAGAAAATAGCATAATTTCACCATCCACACACTTAACATCACCCTTGTGGCGCCCCGAACTTCACGACCTGATTATCGTCCTTGAGAAAAGAGCATAATTTCATCATCCACACACTTAACATCACCCTTGTGGTGCCCTGAACTCCACGACCTGATTATTGTCTTCGAGAAAATAGCATAATTTCACCATCCACACACTTAACATCACCCTTGTGGCGCCCTGAACTTCACGACCCGGATATTGTCCTTGAGAAAAGAGCATAATTTCACCATCCACACCCTTAACATCACCCTTGTGGCGCCCTGAACTTCACGACCTGATTATTGTCCTTGAGAAAATAGCATAATTTCACCATCCACACACTTAACATCACCCTTGTGGCGCCCTGAACTTCACCACGTGATTATTGTCCTTAAGAAAATAGCATTATTTCACCATCCACACACTTAACATCACCCTTGTGGCGCCCTGAACTTCACGACCTGATTATCGTCCTTGTGAAAAGAGCATAATTTCATCATCCACACATTTGACATCACCCTTGTGGTGCCCTGAACTTCACGACCTGATTATTGTCCTTGATAAAATAGCATAATTTCACCAACCACACACTTAACATCACCCTTGTGGCGCCCTGAACTTCACGACCCGGATATTGTCCTTGAGAAAAGAGCATAATTTCACCATCCACACACTTAACATCACCCTTTTGGCGCCCTGAACTCCACCACGTGATTATTGTCCTTGAGAAAATAGCATAATTTCACCATCCACACACTTAACATCACCCTTGTGGCGCCCTGAACTTCACGACCCGGATATTGTCCTTGAGAAAAGAGCATAACTTCACCATCCACACACTTAACATCACCCTTGTGGCGCCTTGAACTTCACGACCTGATTATTATCCTTGAGAAAATAGCATAATTTCACCATCCACACACTTAACATCACCCTTGTGGTGCCCTTAACTTCACGACCTGATTATTGTCCTTGAGAAAATGGCATAATTTCACCATCCACACACTTAACATCACCCTTGTGGCGCCCTGAACTTTACCACGTGATTATTGTCCTTGAGAAAATAGCATAATTTCACCATCCACACACTTAACATCACCCTTGTGGCGCCCTGAACTTCACGACCTGATTATTGTCCTTGAGAAAATAGCATAATTCACCATCCACAAACTTAACATTACCCTTGTGGCGCCCTGAACTTCACGACCTGATTATCGTCCTTGAGAAAAGAGCATAATTTCACCATCCACACACTTAACATCACCCTTGTGGTGCCCTGAACTTCACGACCTGATTATTGTCCTTGAGAAAATAGCATAATTTCACCATCCACACACTTAACATCACCCTTGTGGCGCCCTGATCTTCACCACGTGATTATTGTCCTTGAGAAAATAGCCTAATTTCACCATCCACACACTTAACATCACCCTTGTGGCGCCCTGAACTTCACGACCTGATTATTGTCCTTGAGAAAATAGCATAATTTCACCATCCACACACTTAACATCACCCTTGTGGCGCCCTGAACTTCACGACCCGGATATTGTCCTTGAGAAAAGAGCATAATTTCACCATCCACACACATAACATCACCCTTGTGGTGCCCTGAACTTCACGACCTGATTATTGCCCTTGAGAAAATAGCATAATTTCACCATCCACACACTTAACATCACCCTTGTGGCGCCCTGAACTTCACCACGTGATTATTGTCCTTAAGAAAATAGCATTATTTCACCATCCACACACTTAACATCACCCTTGTGGCGCCCTGAACTTCACGACCTGATTATCGTCCTTGTGAAAAGAGCATAATTTCATCATCCACACATTTGACATCACCCTTGTGGTGCCCTGAACTTCACGACCTGATTATTGTCCTTGATAAAATAGCATAATTTCACCAACCACACACTTAACATCACCCTTGTGGCGCCCTGAACTTCACGACCCGGATATTGTCCTTGAGAAAAGTGCATAATTTCACCATCCACACACTTAACATCACCCTTTTGGCGCCCTGAACTCCACCACGTGATTATTGTCCTTGAGAAAATAGCATAATTTCACCATCCACACACTTAACATCACCCTTGTGGCGCCCTGAACTTCACGACCCGGATATTGTCCTTGAGAAAAGAGCATAATTTCACCATCCACACACTTAACATCACCCTTGTGGCGCCTTGAACTTCACGACCTGATTATTATCCTTGAGAAAATAGCATAATTTCACCATCCACACACTTAACATCACCCTTGTGGTGCCCTTAACTTCACGACCTGATTATTGTCCTTGAGAAAATGGCATAATTTCACCATCCACACACTTAACATCACCCTTGTGGCGCCCTGAACTTCACCACGTGATTATTGTCCTTGAGAAAATAGCATAATTTCACCATCCACACACTTAACATCACCCTTGTGGCGCCCTGAACTTCACGACCCGGATATTGTCCTTTAGAAAAGAGCATAATTCCACCATCCACACACTTAACATCACCCTTGTGGCGCCTTGAACTTCACGACCTGATTATTGTCCTTGAGAAAAGAGCATAATTTCACCATCCACACCCTTAACATCACCCTTGTGGCGCCCTGAACTTCACAACCTGATTATTGTCCTTGAGAAAATAGCCTAATTTCACCATCCACACACTTAACATCACCCTTGTGGCGCCCTGAACTTCACGACCTGATTATCGTCCTTGAGAAAAGAGCATAATTTCACCATCCACACACTTAACATCACCCTTGTGGTGCCCTGAACTTCACGACCTGATTATTGTCCTTGAGAAAATAGCATAATTTCACCATCCACACACTTAACATCACCCTTGTGGCGCCCTGAACTTCACCACGTGATTATTGTCCTTGAGAAAATAGCATAATTTCACCATCCACACACTTAACATCACCCATGTGGCGCCCTGAACTTCACGACCTGATTATTGTCCTTGAGAAAATAGCATAATTTCACCATCCACACACTTAACATCACCCTTGTGGCGCCCTGAACTTCACGACCCGGATATTGTCCTTGAGAAAAGAGCATAATTTCACCATCCACACACATAACATCACACTTGTGGTGCCCTGAACTTCACGACCTGATTATTGTCCTTGAGAAAATAGCATAATTTCACCATCCACACACTTAACATCACCCTTGTGGCGCCCTGAACTTCACCAGGTGATTATTGTCCTTGAGAAAAGAGCATAATTTCACCATCCACACACTTAACATCACCCTTGTGGCGCCCTGAACTTCACGACCTGATTATTGTCCTTGAGAAAATAGCATAATTTCACCATCCACACACTTAACATCACCCTTGTGGCGCCCTGAACTTCACGACCTGATTATCGTCCTTGAGAAAATAGCATAATTTCACTATCCACAAACTTAACATCACCCTTGTGGCGCCCTGAACTTCACGACCTGATTATTGCCCTTGAGAAAATAGCATAATTTCACCATCCACACACTTAACATCACCCTTGTGGCGCCCTGAACTTCACGACCCGGATATTGTCCTTGAGAAAAGAGCATAATTTCACCATCCACACCCTTAACATCACCCTTGTGGCGCCCTGAACTTCACGACCTGATTATTGTCCTTGAGAAAATAGCATAATTTCACCATCCACACACTTAACATCACCCTTGTGGCGCCCTGAACTTCACCACGTGATTATTGTCCTTGAGAAAAGAGCATAATTTCACCATCCACACACTTAACATCACCCTTGTGGCGCCCTGAACTTCACGACCTGATTATTGTCCTTGAGAAAATAGCATAATTCCACCATCCACACACTGAACATCACCCTTGTGGCGCCCTGAACTTCACTACCTGATTATCGTCCTTGAGAAAATAGCATAATTTCACCATCCACACACTTAACATCACCCTTGTGGCGCCCTGAACTTCACGACCTGATTATTGTCCTTGAGAAAATAGCATAATTTCACCATCCACACACTTAACATCACCCTTGTGGCGCCCTGAACTTCACCACGTGATTACTGTCCTTGAGAAAAGAGCATAATTTCACCATCCACACACATAACATCACCCTTGTGGTGCCCTGAACTTCACGACCTGATTATTGTCCTTGAGAAAATGGCATAATTTCACCATCCACACACTTAACATCACCCTTGTGGCGCCCTGAACTTCACCACGTGATTATTGTCCTTGAGAAAAGAGCATAATTTCACCATCCACACACTTAACATCACCCTTGTGGCGCCCTGAACTTCACGACCTGATTATTGTCCTTGAGAAAATAGCATAATTTCACCATCCACACACTTAACATCACCCTTGTGGCGCCCTGAACTTCACGACCTGATTATCGTCCTTGAGAAAATAGCATAATTTCACCATCCACACACTTAACATCACCCTTGTGGCGCCCTGAACTTCACGACCCGGATATTGTCCTTGAGAAAAGAGCATAATTCCACCATCCACACACTTAACATCACCCTTGTGGCGCCTTGAACTTCACGACCTGATTATTGTCCTTGAGAAAAGAGCATAATTTCACCATCCAAACACTTAACATCACCCTTGTGGCGCCCTGTACTTCACCACGTGATTATTGTCCTTGAGAAAATAGCATAATTTCACCATCCACACACTAAACATCACCCTTGTGGCGCCCTGAACTTCACGACCTGATTATTGTCCTTGAGAAAATAGCATAATTTCACCATCCACACACTTAACATCACCCTTGTGGCGCCCTGAACTTCACGACCCGGATATTGTCCTTGAGAAAAGAGCATAATTCCACCATCCACACACTTAACATCACCCTTGTGGCGCCCTGAACTTCACGACCTGATTATTGTCCTTGAGAAAATAGCATAATTTCACCATCCACACCCTTAACATCACCCTTGTGGCGCCCTGAACTTCACGACCCGGATATTGTCCTTGAGAAAAGAGCATAATTTCACCATCCACACCCTTAACATCACCCTTGTGGCGCCCTGAACTTCACGACCTGATTATTGTCCTTGAGAAAATAGCATAATTTCACCATCCACACACTTAACATCACCCTTGTGGCGCCCTGAACTTCACCACGTGAATATTGTCCTTGAGAAAATAGCATAATTTCACCATCCACACACTTAACATCACCCTTGTGGCGCCCTGAACTTCACGACCTGATTATTGTCCTTGAGAAAGGTCATAATTTCACCATCCACACACTTAACATCACCCTTGTGGCGCCCTGAACTTCACGACCTGATTATTGTCCTTGAGAAAATAGCATAATTTCACCATCCACACACTTAACATCACCCTTGTGGCGCCCTGAACTTCACGACCCGGATATTGTCCTTGAGAAAAGAGCATAATTTCACCATCCACACCCTCAACATCACCCTTGTGGCGCCCTGAACTTCACGACCTGATTATTGTCCTCGAGAAAATAGCATAATTTCACCATCCACACACTTAACATCACCCTTGTGGCGCCCTGAACTTCACCACGTGATTATTGTCCTTGAGAAAATAGCATAATTTCACCATCCACACACTTAACATCACCCTTGTGGTGCCCTGAACTTCACGACCTGATTATTGTCCTTGAGAAAATAGCATAATTTCACCATCCACACACTTAACATCACCCTTGTGGCGCCCTGTACTTCACCACGTGATTATTGTCCTTGAGAAAATAGCATAATTTCACCATCCACACACTAAACATCACCCTTGTGGCGCCCTGAACTTCACGACCTGATTATTGTCCTTGGGAAAATAGCATAATTTCACCATCCACACACTTAACATCACCCTTGTGGCGCCCTGAACTTCACGACCCGGAGATTGTCCTTGAGAAAAGAGCATAATTTCACCATCCACACACTTAACATCACCCTTGTGGCGCCCTGAACTTCACGACCTGATTATTGTCCTTGAGAAAATAGCATAATTTCACCATCCACACACTTAACATCACCCTTGTGGCGCCCTAAACTTCACGACCCGGATATTGTCCTTGAGAAAAGAGCATAATTTCACCATCCACACCCTTAACATCACCCTTGTGGCGCCCTGAACTACACGACCTGATTATTGTCCTTGAGAAAATAGCATAATTTCACCATCCACACACTTAACATCACCCTTGTGGCGCCCTGAACTTCACCACGTGAATATTGTCCTTGAGAAAATAGCATAATTTCACCATCCACACACTTAACATCACCCTTGTGGCGCCCTGAACTTCACCACGTGAATATTGTCCTTGAGAAAATAGCAAATTTTCACCATCCACACACTTAACATCACCCTTGTGGCGCCCTGAACTTCACGACCCGATTATTGTCCTTGAGAAAATAGCATAATTTCACCATCCACACACTTAACATCACCCTTGTGGCGCCCTGAACTTCACGACCCGGATATTGTCCTTGAGAAAAGAGCATAATTTCACCATCCACACACTCAACATCACCCTTGTGGCGCCCTGAACTTCACCACGTGATTATTGTCCTTGAGAAAATAGCATAATTTCACCATCCACACACTTATCATCACCCTTGTGGCGCCCTGAACTTCACCACGTGATTATTGTCCTTGAGAAAATAGCATAATTTCACCATCCACACACTTAACATCACCCTTGTGGCGCCCTGAACTCCACGACCTGATTATTGTCCTTGAGAAAATAGCATAATTTCACCATCCACACACTTAACATCACCCTTGTGGCGCCCTGAACTTCACCACGTGATTATTGTCCTTGAGAAAAGAGCATAATTTCACCATCCACACGCATAACATCACCCTTGTGGTGCCCTGAACTTCACGACCTGATTATTGTCCTTGAGAAAATAGCAAAATTTCACCATCCACACACTTAACATCACCTTGTGGCGCCCTGAACTTCACCACGTGATTATTGTCCTTGAGAAAAGAGCATAATTTCACCATCCACACACTTAACATCACCCTCGTGGCGCCCTGAACTTCACGACCTGATTATTGTCCTTGAGAAAATAGCATAATTCCACCATCCACACACTTAACATCACCCTTCTGGCGCCCTGAACTTCACTACCTGATTATCGTCCTTGAGAAAATAGCATAATTTCACCATCCACACACTTAACATCACCCTTGTGGCGCCCTGAACTTCACGACCTGATTATTGTCCTTGAGAAAATAGCATAATTTCACCATCCACACACTTAACATCACCCTTGTGGCGCCCTGAACTTCACCACGTGATTACTGTCCTTGAGAAAAGAGCCTAATTTCACCATCCACACACATAACATCACCCTTGTGGTGCCCTGAACTTCACGACCTGATTATTGTCCTTGAGAAAATGGCATAATTTCACCATCCACACACTTAACATCACCCTTGTGGCGCCCTGAACTTCACCACGTGATTATTGTCCTTGAGAAAAGAGCATAATTTCACCATCCACACACTTAACATCACCCTTGTGGCGCCCTGAACTTCACGACCTGATTATTGTCCTTGAGAGAATAGCATAATTTCACCATCCACACACTTAACATCACCCTTGTGGCGCCCTGAACTTCACGACCTGATTATCGTCCTTGAGAAAATAGCATAATTTCACCATCCACACACTTAACATCACCCTTGTGGCGCCCTGAACTTCACGACCCGGATATTGTCCTTGAGAAAAGAGCATAATTCCACCATCCACACACTCAACATCACCCTTGTGGCGCCTTGAACTTCACGACCTGATTATTGTCCTTGAGAAAAGAGCATAATTTCACCATCCACACCCTTAACATCACCCTTGTGGCGCCCTGAACTTCACAACCTGATTATTGTCCTTGAGAAAATAGCCTAATTTCACCATCCACACACTTAACATCACCCTTGTGGTGCCCTGAACTTCACGACCTGATTATTGTCCTTGAGAAAAGAGCATAATTTCACCATCCACACACTTAACATCACCATTGTGGTGCCCTGAACTTCACGACCTGATTATTGTCCTTGAGAAAAGAGCATAATTTCACCATCCGCACACTCAACATCACCCTTGTGGCGCCCTGAACTTCACGACCTGATTATTGTCCTTGAGAAAATAGCATAATTTCACCATCCACACACTTAACATCACCCTTGTGGCGCCCTCAACTTCACCACGTGATTATTGTCCTTGAGAAAAGAGCATAATTTCACCATCCACACACTTAACATCACCCTTGTGGCGCCCTGAACTTCACGACCTGATTATTGTCCTTGAGAAAATAGCATAATTTCACCATCCACACACTTAACATTACCCTTGTGGCGCCCTGAACTTCACGACCTGATTATCGTCCTTGAGAAAATAGCATAATTTCACCATCCACAAACTTAACATCACCCTTGTGGCGCCCTGAACTTCACGACCTGATTATTGCCCTTGAGAAAATAGCATAATTTCACCATCCACACACTTAACATCACCCTTGTGGCGCCCTGAACTTCACGACCCGGATATTGTCCTTGAGAAAAGAGCATAATTCCACCATCCACACACTAAACATCACCCTTGTGGCGCCTTGAACTTCACGACCTGATTATTGTCCTTGAGAAAAGAGCATAATTTCACCATCCACACCCTTAACATCACCCTTGTGGCGCCCTGAACTTCACAACCTGATTATTGTCCTTGAGAAAATAGCCTAATTTCACCATCCACACACTTAACATCACCCTTGTGGCGCCCTGAACTTCACGACCTGATTATCGTCCTCGAGAAAAGAGCATAATTTCACCATCCACACACTTAACATCACCCTTGTGGCGCCCTGAACTTCACGACCTGATTATTGTCCTCGAGAAAATAGCATAATTTCACCATCCACACACTTAACATCACCCTTGTGGCGCCCTGAACTTCACCACGTGATTATTGTCCTTGAGAAAATAGCATAATTTCACCATCCACACACTTAACATCACCCTTGTGGTGCCCTGAACTTCACGACCTGATTATTGTCCTTGAGAAAATAGCATAATTTCACCATCCACACACTTAACATCACCCTTATGGCGCCCTGTACTTCACCACGTGATTATTGTCCTTGAGAAAATAGCATAATTTCACCATCCACACACTAAACATCACCCTTGTGGCGCCCTGAACTTCACGACCTGATTATTGTCCTTGGGAAAATAGCATAATTTCACCATCCACACACTTAACATCACCCTTGTGGCGCCCTGAACTTCACGACCCGGAGATTGTCCTTGAGAAAAGAGCATAATTCCACCATCCACACACTTAACATCACCCTTGTGGCGCCCTGAACTTCACGACCTGATTATTGTCCTTGAGAAAATAGCATAATTTCACCATCCACACACTTAACATCACCCTTGTGGCGCCCTAAACTTCACGACCCGGATATTGTCCTTGAGAAAAGAGCATAATTTCACCATCCACACCCTTAACATCACCCTTGTGGCGCCCTGAACTTCACGACCTGATTATTGTCCTTGAGAAAATAGCATAATTTCACCATCCACACACTTAACATCACCCTTGTGGCGCCCTGAACTTCACCACGTGAATATTGTCCTTGAGAAAATAGCATAATTTCACCATCCACACACTTAACATCACCCTTGTGGCGCCCTGAACTTCACCACGTGAATATTGTCCTTGAGAAAATAGCAAATTTTCACCATCCACACACTTAACATCACCCTTGTGGCGCCCTGAACTTCACGACCCGATTATTGTCCTTGAGAAAATAGCATAATTTCACCATCCACACACTTAACATCACCCTTGTGGCGCCCTGAACTTCACGACCCGGATATTGTCCTTGAGAAAAGAGCATAATTTCACCATCCACACACTCAACATCACCCTTGTGGCGCCCTGAACTTCACCACGTGATTATTGTCCTTGAGAAAATAGCATAATTTCACCATCCACACACTTATCATCACCCTTGTGGCGCCCTGAACTTCACCACGTGATTATTGTCCTTGAGAAAATAGCATAATTTCACCATCCACACACTTAACATCACCCTTGTGGCGCCCTGAACTCCACGACCTGATTATTGTCCTTGAGAAAATAGCATAATTTCACCATCCACACACTTAACATCACCCTTGTGGCGCCCTGAACTTCACCACGTGATTATTGTCCTTGAGAAAAGAGCATAATTTCACCATCCACACACATAACATCACCCTTGTGGTGCCCTGAACTTCACGACCTGATTATTGTCCTTGAGAAAATAGCAAAATTTCACCATCCACACACTTAACATCACCTTGTGGCGCCCTGAACTTCACCACGTGATTATTGTCCTTGAGAAAAGAGCATAATTTCACCATCCACACACTTAACATCACCCTCGTGGCGCCCTGAACTTCACGACCTGATTATTGTCCTTGAGAAAATAGCATAATTCCACCATCCACACACTTAACATCACCCTTGTGGCGCCCTGAACTTCACTACCTGATTATCGTCCTTGAGAAAATAGCATAATTTCACCATCCACACACCTTACATCACCCTTGTGGCGCCCTGAACTTCACGACCTGATTATTGTCCTTGAGAAAATAGCATAATTTCACCATCCACACACTTAACATCACCCTTGTGGCGCCCTGAACTTCACCACGTGATTACTGTCCTTGAGAAAAGAGCCTAATTTCACCATCCACACACATAACATCACCCTTGTGGTGCCCTGAACTTCACGACCTGATTATTGTCCTTGAGAAAATGGCATAATTTCACCATCCACACACTTAACATCACCCTTGTGGCGCCCTGAACTTCACCACGTGATTATTGTCCTTGAGAAAAGAGCATAATTTCACCATCCACACACTTAACATCACCCTTGTGGCGCCCTGAACTTCACGACCTGATTATTGTCCTTGAGAAAATAGCATAATTTCACCATCCACACACTTAACATCACCCTTGTGGCGCCCTGAACTTCACGACCTGATTATCGTCCTTGAGAAAATAGCATAATTTCACCATCCACACACTTAACATCACCCTTGTGGCGCCCTGAACTTCACGACCCGGATATTGTCCTTGAGAAAAGAGCATAATTCCACCATCCACACACTTAACATCACCCTTGTGGCGCCTTGAACTTCACGACCTGATTATTGTCCTTGAGAAAAGAGCATAATTTCACCATCCACACCCTTAACATCACCCTTGTGGCGCCCTGAACTTCACAACCTTGATTATTGTCCTTGAGAAAATAGCCTAATTTCACCATCCACACACTTAACATCACCCTTGTGGTGCCCTGAACTTCACGACCTGATTATTGTCCTTGAGAAAAGAGCATAATTTCACCATCCACACACTTAACATCACCATTGTGGTGCCCTGAACTTCACGACCTGATTATTGTCCTTGAGAAAAGAGCATAATTTCACCATCCGCACACTTAACATCACCCTTGTGGCGCCCTGAACTTCACGACCTGATTATTGTCCTTGAGAAAATAGCATAATTTCACCATCCACACACTTAACATCACCCTTGTGGCGCCCTCAACTTTACCACGTGATTATTGTCCTTGAGAAAAGAGCATAATTTCACCATCCACACACTTAACATCACCCTTGTGGCGCCCTGAACTTCACGACCTGATTATTGTCCTTGAGAAAATAGCATAATTTCACCATCCACACACTTAACATTACCCTTGTGGCGCCCTGAACTTAACGACCTGATTATCGTCCTTGAGAAAATAGCATAATTTCACCATCCACAAACTTAACATCACCCTTGTGGCGCCCTGAACTTCACGACCTGATTATTGCCCTTGAGAAAATAGCATAATTTCACCATCCACACACTTAACATCACCCTTGTGGCGCCCTGAACTTCACGACCCGGATATTGTCCTTGAGAAAAGAGCATAATTCCACCATCCACACACTAAACATCACCCTTGTGGCGCCTTGAACTTCACGACCTGATTATTGTCCTTGAGAAAAGAGCATAATTTCACCATCCACACCCTTAACATCACCCTTGTGGCGCCCTGAACTTCACAACCTGATTATTGTCCTTGAGAAAATAGCCTAATTTCACCATCCACACACTTAACATCACCCTTGTGGCGCCCTGAACTTCACGACCTGATTATCGTCCTCGAGAAAAGAGCATAATTTCACCATCCACACACTTAACATCACCCTTGTGGTGCCCTGAACTTCACGACCTGATTATTGTCCTTGAGAAAATAGCATAATTTCACCATCCACACACTTAACATCACCCTTGTGGCGCCCTGAACTTCACCACGTGATTATTGTCCTTGAGAAAATAGCATAATTTCACCATCCACACACTTAACATCACCCTTGTGGCGCCCTGAACTTCACGACCTGTATATTGTCCTTGAGAAAATAGCATAATTTCACCATCCACACACTTAACATCACCCTTGTGGCGCCCTGAACTTCACGACCCGGATATTGTCCTTGAGAAAAGAGCATAATTTCACCATCCACACACTTAACATCACCCTTGTGGCGCCCTGAACTTCACCACGTGATCATTGTCCTTGAGAAAAGAGCATAATTTCACCATCCACACACTTAACATCACCCTTGTGGCGCCCTGAACTTCACGACCTGATTATCGTCCTTGAGAAAAGAGCATAATTTCACCATCCACACACTTAACATCACCCTTGTGGTGCCCTGAACTTCACGACCTTATTATTGTCCTTGAGAAAATAGCATAATTTCACCATCCACACCCTTAACATCACCCTTGTGGCGCCCTGAACTTAGCCACGTGATTATTGTCCTTGAGAAAATAGCATAATTTCACCATCCACAAACTTAACATCACCCTTGTGGCGCCCTGAACTTCACGACCTGATTATTGTCCTTGAGAAAATAGCATCATTTCACCATCCACACACTTAACATCACCCTTGTGGCGCCCTGAACTTCACGAGCTGATTATTGTCCTTGAGAAAATAGCATCATTTCACCATCCACACACTTAACATCACCCTTGTGGCGCCCTGAACTTCACGACCCGGATATTGTCCTTGAGAAAAGAGCATAATTTCACCATCCGAACACTTAACATCACCCTTGTGGCGCCCTGAACTTCACGACCTGATTATTGTCCTTGAGAAAATAGCATAATTTCACCATCCACACACTTAACATCACCCTTGTGGCGCCCTGAACTTCACGACCCGGATATTGTCCTTGAGAAAAGAGCATAATTTCACCATCCACACCCTTAACATCACCCTTGTGGCGCCCTGAACTTCACGACCTGATTATTGTCGTCGAGAAAATAGCATAATTTCACCATCCACACACTTAACATCACCCTTGTGGCGCCCTGAACTTCACCACGTGATTATTGTCCTTGAGAAAATAGCATAATTTCACCATCCACACACTTAACATCACCCTTGTGGTGCCCTGAACTTCACGACCTGATTATTGTCATTGAGAAAATAGCATAATTTCACCATCCACACACTTAACATCACCCTTGTGGCGCCCTGTACTTCACCACTTGATTATTGTCCTTGAGAAAATAGCATAATTTCACCATCCACACACTAAACATCACCCTTGTGGCGCCCTGAACTTCACGACCTGATTATTGTCCTTGAGAAAATAGCATAATTTCACCATCCACACACTTAACATCACCCTTGTGGCGCCCTGAACTTCACGACCCGGATATTGTCCTTGAGAAAAGAGCATAATTCCACCATCCACACACTTAACATCACCCTTGTGGCGCCCTGAACTTCACGACCTGATTATTGTCCTTGAGAAAATAGCATAATTTCACCATCCACACACTTAACATCACCCTTGTGGCGCCCTGAACTTCACGACCCGGATATTGTCCTTGAGAAAAGGGCATAATTTCACCATCCACACCCTTAACATCACCCTTGTGGCGCCCTGAACTTCACGACCTGATTATTGTCCTTGAGAAAATAGCATAATTTCACAATCCACACACTTAACATCACCCTTGTGGCGCCCTGAACTTCACGACCTGATTATTGTCCTTGAGAAAATAGCATAATTTCACCATCCACACACTTAACATCACCCTTGTGGCGCCCTGAACTTCACGACCCGGATATTGTCCTTGAGAAAAGAGCATAATTTTACCATCCACACACTCAACATCACCCTTGTGGCGCCCTGAACTTCACGACCTGATTATTGTCCTTGAGAAAATAGCATAATTTCACCATCCACACACTTAACATCACCCTTGTGGCGCCCTGAACTTCACCACGTGATTATTGTCCTTGAGAAAATAGCATAATTTCACCATCCACACACTTAACATCACCCTTGTGGCGCCCTGAACTTCACGACCTGATTATTGTCCTTGAGAAAATAGCATAATTTCACCATCCACACACTTAACATCACCCTTGTGGCGCCCTGAACTTCACCACGTGATTATTGTCCTTGAGAAAGGAGCATAATTTCACCATCCACACACATATCATCACCCTTGTGGTGCCCTGAACTTCACGACCTGATTATTGTCCTTGAGAAAATAGCATAATTTCACCATCCACACACTTAACATCACCCTTGTGGCGCCCTGAACTTCACCACGTGATTATTGTCCTTGAGAAAATAGCATAATTTCACCATCCACACACTTAACATCACCCTTGTGGCGCCCTGAACTTCACGACCTGATTATTGTCCTTGAGAAAATAGCATAATTTCACCATCCACACACTTAACATCACCCTTGTGGCGCCCTGAACTTCACGACCTGATTATCGTCCTTGAGAAAATAGCATAATTTCACCATCCACACACTTAACATCACCCTTGTGGCGCCCTGAACTTCACGACCCGGATATTGTCCTTGAGAAAAGAGCATAATTCCACCATCCACACACTTAACATCACCCTTGTGGCGCCTTGAACTTCACGACCTGATTATTGTCCTTGAGAAAAGAGCATAATTTCACCATCCACACCCTTAACATCACCCTTGTGGCGCCCTGAACTTCACGACCTGATTATTGTCCTTGAGAAAATAGTTTAATTTCACCATCCACACACTTAACATCACCCTTGTGGCGTCCTGAACTTCACGACCTGATTATCGTCCTTGAGAAAAAAGCATAATTTCACCATCCACACACTTAACATCACCCTTGTGGTGCCCTGAACTTCACGACCTGATTATTGTCCTTGAGAATATAGCATAATTTCACCATCCACACACTTAACATCACCCTTGTGGCGCCCTGAACTTCACCACGTGATAATTGTTCTTGAGAAAATAGCCTAATTTCACCATCCACACACTTAACATCACCCTTGTGGCGCCCTGAACTTCACGACCTGATTATTGTCCTTGAGAAAATAGCATAATTTCACCATCCACACACTTAACATCACCCTAGTGGCGCCCTGAACTTCACGACCCGGATATTGTCCTTGAGAAAAGAGCATAATTTCACAATCCACACACTTAACATCACCCTTGTGGCGCCCTGAACTTCACGACCTGATTATTGTCCTCGAGAAAATAGCATAATTTCACCATCCACACACTTAACATCACCCTTGTGGCGCCCTGAACTTCACGACCCGGATATTGTCCTTGAGAAAAGAGCATAATTTCACCATCCACACCCTTAACATCACCCTTGTGGCGCCCTGAACTTCACGACCTGATTATTGTCCTTGAGAAAAGAGCATAATTTCAACATCCACACACTTAACATCACCCTTGTGGCGCCCTGAACTTCACCACGTGATTATTGTCCTTGAGATAATAGCATAATTTTACCATCCACACACTTAACATCACCCTTGTGGCGCCCTGAACTTCACGACCTGATTATTGTCCTTGAGAAAATAGCATAATTTCACCATCCACACACTTAACATCACCCTTGTGGCGCCCTGAACTTCACGACCCGGATATTGTCCTTGAGAAAAGAGAATAATTTCACCATCCACACACTTAACATCACCCTTGTGGCGCCCTGAACTTCACGACCTGATTATTGTCCTTGAGAAAATAGCATAATTTCACCATCCACACACTTAACATCACCCTTGTGGCGCCCTGAACTTCACCACGTGATTATTGTCCTTGAGAAAATAGCATAATTTCACCATCCACACCCTTAACATCACCCTTGTGGCGCCCTGAACTTCACGACCTGATTATTGTCCTTGAGAAAATAGCATAATTTCACCATCCACACACTTAACATCACCCTTGTGGCGCCCTGAACTTCACCACGTGATTATTGTCCTTGAGAGAATAGCATAATTTCACCATCCACACACTTAACATCACCCTTGTGGCGCCCTGAACTTCACCACGTGATTATTGTCCTTGAGAAAATGGCATAATTTCACCATCCACACACTTAACATCACCCTTGTGGCGCCCTGAACTTCACGACCTGATTATTGTCCTTGAGAAAATAGCATTATCTCACCATCCACACACTTAACATCACCCTTGTGGCGCCCTGAACTTCACGACCCGGATATTGTCCTTGAGAAAAGAGCATAATTTCACCATCCACACACTCAACATCACCCTTGTGGCGCCCTGAACTTCACGACCTGATTATTGTCCTTGAGAAAATAGCATAATTTCACCATCCACACACTTAACATCACCCTTGTGGTGCACTGAACTTCACCACGTGATTATTGTCCTTGAGAAAAGAGCATAATTTCACCATCCACACACTTAACATCACCTTTGTGGCGCCCTGAACATCACGACCTGATTATTGTCCTCAAGAAAAGAGCATAATTTCACCATCCACACACTTAACATCACCCTTGTGGTGCCCTGAACTTCACGACCTGATTATTGTCCTTGAGAAAATAGCATAATTTCACCATCCACACACTCAACATCACCCTTGTGGCGCCCGGAACTTCACCACGAGATTATTGTCCTTGAGAAAATAGCATAATTTCACCATTCACACACTTAACATCACCCTTGTGGCGCCCTGAACTTCACGACCTGATTATTGTCCTTGAGAAAATAGCATAATTTCACCATCCACACACTTAACATCACCCTTGTGGCGCCCTGAACTTCACGACCCGGATATTGTCCTTGAGAAAAGAGCATAATTTTACCATCCACACACTTAACATCACCCTTGTGGCGCCTTGAACTTCACGACCTGATTATTATCCTCGAGAAAATAGCATAATTTCACCATCCACACACTTAACATCACCCTTGTGGTGCCCTGAACTTCACGACCTGATTATTGTCCTTGAGAAAATAGCATAATTTCACCATCCACACACTTAACATCACCCTTGTGGCGCCCTGAACTTCACCACGTGATTATTGTCCTTGAGAAAATAGCATAATTTCACCATCCACACACTTAACATCAACCTTGTGGCGCCCTGAACTTCACGACCCAGATATTGTCCATGAGAAAAGAGCATAATTTCACCATCCACACCCTTGACATCACCCTTGTGGCGCCCTGAACTTCACGACCTGATTATTGTCCTTGAGAAAATAGCATAATTTCACCATCCACACACTTAACATCACCCTTGTGGCGCCCTGAACTTCACCACGTGATTATTGTCCTTGAGAAAATAGCATAATTTCACCATCCACACACTTAACATCACCCTTGTGGCGCCCTGAACTTCACGACCCGGATATTGTCCTTGAGAAAAGAGCATAATTTCACCATCCACACACTTAACATCACCCTTGTGGCGCCCTGAATTTCACGACCTGATTATTGTCCTCGAGAAAATAGCATAATTTCACCATCCACACACTTAACATCACCCTTGTGGCGCCCTGAACTTCACGACCCGGATATTGTCCTTGAGAAAAGAGCATAATTTCACCATCCACACCCTTAACATCACCCTTGTGGCGCCCTGAACTTCACGACCTGATTATTGTCCTTGAGAAAAGAGCATAATTTCAACATCCACACACTTAACATCACCCTTGTGGCGCCCTGAACTTCACCACGTGATTATTGTCCTTGAGATAATAGCATAATTTTACCATCCACACACTTAACATCACCCTTGTGGCGCCCTGAACTTCACGACCTGATTATTGTCCTTGAGAAAATAGCATAATTTCACCATCCACACACTTAACATCACCCTTGTGGCGCCCTGAACTTCACGACCCGGATATTGTCCTTGAGAAAAGAGAATAATTTCACCATCCACACACTTAACATCACCCTTGTGGCGCCCTGAACTTCACGACCTGATTATTGTCCTTGAGAAAATAGCATAATTTCACCATCCACACACTTAACATCACCCTTGTGGCGCCCTGAACTTCACCACGTGATTATTGTCCTTGAGAAAATAGCATAATTTCACCATCCACACCCTTAACATCACCCTTGTGGCGCCCTGAACTTCACGACCTGATTATTGTCCTTGAGAAAATAGCATAATTTCACCATCCACACACTTAACATCACCCTTGTGGCGCCCTGAACTTCACCACGTGATTATTGTCCTTGAGAGAATAGCATAATTTCACCATCCACACACTTAACATCACCCTTGTGGCGCCCTGAACTTCACCACGTGATTATTGTCCTTGAGAAAATGGCATAATTTCACCATCCACACACTTAACATCACCCTTGTGGCGCCCTGAACTTCACGACCTGATTATTGTCCTTGAGAAAATAGCATTATCTCACCATCCACACACTTAACATCACCCTTGTGGCGCCCTGAACTTCACGACCCGGATATTGTCCTTGAGAAAAGAGCATAATTTCACCATCCACACACTCAACATCACCCTTGTGGCGCCCTGAACTTCACGACCTGATTATTGTCCTTGAGAAAATAGCATAATTTCACCATCCACACACTTAACATCACCCTTGTGGTGCACTGAACTTCACCACGTGATTATTGTCCTTGAGAAAAGAGCATAATTTCACCATCCACACACTTAACATCACCTTTGTGGCGCCCTGAACATCACGACCTGATTATTGTCCTCAAGAAAAGAGCATAATTTCACCATCCACACACTTAACATCACCCTTGTGGTGCCCTGAACTTCACGACCTGATTATTGTCCTTGAGAAAATAGCATAATTTCACCATCCACACACTCAACATCACCCTTGTGGCGCCCGGAACTTCACCACGAGATTATTGTCCTTGAGAAAATAGCATAATTTCACCATTCACACACTTAACATCACCCTTGTGGCGCCCTGAACTTCACGACCTGATTATTGTCCTTGAGAAAATAGCATAATTTCACCATCCACACACTTAACATCACCCTTGTGGCGCCCTGAACTTCACGACCCGGATATTGTCCTTGAGAAAAGAGCATAATTTTACCATCCACACACTTAACATCACCCTTGTGGCGCCTTGAACTTCACGACCTGATTATTATCCTCGAGAAAATAGCATAATTTCACCATCCACACACTTAACATCACCCTTGTGGTGCCCTGAACTTCACGACCTGATTATTGTCCTTGAGAAAATAGCATAATTTCACCATCCACACACTTAACATCACCCTTGTGGCGCCCTGAACTTCACCACGTGATTATTGTCCTTGAGAAAATAGCATAATTTCACCATCCACACACTTAACATCAACCTTGTGGCGCCCTGAACTTCACGACCCAGATATTGTCCATGAGAAAAGAGCATAATTTCACCATCCACACCCTTGACATCACCCTTGTGGCGCCCTGAACTTCACGACCTGATTATTGTCCTTGAGAAAATAGCATAATTTCACCATCCACACACTTAACATCACCCTTGTGGCGCCCTGAACTTCACCACGTGATTATTGTCCTTGAGAAAATAGCATAATTTCACCATCCACACACTTAACATCACCCTTGTGGCGCCCTGAACTTCACGACCCGGATATTGTCCTTGAGAAAAGAGCATAATTTCACCATCCACACACTTAACATCACCCTTGTGGCGCCCTGAATTTCACGACCTGATTATTGTCCTTGAGAAAATAGCATAATTTCACCATCCACACACTTAACATCACCCTTGTGGCGCCCTGAACTTCACCACGTGATTATTGTCCTTGAGAAAATAGCACAATTTCACCATCCACACACTTAACATCACCCTTGTGGTGCCCTGAACTTCACGACCTGATTATTGCCCTTGAGAAAATAGCATAATTTCACCATCCACACACTTAACATCACCCTTGTGGCGCCCTGAACTTCACCACGTGATTATTGTCCTTGAGAAAATAGCATAATTTCACCATCCACACACTTAACATCACCCTTGTGGCGCCCTGAACTTCACCACGTGATTATTGTCCTTGAGAAAATAGCATAATTTCACCATCCACACACTTAACATCACCCTTGTGGCGCCCTGAACTTCACGACCTGATTATCGTCCTTGTGAAAAGAGCATAATTTCATCATCCACACATTACCCATCACCCTAGTGGTGCCCTGAACTTCACGACCTGATCATTGTCCTTGATAAAATAGCACAATTTCACCAACCACACACTTAACATCACCCTTGTGGCGCCCTGAACTTCACGACCCGGATATTGTCCTTGAGAAAAGAGCATAATTTCACCATCCACACACTTAACATCACCCTTGTGGCGCCCTGAACTCCACCACGTGATTATTGTCCTTGAGAAAATAGCATAATTTCACCATCCACACACCTAACATCACCCTTGTGGCGCCCTGAACTTCACGACCCGGATATTGTCCTTGAGAAAAGAGCATAATTTCACCATCCACACACTTAACATCACCCTTGTGGCGCCTTGAACTTCACGACCTGATTATTATCCTTGAGAAAATAGCATAATTTCACCATCCACACACTTAACATCACTCTTGTGGTGCCCTGAACTTCACGACATGATTATTGTCCTTGAGAAAAAGGCATAATTTCACCATCCACACACTTAACATCACCCTTGTGGCGCCCTGAACTTCACGACCTGATTATTGTCCTTGAGAAAAGAGCATAATTTCACCATCCACACACTTAACATCACCCTTATGGCGCCCTGAACTTCACGACCTGATTATTGTCCTTGAGAAAATAGCATAATTTCACCATCCACACACTTAACATCACCCTTGTGGCGCCCTGAACTTCACGACCCAGATATTGTCCTTGAGAAAAGAGCATAATTTCACCATCCACAAACTTAACATCACCCTTGTGGCGCCCTGAACTTCACGACCTGATTATTGTCCTTGAGAAAATAGCATAATTTCACCATCCACACACTCAACATCACCCTTGTGGCGCCCTGAACTTCACGACCCGGATATTGTCCTTGAGAAAAGAGCATAATTTCACCATCCACACACTTAACATCACCCTTGTGGCGCCCTGAACTTCACGACCTGATTATTGTCCTTGAGAATATAGCATAATTTCACCATCCACACACTTAACATCAACCTTGTGGCGCCCTGAACTTCACGACCCGGATATTGTCCTTGAGAAAAGAGCATAATTTCACCATCCACACCCTCGACATCACCCTTGTGGCGCCCTGAACTTCACGACCTGATTATTGTCCTTGAGAAAATAGCATAATTTCACCATCCACACACTTAACATCACCCTTGTGGCGCCCTGAACTTCACCACGTGATTATTGTCCTTGAGAAAATAGCATAATTTCACCATCCACACACTTAACATCACCCTTGTGGCGCCCTGAACTTCACGACCCGGATATTGTCCTTGAGAAAAGAGCATAATTTCACCATCCACACACTTAACATCACCCTTGTGGCGTCCTGAACTTCACGACCTGATTATTGTCCTTGAGAAAATAGCCTAATTTCACCATCCACACACTTAACATCACCCTTGTGGCGCCCTGAACTTCACCACGTGATTATTGTCCTTGAGAAAATAGCATAATTTCACCATCCAAACACTTAACATCACCCTTGTGGTGCCCTGAACTTCACTACCTGATTATTGTCCTTGAGAAAATAGCATAATTTCACCATCCACACACTTAACATCACCCTTGTGGCGCCCTGAACTTCACGACCCGGATATTGTCCTTGAGAAAAGAGCACAATTTCACCATCCACACACTTAACATCACCCTTGTGGCGCCCTGAACTTCACGACCTGATTATTGTCCTTGAGAAAATAGCATAATTTCACCATCCACACACTTAACATCACCCTTGTGGCGCCCTGAACTTCACGACCCGGATATTGTCCTTGAGAAAAGAGCATAATTTCACCATCCACACACTTAACATTACCCTTGTGGCGCCCTGAACTTCACCACGTGATTATTGTCCTTGAGAAAATAGCATAATTTCACCATCCACACACTTAACATCACCCTTGTGGCGCCCCGAACTTCACGACCTGATTATCGTCCTTGAGAAAAGAGCATAATTTCATCATCCACACACTTAACATCACCCTTGTGGTGCCCTGAACTCCACGACCTGATTATTGTCTTCGAGAAAATAGCATAATTTCACCATCCACACACTTAACATCACCCTTGTGGCGCCCTGAACTTCACGACCCGGATATTGTCCTTGAGAAAAGAGCATAATTTCACCATCCACACCCTTAACATCACCCTTGTGGCGCCCTGAACTTCACGACCTGATTATTGTCCTTGAGAAAATAGCATAATTTCACCATCCACACACTTAACATCACCCTTGTGGCGCCCTGAACTTCACCACGTGATTATTGTCCTTAAGAAAATAGCATTATTTCACCATCCACACACTTAACATCACCCTTGTGGCGCCCTGAACTTCACGACCTGATTATCGTCCTTGTGAAAAGAGCATAATTTCATCATCCACACATTTGACATCACCCTTGTGGTGCCCTGAACTTCACGACCTGATTATTGTCCTTGATAAAATAGCATAATTTCACCAACCACACACTTAACATCACCCTTGTGGCGCCCTGAACTTCACGACCCGGATATTGTCCTTGAGAAAAGAGCATAATTTCACCATCCACACACTTAACATCACCCTTTTGGCGCCCTGAACTCCACCACGTGATTATTGTCCTTGAGAAAATAGCATAATTTCACCATCCACACACTTAACATCACCCTTGTGGCGCCCTGAACTTCACGACCCGGATATTGTCCTTGAGAAAAGAGCATAACTTCACCATCCACACACTTAACATCACCCTTGTGGCGCCTTGAACTTCACGACCTGATTATTATCCTTGAGAAAATAGCATAATTTCACCATCCACACACTTAACATCACCCTTGTGGTGCCCTTAACTTCACGACCTGATTATTGTCCTTGAGAAAATGGCATAATTTCACCATCCACACACTTAACATCACCCTTGTGGCGCCCTGAACTTTACCACGTGATTATTGTCCTTGAGAAAATAGCATAATTTCACCATCCACACACTTAACATCACCCTTGTGGCGCCCTGAACTTCACGACCTGATTATTGTCCTTGAGAAAATAGCATAATTCACCATCCACAAACTTAACATTACCCTTGTGGCGCCCTGAACTTCACGACCTGATTATCGTCCTTGAGAAAAGAGCATAATTTCACCATCCACACACTTAACATCACCCTTGTGGTGCCCTGAACTTCACGACCTGATTATTGTCCTTGAGAAAATAGCATAATTTCACCATCCACACACTTAACATCACCCTTGTGGCGCCCTGAACTTCACCACGTGATTATTGTCCTTGAGAAAATAGCCTAATTTCACCATCCACACACTTAACATCACCCTTGTGGCGCCCTGAACTTCACGACCTGATTATTGTCCTTGAGAAAATAGCATAATTTCACCATCCACACACTTAACATCACCCTTGTGGCGCCCTGAACTTCACGACCCGGATATTGTCCTTGAGAAAAGAGCATAATTTCACCATCCACACACATAACATCACCCTTGTGGTGCCCTGAACTTCACGACCTGATTATTGCCCTTGAGAAAATAGCATAATTTCACCATCCACACACTTAACATCACCCTTGTGGCGCCCTGAACTTCACCACGTGATTATTGTCCTTAAGAAAATAGCATTATTTCACCATCCACACACTTAACATCACCCTTGTGGCGCCCTGAACTTCACGACCTGATTATCGTCCTTGTGAAAAGAGCATAATTTCATCATCCACACATTTGACATCACCCTTGTGGTGCCCTGAACTTCACGACCTGATTATTGTCCTTGATAAAATAGCATAATTTCACCAACCACACACTTAACATCACCCTTGTGGCGCCCTGAACTTCACGACCCGGATATTGTCCTTGAGAAAAGTGCATAATTTCACCATCCACACACTTAACATCACCCTTTTGGCGCCCTGAACTCCACCACGTGATTATTGTCCTTGAGAAAATAGCATAATTTCACCATCCACACACTTAACATCACCCTTGTGGCGCCCTGAACTTCACGACCCGGATATTGTCCTTGAGAAAAGAGCATAATTTCACCATCCACACACTTAACATCACCCTTGTGGCGCCTTGAACTTCACGACCTGATTATTATCCTTGAGAAAATAGCATAATTTCACCATCCACACACTTAACATCACCCTTGTGGTGCCCTTAACTTCACGACCTGATTATTGTCCTTGAGAAAATGGCATAATTTCACCATCCACACACTTAACATCACCCTTGTGGCGCCCTGAACTTCACCACGTGATTATTGTCCTTGAGAAAATAGCATAATTTCACCATCCACACACTTAACATCACCCTTGTGGCGCCCTGAACTTCACGACCTGATTATTGTCCTTGAGAAAATAGCATAATTTCACCATCCACACACTTAACATCACCCTTGTGGCGCCCTGAACTTCACGACCTGATTATCGTCCTTGAGAAAAGAGCATAATTTCACCATCCACACACTTAACATACCCTTGTGGTGCCCTGAACTTCACGACCTGATTATTGTCCTTGAGAAAATAGCATAATTTCACCATCCACACAATTAACATCACCCTTGTGGCGCCCTGAACTTCACCACGTGATTATTGTCCTTGAGAAAATAGCATAATTTCACCATCCACACACTTAACATCACCCTTGTGGCGCCCTGAACTTCACGACCTGATTATTGTCCTTGAGAAAATAGCATAATTTCACCATCCACACACTTAACATCACCCTTGTGGCGCCCTGAACTTCACGACCCGGATATTGTCCTTGAGAAAAGAGCATAATTTCACCATCCACACACATAACATCACCCTTGTGGTGCCCTGAACTTCACGACCTGATTATTGCCCTTGAGAAAATAGCATAATTTCACCATCCACACACTTAACATCACCCTTGTGGCGCCCTGAACTTCACCACGTGATTATTGTCCTTGAGAAAAGAGCATAATTTCACCATCCACACACTTAACATCACCCTTGTGGCGCCCTGAACTTCACGACCTGATTATTGTCCTTGAGAAAATAGCATTATTTCACCATCCACACACTTAACATCACCCTTGTGGCGCCCTGAACTTCACGACCTGATTATCGTCCTTGAGAAAATAGCATAATTTCACCATCCACACACTTAACATCACCCTTGTGGCGCCCTGAACTTCACGACCCGGATATTGTCCTTGAGAAAAGAGCATAATTCCACCATCCACACACTTAACATCACCCTTGTGGCGCCTTGAACTTCACGACCTGATTATTGTCCTTGAGAAAAGAGCATAATTTCACCATCCACACCCTTAACATCACCCTTGTGGCGCCCTGAACTTCACGACCCGGATATTGTCCTTGAGAAAAGAGCATAATTTCACCATCCACACACTTAACATCACCCTTGTGGCGCCCTGAACTTCACGACCTGATTATTGTCCTTGAGAAAATAGCATAATTTCACCATCCACACACTTAACATCACCCTTGTGGCGCCCTGAACTTCACGACCCGGATATTGTCCTTGAGAAAAGAGCATAATTTCACCATCCACACCCTTAACATCACCCTTGTGGCGCCCTGAACTTCACGACCTGATTATTTTCCTCGAGAAAATAGCATAATTTCACCATCCACACACTTAACATCACCCTTGTGGCGCCCTGAACTTCACCACGTGATTATTGTCCTTGAGAAAATGGCATAATTTCACCATCCACACACTTAACATCACCCTTGTGGCGCCCTGAACTTCACGACCCGATTATTGTCCTTGAGAAAATAGCATAATCTCACCATCCACACATTTAACATCACCCTTGTGGCGCCCTGAACTTCACGACCCGGATATTGTCCTTGAGAAAAGAGCATAATTTCACCATCCACACACTCAACATCACCCTTGTGGCGCCCTGAACTTCACGACCTGATTATTGTCCTTGAGAAAATAGCATAATTTCACCATCCACACACTTAACATCACCCTTGTGGCGCCCTGAACTTCACCACGTGATTATTGTCCTTGAGAAAATGGCATAATTTTACCATCCACACACTTAACATCACCCTTGTGGCGCCCTGAACTTCACGACCCGGATATTGTCCTTGAGAAAAGAGCATAATTTCACCATCCACACACTTAACATCACCCTTGTGGCGCCCTGAATTTCACGACCTGATTATTGTCCTTGAGAAAAACGAATAATTTCACCATCCACACACTTAACATCACCCTTGTGGCGCCCTGAACTTCACCACGTGATTATTGTCCTTGAGAAAATAGCACAATTTCACCATCCACACACTTAACATCACCCTTGTGGTGCCCTGAACTTCACGACCTGATTATTGTCCTTGAGAAAATAGCATAATTTCACCATCCACACACTTAACATCACCCTTGTGGCGCCCTGAACTTCACCACGTGATTATTGTCCTTAAGAAAATAGCATTATTTCACCATCCACACACTTAACATCACCCTTGTGGCGCCCTGAACTTCACGACCTGATTATCGTCCTTGTGAAAAGAGCATAATTTCATCATCCACACATTTGACATCACCCTTGTGGTGCCCTGAACTTCACGACCTGATTATTGTCCTTGATAAAATAGCATAATTTCACCAACCACACACTTAACATCACCCTTGTGGCGCCCTGAACTTCACGACCCGGATATTGTCCTTGAGAAAAGAGCATAATTTCACCATCCACACACTTAACATCACCCTTTTGGCGCCCTGAACTCCACCACGTGATTATTGTCCTTGAGAAAATAGCATAATTTCACCATCCACACACTTAACATCACCCTTGTGGCGCCCTGAACTTCACGACCCGGATATTGTCCTTGAGAAAAGAGCATAACTTCACCATCCACACACTTAACATCACCCTTGTGGCGCCTTGAACTTCACGACCTGATTATTATCCTTGAGAAAATAGCATAATTTCACCATCCACACACTTAACATCACCCTTGTGGTGCCCTTAACTTCACGACCTGATTATTGTCCTTGAGAAAATGGCATAATTTCACCATCCACACACTTAACATCACCCTTGTGGCGCCCTGAACTTTACCACGTGATTATTGTCCTTGAGAAAATAGCATAATTTCACCATCCACACACTTAACATCACCCTTGTGGCGCCCTGAACTTCACGACCTGATTATTGTCCTTGAGAAAATAGCATAATTCACCATCCACAAACTTAACATTACCCTTGTGGCGCCCTGAACTTCACGACCTGATTATCGTCCTTGAGAAAAGAGCATAATTTCACCATCCACACACTTAACATCACCCTTGTGGTGCCCTGAACTTCACGACCTGATTATTGTCCTTGAGAAAATAGCATAATTTCACCATCCACACACTTAACATCACCCTTGTGGCGCCCTGAACTTCACCACGTGATTATTGTCCTTGAGAAAATAGCCTAATTTCACCATCCACACACTTAACATCACCCTTGTGGCGCCCTGAACTTCACGACCTGATTATTGTCCTTGAGAAAATAGCATAATTTCACCATCCACACACTTAACATCACCCTTGTGGCGCCCTGAACTTCACGACCCGGATATTGTCCTTGAGAAAAGAGCATAATTTCACCATCCACACACATAACATCACCCTTGTGGTGCCCTGAACTTCACGACCTGATTATTGCCCTTGAGAAAATAGCATAATTTCACCATCCACACACTTAACATCACCCTTGTGGCGCCCTGAACTTCACCACGTGATTATTGTCCTTAAGAAAATAGCATTATTTCACCATCCACACACTTAACATCACCCTTGTGGCGCCCTGAACTTCACGACCTGATTATCGTCCTTGTGAAAAGAGCATAATTTCATCATCCACACATTTGACATCACCCTTGTGGTGCCCTGAACTTCACGACCTGATTATTGTCCTTGATAAAATAGCATAATTTCACCAACCACACACTTAACATCACCCTTGTGGCGCCCTGAACTTCACGACCCGGATATTGTCCTTGAGAAAAGTGCATAATTTCACCATCCACACACTTAACATCACCCTTTTGGCGCCCTGAACTCCACCACGTGATTATTGTCCTTGAGAAAATAGCATAATTTCACCATCCACACACTTAACATCACCCTTGTGGCGCCCTGAACTTCACGACCCGGATATTGTCCTTGAGAAAAGAGCATAATTTCACCATCCACACACTTAACATCACCCTTGTGGCGCCTTGAACTTCACGACCTGATTATTATCCTTGAGAAAATAGCATAATTTCACCATCCACACACTTAACATCACCCTTGTGGTGCCCTTAACTTCACGACCTGATTATTGTCCTTGAGAAAATGGCATAATTTCACCATCCACACACTTAACATCACCCTTGTGGCGCCCTGAACTTCACCACGTGATTATTGTCCTTGAGAAAATAGCATAATTTCACCATCCACACACTTAACATCACCCTTGTGGCGCCCTGAACTTCACGACCTGATTATTGTCCTTGAGAAAATAGCATAATTTCACCATCCACACACTTAACATCACCCTTGTGGCGCCCTGAACTTCACGACCTGATTATCGTCCTTGAGAAAAGAGCATAATTTCACCATCCACACACTTAACATACCCTTGTGGTGCCCTGAACTTCACGACCTGATTATTGTCCTTGAGAAAATAGCATAATTTCACCATCCACACAATTAACATCACCCTTGTGGCGCCCTGAACTTCACCACGTGATTATTGTCCTTGAGAAAATAGCATAATTTCACCATCCACACACTTAACATCACCCTTGTGGCGCCCTGAACTTCACGACCTGATTATTGTCCTTGAGAAAATAGCATAATTTCACCATCCACACACTTAACATCACCCTTGTGGCGCCCTGAACTTCACGACCCGGATATTGTCCTTGAGAAAAGAGCATAATTTCACCATCCACACACATAACATCACCCTTGTGGTGCCCTGAACTTCACGACCTGATTATTGCCCTTGAGAAAATAGCATAATTTCACCATCCACACACTTAACATCACCCTTGTGGCGCCCTGAACTTCACCACGTGATTATTGTCCTTGAGAAAAGAGCATAATTTCACCATCCACACACTTAACATCACCCTTGTGGCGCCCTGAACTTCACGACCTGATTATTGTCCTTGAGAAAATAGCATTATTTCACCATCCACACACTTAACATCACCCTTGTGGCGCCCTGAACTTCACGACCTGATTATCGTCCTTGAGAAAATAGCATAATTTCACCATCCACACACTTAACATCACCCTTGTGGCGCCCTGAACTTCACGACCCGGATATTGTCCTTGAGAAAAGAGCATAATTCCACCATCCACACACTTAACATCACCCTTGTGGCGCCTTGAACTTCACGACCTGATTATTGTCCTTGAGAAAAGAGCATAATTTCACCATCCACACCCTTAACATCACCCTTGTGGCGCCCTGAACTTCACGACCCGGATATTGTCCTTGAGAAAAGAGCATAATTTCACCATCCACACACTTAACATCACCCTTGTGGCGCCCTGAACTTCACGACCTGATTATTGTCCTTGAGAAAATAGCATAATTTCACCATCCACACACTTAACATCACCCTTGTGGCGCCCTGAACTTCACGACCCGGATATTGTCCTTGAGAAAAGAGCATAATTTCACCATCCACACCCTTAACATCACCCTTGTGGCGCCCTGAACTTCACGACCTGATTATTGTCCTCGAGAAAATAGCATAATTTCACCATCCACACACTTAACATCACCCTTGTGGCGCCCTGAACTTCACCACGTGATTATTGTCCTTGAGAAAATGGCATAATTTCACCATCCACACACTTAACATCACCCTTGTGGCGCCCTGAACTTCACGACCCGATTATTGTCCTTGAGAAAATAGCATAATCTCACCATCCACACATTTAACATCACCCTTGTGGCGCCCTGAACTTCACGACCCGGATATTGTCCTTGAGAAAAGAGCATAATTTCACCATCCACACACTCAACATCACCCTTGTGGCGCCCTGAACTTCACGACCTGATTATTGTCCTTGAGAAAATAGCATAATTTCACCATCCACACACTTAACATCACCCTTGTGGCGCCCTGAACTTCACCACGTGATTATTGTCCTTGAGAAAATGGCATAATTTTACCATCCACACACTTAACATCACCCTTGTGGCGCCCTGAACTTCACGACCCGGATATTGTCCTTGAGAAAAGAGCATAATTTCACCATCCACACACTTAACATCACCCTTGTGGCGCCCTGAATTTCACGACCTGATTATTGTCCTTGAGAAAAACGAATAATTTCACCATCCACACACTTAACATCACCCTTGTGGCGCCCTGAACTTCACCACGTGATTATTGTCCTTGAGAAAATAGCACAATTTCACCATCCACACACTTAACATCACCCTTGTGGTGCCCTGAACTTCACGACCTGATTATTGTCCTTGAGAAAATAGCATAATTTCACCATCCACACACTTGACATCACCCTTGTGGCGCCCTGAACTTCACCACGTGATTATTGTCCTTGAGAAAATAGCATAATTTCACCATCCACACACTTAACATCACCCTTGTGGCGCCCTGAACTTCACCACGTGATTATTGTCCTTGAGAAAATATTATAATTTCACCATCAACACACTTAACATCACCCTTGTGGCGCCCTGAACTTCACGACCTGATTATCGTCCTTGTGAAAAGAGCATAATTTCATCATCCACACATTCAACATCACCCTTGTGGTGCCCTGAACTTCACGACCTGATTATTGTCCTTGATAAAATAGCATAATTTCACCAACCACACACTTAACATCACCCTTGTGGCGCCCTGAACTTCACGACCCGGATATTGTCCTTGAGAAAAGAGCATAATTTCACCATCCACACACTTAACATCACCCTCGTGGCGCCCTGAACTCCACCACGTGATTATTGTCCTTGAGAAAATAGCATAATTTCACCATCCACACACTTAACATCACCCTTGTGGCGCCCTGAACTTCACGACCCGGATATTGTCCTTGAGAAAAGAGCATAATTTCACCATCCACACACTTAACATCACCCTTGTGGCGCCCTGAACTTCACGACCTGATTATTGTCCTTGAGAAAATAGCCTAATTTCACCATCCACACACTTAACATCACCCTTGTGGCGCCCTGAACTTCACGACCCAGATATTGTCCTTGAGAAAAGAGCATAATTTCACCATCCACACACTTAACATCACCCTTGTGGCGCCCTGAACTTCACGACCTGATTATTGTCCTTGAGAAAATAGCATAATTTCACCATCCACACACTCAACATCACCCTTGTGGCGCCCTGAACTTCACGACCCGGATATTGTCCTTGAGAAAAGAGCATAATTTCACCATCCACACACTTAACATCACCCTTGTGGCGCCCTGAACTTCACGACCTGATTATTGACCTTGAGAATATAGCATAATTTCACCATCCACACACTTAACATCAACCTTGTGGCGCCCTGAACTTCACGACCCGGATATTGTCCTTGAGAAAAGAGCATAATTTCACCATCCACACCCTCGACATCACCCTTGTGGCGCCCTGAACTTCACGACCTGATTATTGTCCTTGAGAAAATAGCATAATTTCACCATCCACACACTTAACATCACCCTTGTGGCGCCCTGAACTTCACCACGTGATTATTGTCCTTGAGAAAATAGCATAATTCCACCATCCACACACTTAACATCACCCTTGTGGCGCCCTGAACTTCACGACCCGGATATTGTCCTTGAGAAAAGAGCATAACTTCACCATCCACACACTTAACATCACCCTTGTGGCGCCTTGAACTTCACGACCTGATTATTATCCTTGAGAAAATAGCATAATTTCACCATCCACACACTTAACATCACCCTTGTGGTGCCCTTAACTTCACGACCTGATTATTGTCCTTGAGAAAATGGCATAATTTCACCATCCACACACTTAACATCACCCTTGTGGCGCCCTGAACTTTACCACGTGATTATTGTCCTTGAGAAAATAGCATAATTATACCATCCACACACTTAACATCACCCTTGTGGCGCCCTGAACTTCACGACCTGATTATTGTCCTTGAGAAAATAGCATAATTCACCATCCACAAACTTAACATTACCCTTGTGGCGCCCTGAACTTCACGACCTGATTATCGTCCTTGAGAAAAGAGCATAATTTCACCATCCACACACTTAACATCACCCTTGTGGTGCCCTGAACTTCACGACCTGATTATTGTCCTTGAGAAAATAGCATAATTTCACCATCCACACACTTAACATCACCCTTGTGGCGCCCTGAACTTCACCACGTGATTATTGTCCTTGAGAAAATAGCCTAATTTCACCATCCACACACTTAACATCACCCTTGTGGCGCCCTGAACTTCACGACCTGATTATTGTCCTTGAGAAAATAGCATAATTTCACCATCCACACACTTAACATCACCCTTGTGGCGCCCTGAACTTCACGACCCGGATATTGTCCTTGAGAAAAGAGCATAATTTCACCATCCACACACATAACATCACCCTTGTGGTGCCCTGAACTTCACGACCTGATTATTGCCCTTGAGAAAATAGCATAATTTCACCATCCACACACTTAACATCACCCTTGTGGCGCCCTGAACTTCACCACGTGATTATTGTCCTTAAGAAAATAGCATTATTTCACCATCCACACACTTAACATCACCCTTGTGGCGCCCTGAACTTCACGACCTGATTATCGTCCTTGTGAAAAGAGCATAATTTCATCATCCACACATTTGACATCACCCTTGTGGTGCCCTGAACTTCACGACCTGATTATTGTCCTTGATAAAATAGCATAATTTCACCAACCACACACTTAACATCACCCTTGTGGCGCCCTGAACTTCACGACCCGGATATTGTCCTTGAGAAAAGTGCATAATTTCACCATCCACACACTTAACATCACCCTTTTGGCGCCCTGAACTCCACCACGTGATTATTGTCCTTGAGAAAATAGCATAATTTCACCATCCACACACTTAACATCACCCTTGTGGCGCCCTGAACTTCACGACCCGGATATTGTCCTTGAGAAAAGAGCATAATTTCACCATCCACACACTTAACATCACCCTTGTGGCGCCTTGAACTTCACGACCTGATTATTATCCTTGAGAAAATAGCATAATTTCACCATCCACACACTTAACATCACCCTTGTGGTGCCCTTAACTTCACGACCTGATTATTGTCCTTGAGAAAATGGCATAATTTCACCATCCACACACTTAACATCACCCTTGTGGCGCCCTGAACTTCACCACGTGATTATTGTCCTTGAGAAAATAGCATAATTTCACCATCCACACACTTAACATCACCCTTGTGGCGCCCTGAACTTCACGACCTGATTATTGTCCTTGAGAAAATAGCATAATTTCACCATCCACACACTTAACATCACCCTTGTGGCGCCCTGAACTTCACGACCTGATTATCGTCCTTGAGAAAAGAGCATAATTTCACCATCCACACACTTAACATACCCTTGTGGTGCCCTGAACTTCACGACCTGATTATTGTCCTTGAGAAAATAGCATAATTTCACCATCCACACAATTAACATCACCCTTGTGGCGCCCTGAACTTCACCACGTGATTATTGTCCTTGAGAAAATAGCATAATTTCACCATCCACACACTTAACATCACCCTTGTGGCGCCCTGAACTTCACGACCTGATTATTGTCCTTGAGAAAATAGCATAATTTCACCATCCACACACTTAACATCACCCTTGTGGCGCCCTGAACTTCACGACCCGGATATTGTCCTTGAGAAAAGAGCATAATTTCACCATCCACACACATAACATCACCCTTGTGGTGCCCTGAACTTCACGACCTGATTATTGCCCTTGAGAAAATAGCATAATTTCACCATCCACACACTTAACATCACCCTTGTGGCGCCCTGAACTTCACCACGTGATTATTGTCCTTGAGAAAAGAGCATAATTTCACCATCCACACACTTAACATCACCCTTGTGGCGCCCTGAACTTCACGACCTGATTATTGTCCTTGAGAAAATAGCATTATTTCACCATCCACACACTTAACATCACCCTTGTGGCGCCCTGAACTTCACGACCTGATTATCGTCCTTGAGAAAATAGCATAATTTCACCATCCACACACTTAACATCACCCTTGTGGCGCCCTGAACTTCACGACCCGGATATTGTCCTTGAGAAAAGAGCATAATTCCACCATCCACACACTTAACATCACCCTTGTGGCGCCTTGAACTTCACGACCTGATTATTGTCCTTGAGAAAAGAGCATAATTTCACCATCCACACCCTTAACATCACCCTTGTGGCGCCCTGAACTTCACGACCCGGATATTGTCCTTGAGAAAAGAGCATAATTTCACCATCCACACACTTAACATCACCCTTGTGGCGCCCTGAACTTCACGACCTGATTATTGTCCTTGAGAAAATAGCATAATTTCACCATCCACACACTTAACATCACCCTTGTGGCGCCCTGAACTTCACGACCCGGATATTGTCCTTGAGAAAAGAGCATAATTTCACCATCCACACCCTTAACATCACCCTTGTGGCGCCCTGAACTTCACGACCTGATTATTGTCCTCGAGAAAATAGCATAATTTCACCATCCACACACTTAACATCACCCTTGTGGCGCCCTGAACTTCACCACGTGATTATTGTCCTTGAGAAAATGGCATAATTTCACCATCCACACACTTAACATCACCCTTGTGGCGCCCTGAACTTCACGACCCGATTATTGTCCTTGAGAAAATAGCATAATCTCACCATCCACACATTTAACATCACCCTTGTGGCGCCCTGAACTTCACGACCCGGATATTGTCCTTGAGAAAAGAGCATAATTTCACCATCCACACACTCAACATCACCCTTGTGGCGCCCTGAACTTCACGACCTGATTATTGTCCTTGAGAAAATAGCATAATTTCACCATCCACACACTTAACATCACCCTTGTGGCGCCCTGAACTTCACCACGTGATTATTGTCCTTGAGAAAATGGCATAATTTTACCATCCACACACTTAACATCACCCTTGTGGCGCCCTGAACTTCACGACCCGGATATTGTCCTTGAGAAAAGAGCATAATTTCACCATCCACACACTTAACATCACCCTTGTGGCGCCCTGAATTTCACGACCTGATTATTGTCCTTGAGAAAAACGAATAATTTCACCATCCACACACTTAACATCACCCTTGTGGCGCCCTGAACTTCACCACGTGATTATTGTCCTTGAGAAAATAGCACAATTTCACCATCCACACACTTAACATCACCCTTGTGGTGCCCTGAACTTCACGACCTGATTATTGTCCTTGAGAAAATAGCATAATTTCACCATCCACACACTTGACATCACCCTTGTGGCGCCCTGAACTTCACCACGTGATTATTGTCCTTGAGAAAATAGCATAATTTCACCATCCACACACTTAACATCACCCTTGTGGCGCCCTGAACTTCACCACGTGATTATTGTCCTTGAGAAAATATTATAATTTCACCATCAACACACTTAACATCACCCTTGTGGCGCCCTGAACTTCACGACCTGATTATCGTCCTTGTGAAAAGAGCATAATTTCATCATCCACACATTCAACATCACCCTTGTGGTGCCCTGAACTTCACGACCTGATTATTGTCCTTGATAAAATAGCATAATTTCACCAACCACACACTTAACATCACCCTTGTGGCGCCCTGAACTTCACGACCCGGATATTGTCCTTGAGAAAAGAGCATAATTTCACCATCCACACACTTAACATCACCCTCGTGGCGCCCTGAACTCCACCACGTGATTATTGTCCTTGAGAAAATAGCATAATTTCACCATCCACACACTTAACATCACCCTTGTGGCGCCCTGAACTTCACGACCCGGATATTGTCCTTGAGAAAAGAGCATAATTTCACCATCCACACACTTAACATCACCCTTGTGGCGCCCTGAACTTCACGACCTGATTATTGTCCTTGAGAAAATAGCCTAATTTCACCATCCACACACTTAACATCACCCTTGTGGCGCCCTGAACTTCACGACCCAGATATTGTCCTTGAGAAAAGAGCATAATTTCACCATCCACACACTTAACATCACCCTTGTGGCGCCCTGAACTTCACGACCTGATTATTGTCCTTGAGAAAATAGCATAATTTCACCATCCACACACTCAACATCACCCTTGTGGCGCCCTGAACTTCACGACCCGGATATTGTCCTTGAGAAAAGAGCATAATTTCACCATCCACACACTTAACATCACCCTTGTGGCGCCCTGAACTTCACGACCTGATTATTGACCTTGAGAATATAGCATAATTTCACCATCCACACACTTAACATCAACCTTGTGGCGCCCTGAACTTCACGACCCGGATATTGTCCTTGAGAAAAGAGCATAATTTCACCATCCACACCCTCGACATCACCCTTGTGGCGCCCTGAACTTCACGACCTGATTATTGTCCTTGAGAAAATAGCATAATTTCACCATCCACACACTTAACATCACCCTTGTGGCGCCCTGAACTTCACCACGTGATTATTGTCCTTGAGAAAATAGCATAATTCCACCATCCACACACTTAACATCACCCTTGTGGCGCCCTGAACTTCACGACCCGGATATTGTCCTTGAGAAAAGAGCATAATTTCACCATCCACACACTTAACATCACCCTTGTGGCGTCCTGAACTTCACGACCTGATTATTGTCCTTGAGAAAATAGCCTAATTTCACCATCCACACACTTAACATCACCCTTGTGGCGCCCTGAACTTCACCACGTGATTATTGTCCTTGAGAAAATAGCATAATTTCACCATCCACACACTTAACATCACCCTTATGGTGCCCTGAACTTCACTACCTGATTATTGTCCTTGAGAAAATAGCATAATTTCACCATCCACACACTTAACATCACCCTTGTGGCGCCCTGAACTCCACGACCCGGATATTGTCCTTGAGAAAAGAGCACAATTTCACCATCCACACACTTAACATCACCCTTGTGGCGCCCTGAACTTCACGACCTGATTATTGTCCTTGAGAAAATAGCATAATTTCACCATCCACACACTTAACATCACCCTTGTGGCGCCCTGAACTTCACGACCCGGATATTGTCCTTGAGAAAAGAGCATAATTTCACCATCCACACACTTAACATCACCCTTGTGGCGCCCTGAACTTCACGACCTGATTATTGTCCTTGAGAAAATAGCATAATTTCACCATCCACACACTTAACATCACCCTTGTGGCGCCCTGAACTTCACCACGTGATTATTGTCCTTGAGAAAATAGCATAATTTCACCATCCACACACTTAACATCACCCTTGTGGCGCCCTGAACTTCACGACCTGATTATCATCCTTGAGAAAAGAGCATAATTTCATCATCCACACACTTAACATCATCCTTGTGGTGCCCTGAACTCCACGACCTGATTATTGTCTTCGAGAATAAAGCATAATTTCACCATCCACACACTTAACATCACCCTTGTGGCGCCCTGAACTTCACGATGCGGATATTGTCCTTGAGAAAAGAGCATAATTTCACCATCCACACCCTTAACATCACCCTTGTGGCGCCCTGAACTTCACGACCTGATTATTGTCCTTGAGAAAATAGCCTAATTTCACTATCCACACACTTAACATCACCCTTGTGGCGCCCTGAACTTCACCACGTGATTATTGTCCTTAAGAAAATAGCATTATTTCACCATCCACACACTTAACATCACCCTTGTGGCGCCCTGAACTTCACCACGTGATTATTGTCCTTGAGAAAATAGCATAATTTCACCATCCACACACTTAACATCACCCTTGTGGTGCCCTGAACTTCACTACCTGATTATTGTCCTTGAGAAAATAGCATAATTTCACCATCCACACACTTAACATCACCCTTGTGGCGCCCTGAACTTCACGACCCGGATATTGTCCTTGAGAAAAGAGCACAATTTCACCATCCACACACTTAACATCACCCTTGTGGCGCCCTGAACTTCACGACCTGATTATTGTCCTTGAGAAAATAGCATAATTTCACCATCCACACACTTAACATCACCCTTGTGGCGCCCTGAACTTCACGACCCGGATATTGTACTTGAGAAAAGAGCATAATTTCACCATCCACACACTTAACATCACCCTTGTGGCGCCCTGAACTTCACGACCTGATTATTGTCCTTGAGAAAATAGCATAATTTCACCATCCACACACTTAACATCACCCTTGTGGCGCCCTGAACTTCACGACCCGGATATTGTCCTTGAGAAAAGAGCATAATTTCACCATCCACACCCTTAACATCACCCTTGTGGCGCCCTGAGCTTCACGACCTGATTATTGTCCTTGAGAAAATAGCATAATTTCACCATCCACACACTTAACATCACCCTTGTGGCGCCCTGAACTTCACCACGTGATTATTGTCCTTGAGAAAATAGCATAATTTCACCATCCACACACTTAACATCACCCTTGTGGCGCCCTGAACTTCACGACCTGATTATCGTCCTTGAGAAAAGAGCATAATTTCATCATCCACACACTTAACATCACCCTTGTGGTGCCCTGAACTCCACGACCTGATTATTGTCTTCGAGAAAATAGCATAATTTCACCATCCACACACTTAACATCACCCTTGTGGCGCCCTGAACTTCACGACGCGGATATTGTCCTTGAGAAAAGAGCAAAATTTCACCATCCACACCCTTAACATCACCCTTGTGGCGCCCTGAACTTCACGACCTGATTATTGTCCTTGAGAAAATAGCCTAATTTCACCATCCACACACTTAACATCACCCTTGTGGCGCCCTGAACTTCACGACGCGGATATTGTCCTTGAGAAAAGAGCATAATTTCACCATCCACACCCTTAACATCACCCTTGTGGCGCCCTGAACTTCACGACCTGATTATCGTCCTTGTGAAAAGAGCATAATTTCATCATCCACACATTTAACATCACCCTTGTGGTGCCCTGAACTTCACGACCTGATTATTGTCCTTGATAAAATAGCATAATTTCACCAACCACACACTTAACATCACCCTTGTGGCGCCCTGAACTTCACGACCCGGATATTGTCCTTGAGAAAAGAGCATAATTTCACCATCCACACACTTAACATCACCCTTGTGGCGCCCTGAACTCCACCACGTGATTATTGTCCTTGAGAAAATAGCATAATTTCACCATCCACACACTTAACATCACCCTTGTGGCGCCCTGAACTTCACGACCCGGATATTGTCCTTGAGAAAAGAGCATAATTTCACCATCCACACACTTAACATCACCCTTGTGGCGCCTTGAACTTCACGACCTGATTATTGTCCTTGAGAAAATAGCATAATTTCACCATCCACACACTTAACATCACCCTTGTGGTGCCCTGAACTTCACGACCTGATTATTGTCCTTGAGAAAATGGCATAATTTCACCATCCACACACTTAACATCACCCTTGTGGCGCCCTGAACTTCACCACGTGATTATTGTCCTTGAGAAAATAGCATAATTTCACCATCCACACACTTAACATCACCCTTGTGGCGCCCTGAACTTCACGACCTGATTATTGTCCTTGAGAAAATAGCATAATTTCACCATCCACACACTTAACATCACCCTTGTGGCGCCCTGAACTTCACGACCTGATTATCGTCCTTGAGAAAAGAGCATAATTTCACCATCCACACACTTAACATCACCCTTGTGGTGCCCTGAACTTCACGACCTGATTATTGTCCTTGAGAAAATAGCATAATTTCACCATCCACACACTTAACATCACCCTTGTGGCGCCCTGAACTTCACCACGTGATTATTGTCCTTGAGAAAATAGCATAATTTCACCATCCACACACTTAACATCACCCTTGTGGCGCCCTGAACTTCACGACCTGATTATTGTCCTTGAGAAAATAGCATAATTTCACCATCCACACACTTAACATCACCCTTGTGGCGCCCTGAACTTCACGACCCGGATATTGTCCTTGAGAAAAGAGCATAATTTCACCATCCACACACATAACATCACCCTTGTGGTGCCCTGAACTTCACGACCTGATTATTGCCCTTGAGAAAATAGCATAATTTCACCATCCACACACTTAACATCACCCTTGTGGCGCCCTGAACTTCACCACGTGATTATTGTCCTTGAGAAAAGAGCATAATTTCACCATCCACACACTTAACATCACCCTTGTGGCGCCCTGAACTTCACGACCTGATTATTGTCCTTGAGAAAATAGCATTATTTCACCATCCACACACTTGACATCACCCTTGTGGCGCCCTGAACTTCACGACCTGATTATCGTCCTTGAGAAAATAGCATAATTTCACCATCCACACACTTAACATCACCCTTGTGGCGCCCTGAACTTCACGACCCGGATATTGTCCTTGAGAAAAGAGCATAATTCCACCATCCACACACTTAACATCACCCTTGTGGCGCCTTGAACTTCACGACCTGATTATTGTCCATGAGAAAAGAGCATAATTTCACCATCCACACCCTTAACATCACCCTTGTGGCGCCCTGAACTTCACGACCTGATTATTGTCCTTGAGAAAATAGCATAATTTCACCATCCACACACTTAACATCACCCTTGTGGCGCCCTGAACTTCACCACGTGATTATTGTCCTTGAGAAAATAGCATAATTTCATCATCCACAAACTTAACATCACCCTTGTGGCGCCCTGAACTTCACGACCTGATTATTGTCCTTGAGAAAATAGCATAATTTCACCATCCACACACTTAACATCACCCTTGTGGCGCCCTGAACTTCACGACCCGGATATTGTCCTTGAGAAAAGAGCATAATTTCACCATCCACACACTTAACATCACCCTTGTGGCGCCCTGAACTTCACGACCTGATTATTGTCCTTGAGAAAATAGCATAATTTCACCATCCACACACTTAACATCACCCTTGTGGCGCCCTGAACTTCACGTCCCGGATATTGTCCTTGAGAAAAGAGCATAATTTCACCATCCACACCCTTAACATCACCCTTGTGGCGCCCTGAACTTCACGACCCAGATATTGTCCTTGAGGAAAAAGCATAATTTCACCATCCACACACTTAACATCACCCTTGTGGTTCCCTGAACTTCACGACCTGATTATTGTCCTTGAGAAAATAGCATAATTTCACCATCCACACACTTAACATCACCCTTGTGGCGCCCTGAACTTCACGACCGAGATATTGTCCTTGAGAAAAGAGCATAATTTCACCATCCACACACACAACATCACCCTTGTGGCGCCCTGAACTTCACCACGTGATTATTGTCCTTGAGATAGGAGCATAATTTCACCATCCACACACATAACATCACCCTTGTGGTGCCCTGAACTTCACGACCTGATTATTGTCCTTGAGAAAATAGCATATTTTCACCATCCACACACTTAACATCACCCTTGTGGCGCCCTGAACTTCACCACGTGATTATTGTCCTTGAGAAAATAGCATAATTCCACCATCCACACACTTAACATCACCCTTGTGGCGCCCTGAACTTCACGACCTGATTATTGTCCTTGAGAAAATAGCATAATTTCACCATCCACACACTTAACATCACCCTTGTGGCGCCCTGAACTTCACCACGTGATTATTGTCCTTGAGAAAATAGCATAATTTCACCATCCACACACTTAACATCACCCTTGTGGCGCCCTGAACTTCACGACCTGATTATCGTCCTTGAGAAAAGAGCATAATTTCATCATCCACACACTTAACATCACCCTTGTGGTGCCCTGAACTCCACGACCTGATTATTGTCTTCGAGAAAATAGCATAATTTCACCATCCACACACTTAACATCACCCTTGTGGCGCCCTGAACTTCACGACGCGGATATTGTCCTTGAGAAAAGAGCATAATTTCACCATCCACACCCTTAACATCACCCTTGTGGCGCCCTGAACTTCACGACCTGATTATTGTCCTTGAGAAAATAGCCTAATTTCACCATCCACACACTTAACATCACCCTTGTGGCGCCCTGAACTTCACCACGTGATTATTGTCCTTAAGAAAATAGCATTATTTCACCATCCACACACTTAACATCACCCTTGTGGCGCCCTGAACTTCACCACGTGATTATTGTCCTTGAGAAAATAGCATAATTTCACCATCCACACACTTAACATCACCCTTGTGGTGCCCTGAACTTCACTACCTGATTATTGTCCTTGAGAAAATAGCATAATTTCACCATCCACACACTTAACATCACCCTTGTGGCGCCCTGAACTTCACGACCCGGATATTGTCCTTGAGAAAAGAGCACAATTTCACCATCCACACACTTAACATCACCCTTGTGGCGCCCTGAACTTCACGACCTGATTATTGTCCTTGAGAAAATAGCATAATTTCACCATCCACACACTTAACATCACCCTTGTGGCGCCCTAAACTTCACGACCCGGATATTGTCCTTGAGAAAAGAGCATAATTTCACCATCCACACACTTAACATCACCCTTGTGGCGCCCTGAACTTCACGACCTGATTATTGTCCTTGAGAAAATAGCATAATTTCACCATCCACACACTTAACATCACCCTTGTGGCGCCCTGAACTTCACGACCCGGATATTGTCCTTGAGAAAAGAGCATAATTTCACCATCCACACCCTTAACATCACCCTTGTGGCGCCCTGAGCTTCACGACCTGATTATTGTCCTTGAGAAAATAGCATAATTTCACCATCCACACACTTAACATCACCCTTGTGGCGCCCTGAACTTCACGACCTGATTATCGTCCTTGAGAAAAGAGCATAATTTCATCATCCACACACTTAACATCACCCTTGTGGTGCCCTGAACTCCACGACCTGATTATTGTCTTCGAGAAAATAGCATAATTTCACCATCCACACACTTAACATCACCCTTGTGGCGCCCTGAACTTCACGACGCGGATATTGTCCTTGAGAAAAGAGCATAATTTCACCATCCACACCCTTAACATCACCCTTGTGGCGCCCTGAACTTCACGACCTGATTATTGTCCTTGAGAAAATAGCCTAATTTCACCATCCACACACTTAACATCACCCTTGTGGCGCCCTGAACTTCACAACGTGATCATTGTCCTTAAGAAAATAGCATTATTTCACCATCCACACACTTAACATCACCCTTGTGGCGCCCTGAACTTCACCACGTGATTATTGTCCTTGAGAAAATAGCATAATTTCACCATCCACACACTTAACATCACCCTTGTGGTGCCCTGAACTTCACTACCTGATTATTGTCCTTGAGAAAATAGCATAATTTCACCATCCACACACTTAACATCACCCTTGTGGCGCCCTGAACTTCACGACCCGGATATTGTCCTTGAGAAAAGAGCACAATTTCACCATCCACACACTTAACATCACCCTTGTGGCGCCCTGAACTTCACGACCTGATTATTGTCCTTGAGAAAATAGCATAATTTCACCATCCACACACTTAACATCACCCTTGTGGCGCCCTGAACTTCACGACCCGGATATTGTCCTTGAGAAAAGAGCATAATTTCACCATCCACACAATTAACATCACCCTTGTGGCGCCCTGAACTTCACGACCTGATTATTGTCCTTGAGAAAATAGCATAATTTCACCATCCACACACTTAACATCACCCTTGTGGCGCCCTGAACTTCACGACCCGGATATTGTCCTTGAGAAAAGAGCATAATTTCACCATCCACACCCTTAACATCACCCTTGTGGCGCCCTGAGCTTCACGACCTGATTATTGTCCTTGAGAAAATAGCATAATTTCACCATCCACACACTTAACATCACCCTTGTGGCGCCCTGAACTTCACCACGTGATTATTGTCCTTGAGAAAATAGCATAATTTCACCATCCACACACTTAACATCACCCTTGTGGCGCCCTGAACTTCACGACCTGATTATCGTCCTTGAGAAAAGAGCATAATTTCATCATCCACACACTTAACATCACCCTTGTGGTGCCCTGAACTCCACGACCTGATTATTGTCTTCGAGAAAATAGCATAATTTCACCATCCACACACTTAACATCACCCTTGTGGCGCCCTGAACTTCACGACGCGGATATTGTCCTTGAGAAAAGAGCATAATTTCACCATCCACACCCTTAACATCACCCTTGTGGCGCCCTGAACTTCACGACCTGATTATTGTCCTTGAGAAAATAGCCTAATTTCACCATCCACACACTTAACATCACCCTTGTGGCGCCCTGAACTTCACCACGTGATTATTGTCCTTAAGAAAATAGCATTATTTCACCATCCACACACTTAACATCACCCTTGTGGCGCCCTGAACTTCACGACCTGATTATCGTCCTTGTGAAAAAAGCATAATTTCATCATCCACACATTCAACATCACCCTTGTGGTGCCCTGAACTTCACGACCTGATTATTGTCCTTGATAAAATAGCATAATTTCACCAACCACACACTTAACATCACCCTTGTGGCGCCCTGAACTTCACGACCCGGATATTGTCCTTGAGAAAAGAGCATAATTTCACCATCCACACACTTAACATCACCCTTGTGGCGCCCTGAACTCCACCACGTGATTATTGTCCTTGAGAAAATAGCATAATTTCACCATCCACACACTTAACATCACCCTTGTGGCGCCCTGAACTTCACGACCCGGATATTGTCCTTGAGAAAAGAGCATAATTTCACCATCCACACACTTAACATCACCCTTGTGGCGCCTTGAACTTCACGACCTGATTATTATCCTTGAGAAAATAGCATAATTTCACCATCCACACACTTAACATCACCCTTGTGGTGCCCTGAACCTCACGACCTGATTATTGTCCTTGAGAAAATGGCATAATTTCACCATCCACACACTTAACATCACCCATGTGGCGCCCTGAACTTCACCACGTGATTATTGTCCTTGAGAAAATAGCATAATTTCACCATCCACACACTTAACATCACCCTTGTGGCGCCCTGAACTTCACGACCTGATTATTGTCCTTGAGAAAATAGCATAATTTCACCATCCACACACTTAACATCACCCTTGTGGCGCCCTGAACTTCACGACCTGATTATCGTCCTTGAGAAAAGAGCATAATTTCACCATCCACACACTTAACATCACCCTTGTGGTGCCCTGAACTTCACGACCTGATTATTGTCCTTGAGAAAATAGCATAATTTCACCATCCACACACTTAACATCACCCTTGTGGCGCCCTGAACTTCACCACGTGATTATTGTCCTTGAGAAAATAGCATAATTTCACCATCCACACACTTAACATCACCCTTGTGGCGCCCTGAACTTCACGACCTGATTATTGTCCTTGAGAAAATAGCATAATTTCACCATCCACACACTTAAAATCACCCTTGTGGCGCCCTGAACTTCACGACGCGGATATTGTCCTTGAGAAAAGAGCATAATTTCACCATCCACACCCTTAACATCACCCTTGTGGCGCCCTGAACTTCACGACCTGATTATTGTCCTTGAGAAAATAGCCTAATTTCACCATCCACACACTTAACATCACCCTTGTGGCGCCCTGAACTTCACCACGTGATTATTGTCCTTAAGAAAATAGCATTATTTCACCATCCACACACTTAACATCACCCTTGTGGCGCCCTGAACTTCACCACGTGATTATTGTCCTTGAGAAAATAGCATAATTTCACCATCCACACACTTAACATCACCCTTGTGGTGCCCTGAACTTCACTACCTGATTATTGTCCTTGAGAAAATAGCATAATTTCACAATCCACACACTTAACATCACCCTTGTGGCGCCCTGAACTTCACGACCCGGATATTGTCCTTGAGAAAAGAGCACAATTTCACCATCCACACACTTAACATCACCCTTGTGGCGCCCTGAACTACACGACCCGATTATTGTCCTTGAGAAAATAGCATAATTTCACCATCCACACACTTAACATCACCCTTGTGGCGCCCTGAACTTCACGACCCGGATATTGTCCTTGAGAAAAGAGCATAATTTCACCATCCACACACTTAACATCACCCTTGTGGCGCCCTGAACTTCACGACCTGATTATTGTCCTTGAGAAAATAGCATAATTTCACCATCCACACACTTAACATCACCCTTGTGGCGCCCTGAACTTCACGACCCGAATATTGTCCTTGAGAAAAGAGCATAATTTCACCATCCACACCCTTAACATCACCCTTGTGGCGCCCTGAGCTTCACGACCTGATTATTGTCCTTGAGAAAATAGCATAATTTCACCATCCAAACACTTAACATCACCCTTGTGGCGCCCTGAACTTCACCACGTGATTATTGTCCTTGAGAAAATAGCCTAATTTCACCATCCACACACTTAACATCACCCTTGTGGCGCCCTGAACTTCACGACCTGATTATCGTCCTTGAGAAAAGAGCATAATTTCATCATCCACACACTTAACATCACCCTTGTGGTGCCCTGAACTCCACGACCTGATTATTGTCTTCGAGAAAATAGCATAATTTCACCATCCACACACTTAACATCACCCTTGTGGCGCCCTGAACTTCACGACGCGGATATTGTCCTTGAGAAAAGAGCATAATTTCACCATCCACACCCTTAACATCACCCTTGTGGCGCCCTGAACTTCACGACCTGATTATTGTCCTTGAGAAAATAGCCTAATTTCACCATCCACACACTTAACATCACCCTTGTGGCGCCCTGAACTTCACCACGTGATTATTGTCCTTAAGAAAATAGCATTATTTCACCATCCACACACTTAACATCACCCTTGTGGCGCCCTGAACTTCACGACCTGATTATCGTCCTTGTGAAAAGAGCATAATTTCATCATCCACACATTTAACATCACCCTTGTGGTGCCCTGAACTTCACGACCTGATTATTGTCCTTGATAAAATAGCATAATTTCACCAACCACACACTTAACATCACCCTTGTGGCGCCCTGAACTTCACGACCCGGATATTGTCCTTGAGAAAAGAGCATAATTTCACCATCCACACACTTAACATCACCCTTGTGGCGCCCTGAACTCCACCACGTGATTATTGTCCTTGAGAAAATAGCATAATTTCACCATCCACACACTTAACATCACCCTTGTGGCGCCCTGAACTTCACGACCCGGATATTGTCCTTGAGAAAAGAGCATAATTTCACCATCCACACACTTAACATCACCCTTGTGGCGCCTTGAACTTCACGACCTGATTATTATCCTTGAGAAAATAGCATAATTTCACCATCCACACACTTAACATCACCCTTGTGGTGCCCTGAACTTCACGACCTGATTATTGTCCTTGAGAAGATGGCATAATTTCACCATCCACACACTTAACATCACCCTTGTGGCGCCCTGAACTTCACCACGTGATTATTGTCCTTGAGAAAATAGCATAATTTCACCATCCACACACTTAACATCACCCTTGTGGCGCCCTGAACTTCACGACCTGATTATTGTCCTTGAGAAAATAGCATAATTTCACCATCCACACACTTAACATCACCCTTGTGGCGCCCTGAACTTCACGACCTGATTATCGTCCTTGAGAAAAGAGCATAATTTCACCATCCACACACTTAACATCACCCTTGTGGTGCCCTGAACTTCACGACCTGATTATTGTCCTTGAGAAAATAGCATAATTTAACATCCACACACTTAACATCACCCTTGTGGCGCCCTGAACTTCACCACGTGATTATTGTCCTTGAGAAAATAGCATAATTTCACCATCCACACACTTAACATCACCCTTGTGGCGCCCTGAACTTCACGACCTGATTATTGTCCTTGAGAAAATAGCATAATTTCACCATCCACACACTTAACATCACCCTTGTGGCGCCCTGAACTTCACGTCCCGGATATTGTCCTTGAGAAAAGAGCATAATTTCACCATCCACACCCTTAACATCACCCTTGTGGCGCCCTGAACTTCACGACCCAGATATTGTCCTTGAGGAAAAAGCATAATTTCACCATCCACACACTTAACATCACCCTTGTGGTTCCCTGAACTTCACGACCTGATTATTGTCCTTGAGAAAATAGCATAATTTCACCATCCACACACTTAACATCACCCTTGTGGCGCCCTGAACTTCACGACCGAGATATTGTCCTTGAGAAAAGAGCATAATTTCACCATCCACACACACAACATCACCCTTGTGGCGCCCTGAACTTCACCACGTGATTATTGTCCTTGAGATAGGAGCATAATTTCACCATCCACACACATAACATCACCCTTGTGGTGCCCTGAACTTCACGACCTGATTATTGTCCTTGAGAAAATAGCATATTTTCACCATCCACACACTTAACATCACCCTTGTGGCGCCCTGAACTTCACCACGTGATTATTGTCCTTGAGAAAATAGCATAATTCCACCATCCACACACTTAACATCACCCTTGTGGCGCCCTGAACTTCACGACCTGATTATTGTCCTTGAGAAAATAGCATAATTTCACCATCCACACACTTAACATCACCCTTGTGGCGCCCTGAACTTCACCACGTGATTATTGTCCTTGAGAAAATAGCATAATTTCACCATCCACACACTTAACATCACCCTTGTGGCGCCCTGAACTTCACGACCTGATTATCGTCCTTGAGAAAAGAGCATAATTTCATCATCCACACACTTAACATCACCCTTGTGGTGCCCTGAACTCCACGACCTGATTATTGTCTTCGAGAAAATAGCATAATTTCACCATCCACACACTTAACATCACCCTTGTGGCGCCCTGAACTTCACGACGCGGATATTGTCCTTGAGAAAAGAGCATAATTTCACCATCCACACCCTTAACATCACCCTTGTGGCGCCCTGAACTTCACGACCTGATTATTGTCCTTGAGAAAATAGCCTAATTTCACCATCCACACACTTAACATCACCCTTGTGGCGCCCTGAACTTCACCACGTGATTATTGTCCTTAAGAAAATAGCATTATTTCACCATCCACACACTTAACATCACCCTTGTGGCGCCCTGAACTTCACCACGTGATTATTGTCCTTGAGAAAATAGCATAATTTCACCATCCACACACTTAACATCACCCTTGTGGTGCCCTGAACTTCACTACCTGATTATTGTCCTTGAGAAAATAGCATAATTTCACCATCCACACACTTAACATCACCCTTGTGGCGCCCTGAACTTCACGACCCGGATATTGTCCTTGAGAAAAGAGCACAATTTCACCATCCACACACTTAACATCACCCTTGTGGCGCCCTGAACTTCACGACCTGATTATTGTCCTTGAGAAAATAGCATAATTTCACCATCCACACACTTAACATCACCCTTGTGGCGCCCTAAACTTCACGACCCGGATATTGTCCTTGAGAAAAGAGCATAATTTCACCATCCACACACTTAACATCACCCTTGTGGCGCCCTGAACTTCACGACCTGATTATTGTCCTTGAGAAAATAGCATAATTTCACCATCCACACACTTAACATCACCCTTGTGGCGCCCTGAACTTCACGACCCGGATATTGTCCTTGAGAAAAGAGCATAATTTCACCATCCACACCCTTAACATCACCCTTGTGGCGCCCTGAGCTTCACGACCTGATTATTGTCCTTGAGAAAATAGCATAATTTCACCATCCACACACTTAACATCACCCTTGTGGCGCCCTGAACTTCACGACCTGATTATCGTCCTTGAGAAAAGAGCATAATTTCATCATCCACACACTTAACATCACCCTTGTGGTGCCCTGAACTCCACGACCTGATTATTGTCTTCGAGAAAATAGCATAATTTCACCATCCACACACTTAACATCACCCTTGTGGCGCCCTGAACTTCACGACGCGGATATTGTCCTTGAGAAAAGAGCATAATTTCACCATCCACACCCTTAACATCACCCTTGTGGCGCCCTGAACTTCACGACCTGATTATTGTCCTTGAGAAAATAGCCTAATTTCACCATCCACACACTTAACATCACCCTTGTGGCGCCCTGAACTTCACAACGTGATCATTGTCCTTAAGAAAATAGCATTATTTCACCATCCACACACTTAACATCACCCTTGTGGCGCCCTGAACTTCACCACGTGATTATTGTCCTTGAGAAAATAGCATAATTTCACCATCCACACACTTAACATCACCCTTGTGGTGCCCTGAACTTCACTACCTGATTATTGTCCTTGAGAAAATAGCATAATTTCACCATCCACACACTTAACATCACCCTTGTGGCGCCCTGAACTTCACGACCCGGATATTGTCCTTGAGAAAAGAGCACAATTTCACCATCCACACACTTAACATCACCCTTGTGGCGCCCTGAACTTCACGACCTGATTATTGTCCTTGAGAAAATAGCATAATTTCACCATCCACACACTTAACATCACCCTTGTGGCGCCCTGAACTTCACGACCCGGATATTGTCCTTGAGAAAAGAGCATAATTTCACCATCCACACACTTAACATCACCCTTGTGGCGCCCTGAACTTCACGACCTGATTATTGTCCTTGAGAAAATAGCATAATTTCACCATCCACACACTTAACATCACCCTTGTGGCGCCCTGAACTTCACGACCCGGATATTGTCCTTGAGAAAAGAGCATAATTTCACCATCCACACCCTTAACATCACCCTTGTGGCGCCCTGAGCTTCACGACCTGATTATTGTCCTTGAGAAAATAGCATAATTTCACCATCCACACACTTAACATCACCCTTGTGGCGCCCTGAACTTCACCACGTGATTATTGTCCTTGAGAAAATAGCATAATTTCACCATCCACACACTTAACATCACCCTTGTGGCGCCCTGAACTTCACGACCTGATTATCGTCCTTGAGAAAAGAGCATAATTTCATCATCCACACACTTAACATCACCCTTGTGGTGCCCTGAACTCCACGACCTGATTATTGTCTTCGAGAAAATAGCATAATTTCACCATCCACACACTTAACATCACCCTTGTGGCGCCCTGAACTTCACGACGCGGATATTGTCCTTGAGAAAAGAGCATAATTTCACCATCCACACCCTTAACATCACCCTTGTGGCGCCCTGAACTTCACGACCTGATTATTGTCCTTGAGAAAATAGCCTAATTTCACCATCCACACACTTAACATCACCCTTGTGGCGCCCTGAACTTCACCACGTGATTATTGTCCTTAAGAAAATAGCATTATTTCACCATCCACACACTTAACATCACCCTTGTGGCGCCCTGAACTTCACGACCTGATTATCGTCCTTGTGAAAAGAGCATAATTTCATCATCCACACATTCAACATCACCCTTGTGGTGCCCTGAACTTCACGACCTGATTATTGTCCTTGATAAAATAGCATAATTTCACCAACCACACACTTAACATCACCCTTGTGGCGCCCTGAACTTCACGACCCGGATATTGTCCTTGAGAAAAGAGCATAATTTCACCATCCACACACTTAACATCACCCTTGTGGCGCCCTGAACTCCACCACGTGATTATTGTCCTTGAGAAAATAGCATAATTTCACCATCCACACACTTAACATCACCCTTGTGGCGCCCTGAACTTCACGACCCGGATATTGTCCTTGAGAAAAGAGCATAATTTCACCATCCACACACTTAACATCACCCTTGTGGCGCCTTGAACTTCACGACCTGATTATTATCCTTGAGAAAATAGCATAATTTCACCATCCACACACTTAACATCACCCTTGTGGTGCCCTGAACCTCACGACCTGATTATTGTCCTTGAGAAAATGGCATAATTTCACCATCCACACACTTAACATCACCCATGTGGCGCCCTGAACTTCACCACGTGATTATTGTCCTTGAGAAAATAGCATAATTTCACCATCCACACACTTAACATCACCCTTGTGGCGCCCTGAACTTCACGACCTGATTATTGTCCTTGAGAAAATAGCATAATTTCACCATCCACACACTTAACATCACCCTTGTGGCGCCCTGAACTTCACGACCTGATTATCGTCCTTGAGAAAAGAGCATAATTTCACCATCCACACACTTAACATCACCCTTGTGGTGCCCTCAACTTCACGACCTGATTATTGTCCTTGAGAAAATAGCATAATTTCACCATCCACACACTTAACATCACCCTTGTGGCGCCCTGAACTTCACCACGTGATTATTGTCCTTGAGAAAATAGCATAATTTCACCATCCACACACTTAACATCACCCTTGTGGCGCCCTGAACTTCACGACCTGATTATTGTCCTTGAGAAAATAGCATAATTTCACCATCCACACACTTAAAATCACCCTTGTGGCGCCCTGAACTTCACGACGCGGATATTGTCCTTGAGAAAAGAGCATAATTTCACCATCCACACCCTTAACATCACCCTTGTGGCGCCCTGAACTTCACGACCTGATTATTGTCCTTGAGAAAATAGCCTAATTTCACCATCCACACACTTAACATCACCCTTGTGGCGCCCTGAACTTCACCACGTGATTATTGTCCTTAAGAAAATAGCATTATTTCACCATCCACACACTTAACATCACCCTTGTGGCGCCCTGAACTTCACCACGTGATTATTGTCCTTGAGAAAATAGCATAATTTCACCATCCACACACTTAACATCACCCTTGTGGTGCCCTGAACTTCACTACCTGATTATTGTCCTTGAGAAAATAGCATAATTTCACAATCCACACACTTAACATCACCCTTGTGGCGCCCTGAACTTCACGACCCGGATATTGTCCTTGAGAAAAGAGCACAATTTCACCATCCACACACTTAACATCACCCTTGTGGCGCCCTGAACTACACGACCCGATTATTGTCCTTGAGAAAATAGCATAATTTCACCATCCACACACTTAACATCACCCTTGTGGCGCCCTGAACTTCACGACCCGGATATTGTCCTTGAGAAAAGAGCATAATTTCACCATCCACACACTTAACATCACCCTTGTGGCGCCCTGAACTTCACGACCTGATTATTGTCCTTGAGAAAATAGCATAATTTCACCATCCACACACTTAACATCACCCTTGTGGCGCCCTGAACTTCACGACCCGAATATTGTCCTTGAGAAAAGAGCATAATTTCACCATCCACACCCTTAACATCACCCTTGTGGCGCCCTGAGCTTCACGACCTGATTATTGTCCTTGAGAAAATAGCATAATTTCACCATCCAAACACTTAACATCACCCTTGTGGCGCCCTGAACTTCACCACGTGATTATTGTCCTTGAGAAAATAGCCTAATTTCACCATCCACACACTTAACATCACCCTTGTGGCGCCCTGAACTTCACGACCTGATTATCGTCCTTGAGAAAAGAGCATAATTTCATCATCCACACACTTAACATCACCCTTGTGGTGCCCTGAACTCCACGACCTGATTATTGTCTTCGAGAAAATAGCATAATTTCACCATCCACACACTTAACATCACCCTTGTGGCGCCCTGAACTTCACGACGCGGATATTGTCCTTGAGAAAAGAGCATAATTTCACCATCCACACCCTTAACATCACCCTTGTGGCGCCCTGAACTTCACGACCTGATTATTGTCCTTGAGAAAATAGCCTAATTTCACCATCCACACACTTAACATCACCCTTGTGGCGCCCTGAACTTCACCACGTGATTATTGTCCTTAAGAAAATAGCATTATTTCACCATCCACACACTTAACATCACCCTTGTGGCGCCCTGAACTTCACGACCTGATTATCGTCCTTGTGAAAAGAGCATAATTTCATCATCCACACATTTAACATCACCCTTGTGGTGCCCTGAACTTCACGACCTGATTATTGTCCTTGATAAAATAGCATAATTTCACCAACCACACACTTAACATCACCCTTGTGGCGCCCTGAACTTCACGACCCGGATATTGTCCTTGAGAAAAGAGCATAATTTCACCATCCACACACTTAACATCACCCTTGTGGCGCCCTGAACTCCACCACGTGATTATTGTCCTTGAGAAAATAGCATAATTTCACCATCCACACACTTAACATCACCCTTGTGGCGCCCTGAACTTCACGACCCGGATATTGTCCTTGAGAAAAGAGCATAATTTCACCATCCACACACTTAACATCACCCTTGTGGCGCCTTGAACTTCACGACCTGATTATTATCCTTGAGAAAATAGCATAATTTCACCATCCACACACTTAACATCACCCTTGTGGTGCCCTGAACTTCACGACCTGATTATTGTCCTTGAGAAGATGGCATAATTTCACCATCCACACACTTAACATCACCCTTGTGGCGCCCTGAACTTCACCACGTGATTATTGTCCTTGAGAAAATAGCATAATTTCACCATCCACACACTTAACATCACCCTTGTGGCGCCCTGAACTTCACGACCTGATTATTGTCCTTGAGAAAATAGCATAATTTCACCATCCACACACTTAACATCACCCTTGTGGCGCCCTGAACTTCACGACCTGATTATCGTCCTTGAGAAAAGAGCATAATTTCACCATCCACACACTTAACATCACCCTTGTGGTGCCCTGAACTTCACGACCTGATTATTGTCCTTGAGAAAATAGCATAATTTAACATCCACACACTTAACATCACCCTTGTGGCGCCCTGAACTTCACCACGTGATTATTGTCCTTGAGAAAATAGCATAATTTCACCATCCACACACTTAACATCACCCTTGTGGCGCCCTGAACTTCACGACCTGATTATTGTCCTTGAGAAAATAGCATAATTACACCATCCACACACTTAACATCACCCTTGTGGCGCCCTGAACTTCACGACCCGGATATTGTCCTTGAGAAAAGAGCATAATTTCACCATCCACACACATAACATCACCCTTGTGGTGCCCTGAACTTCACGACCTGATTATTGCCCTTGAGAAAATAGCATAATTTCACCATCCACACACTTAACATCACCCTTGTGGCGCCCTGAACTTCACCACGTGATTATTGTCCTTGAGAAAAGAGCATAATTTCACCATCCACACACTTAACATCACCCTTGTGGCGCCCTGAACTTCACGACCTGATTATTGTCCTTGAGAAAATAGCATTATTTCACCATCCACACACTTGACATCACCCTTGTGGCGCCCTGAACTTCACGACCTGATTATCGTCCTTGAGAAAATAGCATAATTTCACCATCCACACACTTAACATCACCCTTGTGGCGCCCTGAACTTCACGACCCGGATATTGTCCTTGAGAAAAGAGCATAATTCCACCATCCACACACTTAACATCACCCTTGTGGCGCCTTGAACTTCACGACCTGATTATTGTCCTTGAGAAAAGAGCATAATTTCACCATCCACACCCTTAACATCACCCTTGTGGCGCCCGGAACTTCACGACCTGATTATTGTCCTTGAGAATACAGCCTAATTTCACCATCCACACACTTAACATCACCCTTGTGGCGCCCTGAACTTCACGACCTGATTATCGTCCTTGAGAAAAGAGCATAATTTCACCATCCACACACTCAACATCACCCTTGTGGTGCCCTGAACTTCACGACCTGATTATTGTCCTTGAGAAAATAGCATAATTTCACCATCCACACACTTAACATCACCCTTGTGGCGCCCTGAACTTCACCACGTGATTATTGTCCTTGAGAAAATAGCATAATTTCATCATCCACAAACTTAACATCACCCTTGTGGCGCCCTGAACTTCACGACCTGAATATTGTCCTTGAGAAAATAGCATAATTTCACCATCCACACACTTAACATCACCCTTGTGGCGCCCTGAACTTCACGACCCGGATATTGTCCTTGAGAAAAGAGCATAATTTCACCATCCACACACTTAACATCACCCTTGTGGCGCCCTGAACTTCACGACCTGATTATTGTCCTCGAGAAAATAGCATAATTTCACCATCCACACACTTAACATCACCCTTGTGGCGCCCTGAACTTCACCACGTGATTATTGTCCTTGAGAAAATAGCATAATTTCACCATCCACACACTTAACATCACCCTTGTGGTGCCCTGAGAAAATGGCATAATTTCACCATCCACACACTTAACATCACCCTTGTGGCGCCCTGAACTTCACCACGTGATTATTGTCCTTGAGAAAATAGCATAATTTCACCATCCACACACTTAACATCACCCTTGTGGCGCCCTGTACTTCACGACCTGATTATTGTCCTTGAGAAAATAGCATAATTTCACCATCCACACACTTAACATCACCCTTGTGGCGCCCTGAACTTCACGACCTGATTATCGTCCTTGAGAAAAGAGCATAATTTCACCATCCACACACTTAACATCACCCTTGTGGTGCCCTAAACTTCACGACCTGATTATTGTCCTTGAGAAAATAGCATAATTTCACCATCCACACACTTAACATCACCCTTGTGGCGCCCTGAACTTCACCACGTGATTATTGTCCTTGAGAAAATAGCATAATTTCACCATCCACACACTTAACATCACCCTTGTGGCGCCCTGAACTTCACGACCTGATTATTGTCCTTGAGAAAATAGCATAATTTCACCATCCACACACTTAACATCACCCTTGTGGCGCCCTGAACTTCACGACCCGGATATTGTCCTTGAGAAAAGAGCATAATTTCACCATCCACACACATAACATCACCCTTGTGGTGCCCTGAACTTCACGACCTGATTATTGCCCTTGAGAAAATAGCATAATTTCACCATCCACACACTTAACATCACCCTTGTGGCGCCCTGAACTTCACCACGTGATTATTGTCCTTGAGAAAAGAGCATAATTTCACCATCCACACACTTAACATCACCCTTGTGGCGCCCTGAACTTCACGACCTGATTATTGTCCTTGAGAAAATAGCATTATTTCACCATCCACACACTTGACATCACCCTTGTGGCGCCCTGAACTTCACGACCTGATTATCGTCCTTGAGAAAATAGCCTAATTCCACCATCCACACACTTAACATCACCCTTGTGGCGCCCTGAACTTCACGACCCGGATATTGTCCTTGAGAAAAGAGCATAATTCCACCATCCACACACTTAACATCACCCTTGTGGCGCCCTGAACTTCACGACCTGATTATTGTCCTTGAGAAAATAGCATAATTTCACCATCCACACACTTAACATCACCCTTGTGGCGCCCTGAACTTCACGACCCGAATATTGTCCTTGAGAAAAGAGCATAATTTCACCATCCACACCCTTAACATCACCCTTGTGGCGCCCTGAGCTTCACGACCTGATTATTGTCCTTGAGAAAATAGCATAATTTCACCATCCAAACACTTAACATCACCCTTGTGGCGCCCTGAACTTCACCACTTGATTATTGTCCTTGAGAAAATAGCCTAATTTCACCATCCACACCCTTAAGATCACCCTTGTGGCGCCCTGAACTTCACGACCTGATTATCGTCCTTGTGAAAAGAGCATAATTTCATCATCCACACATTTAACATCACCCTTGTGGTGCCCTGAACTTCACGACCTGATTATTGTCCTTGATAAAATAGCATAATTTCACCAACCACACACTTAACATCACCCTTGTGGCGCCCTGAACTTCACGACCCGGATATTGTCCTTGAGAAAAGAGCATAATTTCACCATCCACACACTTAACATCACCCTTGTGGCGCCCTGAACTCCACCACGTGATTATTGTCCTTGAGAAAATAGCATAATTTCACCATCCACACACTTAACATCACCCTTGTGGCGCCCTGAACTTCACGACCCGGATATTGTCCTTGAGAAAAGAGCATAATTTCACCATCCACACACTTAACATCACCCCTGTGGCGCCTTGAACTTCACGACCTGATTATTATCCTTGAGAAAATAGCATAATTTCACCATCCACACACTTAACATCACCCTTGTGGTGCCCTGAACTTCACGACCTGATTATTGTCCTTGAGAAGATGGCATAATTTCACCATCCACACACTTAACATCACCCTTGTGGCGCCCTGAACTTCACCACGTGATTATTGTCCTTGAGAAAATAGCATAATTTCACCATCCACACACTTAACATCACCCTTGTGGCGCCCTGAACTTCACGACCTGATTATTGTCCTTGAGAAAATAGCATAATTTCACCATCCACACACTTAACATCACCCTTGTGGCGCCCTGAACTTCACGACCTGATTATCGTCCTTGAGAAAAGAGCATAATTTCACCATCCACACACTTAACATCACCCTTGTGGTGCCCTGAACTTCACGACCTGATTATTGTCCTTGAGAAAATAGCATAATTTCACCATCCACACACTTAACATCACCCTTGTGGCGCCCTGAACTTCACCACGTGATTATTGTCCTTGAGAAAATAGCATAATTTCACCATCCACACACTTAACATCACCCTTGTGGCGCCCTGAACTTCACGACCTGATTATTGTCCTTGAGAAAATAGCATAATTACACCATCCACACACTTAACATCACCCTTGTGGCGCCCTGAACTTCACGACCCGGATATTGTCCTTGAGAAAAGAGCATAATTTCACCATCCACACACATAACATCACCCTTGTGGTGCCCTGAACTTCACGACCTGATTATTGCCCTTGAGAAAATAGCATAATTTCACCATCCACACACTTAACATCACCCTTGTGGCGCCCTGAACTTCACCACGTGATTATTGTCCTTGAGAAAAGAGCATAATTTCACCATCCACACACTTAACATCACCCTTGTGGCGCCCTGAACTTCACGACCTGATTATTGTCCTTGAGAAAATAGCATTATTTCACCATCCACACACTTGACATCACCCTTGTGGCGCCCTGAACTTCACGACCTGATTATCGTCCTTGAGAAAATAGCATAATTTCACCATCCACACACTTAACATCACCCTTGTGGCGCCCTGAACTTCACGACCCGGATATTGTCCTTGAGAAAAGAGCATAATTCCACCATCCACACACTTAACATCACCCTTGTGGCGCCTTGAACTTCACGACCTGATTATTGTCCTTGAGAAAAGAGCATAATTTCACCATCCACACCCTTAACATCACCCTTGTGGCGCCCGGAACTTCACGACCTGATTATTGTCCTTGAGAATACAGCCTAATTTCACCATCCACACACTTAACATCACCCTTGTGGCGCCCTGAACTTCACGACCTGATTATCGTCCTTGAGAAAAGAGCATAATTTCACCATCCACACACTTAACATCACCCTTGTGGTGCCCTGAACTTCACGACCTGATTATTGTCCTTGAGAAAATAGCATAATTTCACCATCCACACACTTAACATCACCCTTGTGGCGCCCTGAACTTCACCACGTGATTATTGTCCTTGAGAAAATAGCATAATTTCATCATCCACAAACTTAACATCACCCTTGTGGCGCCCTGAACTTCACGACCTGATTATTGTCCTTGAGAAAATAGCATAATTTCACCATCCACACACTTAACATCACCCTTGTGGCGCCCTGAACTTCACGACCTGATTATTGTCCTTGAGAAAATAGCATAATTTCACCATCCACACACTTAACATCACCCTTGTGGCGCCCTGAACTTCACCACGTGATTATTGTCCTTGAGAAAATAGCATAATTTCATCATCCACAAACTTAACATCACCCTTGTGGCGCCCTGAACTTCACGACCTGATTATTGTCCTTGAGAAAATAGCATAATTTCACCATCCACACACTTAACATCACCCTTGTGGCGCCCTGAACTTCAAGACCCGGATATTGTCCTTGAGAAAAGAGCATAATTTCACCATCCACACACTTAACATCACCCTTGTGGCGCCCTGAACTTCACGACCTGATTATTGTCCTCGAGAAAATAGCATAATTTCACCATCCACACACTTAACATCACCCTTGTGGCGCCCTGAACTTCACCACGTGATTATTGTCCTTGAGAAAATAGCATAATTTCACCATCCACACACTTAACATCACCCTTGTGGTGCCCTGAGAAAATGGCATAATTTCACCATCCACACACTTAACATCACCCTTGTGGCGCCCTGAACTTCACCACGTGATTATTGTCCTTGAGAAAATAGCATAATTTCACCATCCACACACTTAACATCACCCTTGTGGCGCCCTGAACTTCACGACCTGATTATTGTCCTTGAGAAAATAGCATAATTTCACCATCCACACACTTAACATCACCCTTGTGGCGCCCTGAACTTCACGACCTGATTATCGTCCTTGAGAAAAGAGCATAATTTCACCATCCACACACTTAACATCACCCTTGTGGTGCCCTGAACTTCACGACCTGATTATTGTCCTTGAGAAAATAGCATAATTTCACCATCCACACACTTAACATCACCCTTGTGGCGCCCTGAACTTCACCACGTGATTATTGTCCTTGAGAAAATAGCATAATTTCACCATCCACACACTTAACATCACCCTTGTGGCGCCCTGAACTTCACGACCTGATTATTGTCCTTGAGAAAATAGCATAATTTCACCATCCACACACTTAACATCACCCTTGTGGCGCCCTGAACTTCACGACCCGGATATTGTCCTTGAGAAAAGAGCATAATTTCACCATCCACACACATAACATCACCCTTGTGGTGCCCTGAACTTCACGACCTGATTATTGCCCTTGAGAAAATAGCATAATTTCACCATCCACACACTTAACATCACCCTTGTGGCGCCCTGAACTTCACCACGTGATTATTGTCCTTGAGAAAAGAGCATAATTTCACCATCCACACACTTAACATCACCCTTGTGGCGCCCTGAACTTCACGACCTGATTATTGTCCTTGAGAAAATAGCATTATTTCACCATCCACACACTTGACATCACCCTTGTGGCGCCCTGAACTTCACGACCTGATTATCGTCCTTGAGAAAATAGCATAATTTCACCATCCACACACTTAACATCACCCTTGTGGCGCCCTGAACTTCACGACCCGGATATTGTCCTTGAGAAAAGAGCATAATTCCACCATCCACACACTTAACATCACCCTTGTGGTGCCCTGAACTTCACGACCTGATTATTGTCCTTGAGAAAATAGCATAATTTCACCATCCACACACTTAACATCACCCTTGTGGCGCCCTGAACTTCACGACCCGAATATTGTCCTTGAGAAAAGAGCATAATTTCACCATCCACACCCTTAACATCACCCTTGTGGCGCCCTGAGCTTCACGACCTGATTATTGTCCTTGAGAAAATAGCATAATTTCACCATCCAAACACTTAACATCACCCTTGTGGCGCCCTGAACTTCACCACGTGATTATTGTCCTTGAGAAAATAGCCTAATTTCACCATCCACACACTTAACATCACCCTTGTGGCGCCCTGAACTTCACGACCTGATTATCGTCCTTGTGAAAAGAGCATAATTTCATCATCCACACATTTAACATCACCCTTGTGGTGCCCTGAACTTCACGACCTGATTATTGTCCTTGATAAAATAGCATAATTTCACCAACCACACACTTAACATCACCCTTGTGGCGCCCTGAACTTCACGACCCGGATATTGTCCTTGAGAAAAGAGCATAATTTCACCATCCACACACTTAACATCACCCTTGTGGCGCCCTGAACTCCACCACGTGATTATTGTCCTTGAGAAAATAGCATAATTTCACCATCCACACACTTAACATCACCCTTGTGGCGCCCTGAACTTCACGACCCGGATATTGTCCTTGAGAAAAGAGCATAATTTCACCATCCACACACTTAACATCACCCTTGTGGCGCCTTGAACTTCACGACCTGATTATTATCCTTGAGAAAATAGCATAACTTCACCATCCACACACTTAACATCACCCTTGTGGTGCCCTGAACTTCACGACCTGATTATTGTCCTTGAGAAGATGGCATAATTTCACCATCCACACACTTAACATCACCCTTGTGGCGCCCTGAACTTCACCACGTGATTATTGTCCTTGAGAAAATAGCATAATTTCACCATCCACACACTTAACATCACCCTTGTGGCGCCCTGAACTTCACGACCTGATTATTGTCCTTGAGAAAATAGCATAATTACACCATCCACACACATAACATCACCCTTGTGGTGCCCTGAACTTCACGACCCGGATATTGTCCTTGAGAAAAGAGCATAATTCCACCATCCACACACTTAACATCACCCTTGTGGCGCCTTGAACTTCACGACCTGATTATTGTCCTTGAGAAAAGAGCATAATTTCACCATCCACACCCTTAACATCACCCTTGTGGCGCCCGGAACTTCACGACCTGATTATTGTCCTTGAGAATACAGCCTAATTTCACCATCCACACACTTAACATCACCCTTGTGGCGCCCTGAACTTCACGACCTGATTATCGTCCTTGAGAAAAGAGCATAATTTCACCATCCACACACTTAACATCACCCTTGTGGTGCCCTGAACTTCACGACCTGATTATTGTCCTTGAGAAAATAGCATAATTTCACCATCCACACACTTAACATCACCCTTGTGGCGCCCTGAACTTCACCACGTGATTATTGTCCTTGAGAAAATAGCATAATTTCATCATCCACAAACTTAACATCACCCTTGTGGCGCCCTGAACTTCACGACCTGATTATTGTCCTTGAGAAAATAGCATAATTTCACCATCCACACACTTAACATCACCCTTGTGGCGCCCTGAACTTCACGACCCGGATATTGTCCTTGAGAAAAGAGCATAATTTCACCATCCACACACTTAACATCACCCTTGTGGCGCCCTGAACTTCACGACCTGATTATTGTCCACGAGAAAATAGCATAATTTTACCATCCACACACTTAACATCACCCTTGTGGCGCCCTGAACTTCACCACGTGATTATTGTCCTTGAGAAAATAGCATAATTTCACCATCCACACACTTAACATCACCCTTGTGGTGCCCTGAGAAAATGGCATAATTTCACCATCCACACACTTAACATCACCCTTGTGGCGCCCTGAACTTCACCACGTGATTATTGTCCTTGAGAAAATAGCATAATTTCACCATCCACACACTTAACATCACCCTTGTGGCGCCCTGAACTTCACGACCTGATTATTGTCCTTGAGAAAATAGCATAATTTCACCATCCACACACTTAACATCACCCTTGTGGCGCCCTGAACTTCACGACCTGATTATCGTCCTTGAGAAAAGAGCATAATTTCACCATCCACACACTTAACATCACCCTTGTGGTGCCCTAAACTTCACGACCTGATTATTGTCCTTGAGAAAATAGCATAATTTCACCATCCACACACTTAACATCACCCTTGTGGCGCCCTGAACTTCACCACGTGATTATTGTCCTTGAGAAAATAGCATAATTTCACCATCCACACACTTAACATCACCCTTGTGGCGCCCTGAACTTCACGACCTGATTATTGTCCTTGAGAAAATAGCATAATTTCACCATCCACACACTTAACATCACCCTTGTGGCGCCCTGAACTTCACGACCCGGATATTGTCCTTGAGAAAAGAGCATAATTTCACCATCCACACACATAACATCACCCTTGTGGTGCCCTGAACTTCACGACCTGATTATTGCCCTTGAGAAAATAGCATAATTTCACCATCCACACACTTAACATCACCCTTGTGGCGCCCTGAACTTCACCACGTGATTATTGTCCTTGAGAAAAGAGCATAATTTCACCATCCACACACTTAACATCACCCTTGTGGCGCCCTGAACTTCACGACCTGATTATTGTCCTTGAGAAAATAGCATTATTTCACCATCCACACACTTGACATCACCCTTGTGGCGCCCTGAACTTCACGACCTGATTATCGTCCTTGAGAAAATAGCATAATTTCACCATCCACACACTTAACATCACCCTTGTGGCGCCCTGAACTTCACGACCCGGATATTGTCCTTGAGAAAAGAGCATAATTCCACCATCCACACACTTAACATCACCCTTGTGGTGCCTTGAACTTCACGACCTGATTATTGTCCTTGAGAAAAGAGCATAATTTCACCATCCACACCCTTAACATCACCCTTGTGGCGCCCGGAACTTCACGACCTGATTATTGTCCTTGAGAAAATAGCCTAATTTCACCATCCACACACTTAACATCACCCTTGTGGCGCCCTGAACTTCACGACCTAATTATCGTCCTTGAGAAAAGAGCATAATTTCACCATCCACACACTTAACATCACCCTTGTGGTGCCCTGAACTTCACGACCTGATTATTGTCCTTGAGAAAATAGCATAATTTCACCATCCACACACCTAACATCACCCTTGTGGCGCCCTGAACTTCACCACGTGATTATTGTCCTTGAGAAAATAGCATAATTTCATCATCCACAAACTTAACATCACCCTTGTGGCGCCCTGAACTTCACGACCTGATTATTGTCCTTGAGAAAATAGCATAATTTCACCATCCACACACTTAACATCACCCTTGTGGCGCCCTGAACTTCACGACCCGGATATTGTCCTTGAGAAAAGAGCATAATTTCACCATCCACACACTTAACATCACCCTTGTGGCGCCCTGAACTTCACGACCTGATTATTGTCCTCGAGAAAATAGCATAATTTCACCATCCACACACTTAACATCACCCTTGTGGCGCCCTGAACTTCACCACGTGATTATTGTCCTTGAGAAAATAGCATAATTTCACCATCCACACACTTAACATCACCCTTGTGGTGCCCTGAACTTCACGACCTGATTATTGTCATTGAGAAAATAGCATAATTTCACCATCCACACACTTAACATCACCCTTGTGGCGCCCTGAACTTCACCACGTGATTATTGTCCTTGAGAAAGGAGCATAATTTCACCATCCACACACATAACATCACCCTTGTGGTGCCCTGAACTTCACGACCTGATTATTGTCCTTGAGAAAATAGCATTATTTCACCATCCACACACTTGACATCACCCTTGTGGCGCCCTGAACTTCACGACCTGATTATCGTCCTTGAGAAAATAGCCTAATTCCACCATCCACACACTTAACATCACCCTTGTGGCGCCCTGAACTTCACGACCCGGATATTGTCCTTGAGAAAAGAGCATAATTCCACCATCCACACACTTAACATCACCCTTGTGGCGCCCTGAACTTCACGACCTGATTATTGTCCTTGAGAAAATAGCATAATTTCACCATCCACACACTTAACATCACCCTTGTGGCGCCCTGAACTTCACGACCCGAATATTGTCCTTGAGAAAAGAGCATAATTTCACCATCCACACCCTTAACATCACCCTTGTGGCGCCCTGAGCTTCACGACCTGATTATTGTCCTTGAGAAAATAGCATAATTTCACCATCCAAACACTTAACATCACCCTTGTGGCGCCCTGAACTTCACCACGTGATTATTGTCCTTGAGAAAATAGCCTAATTTCACCATCCACACACTTAACATCACCCTTGTGGCGCCCTGAACTTCACGACCTGATTATCGTCCTTGTGAAAAGAGCATAATTTCATCATCCACACATTTAACATCACCCTTGTGGTGCCCTGAACTTCACGACCTGATTATTGTCCTTGATAAAATAGCATAATTTCACCAACCACACACTTAACATCACCCTTGTGGCGCCCTGAACTTCACGACCCGGATATTGTCCTTGAGAAAAGAGCATAATTTCACCATCCACACACTTAACATCACCCTTGTGGCGCCCTGAACTCCACCACGTGATTATTGTCCTTGAGAAAATAGCATAATTTCACCATCCACACACTTAACATCACCCTTGTGGCGCCCTGAACTTCACGACCCGGATATTGTCCTTGAGAAAAGAGCATAATTTCACCATCCACACACTTAACATCACCCTTGTGGCGCCTTGAACTTCACGACCTGATTATTATCGTTGAGAAAATAGCATAATTTCACCATCCACACACTTAACATCACCCTTGTGGTGCCCTGAACTTCACGACCTGATTATTGTCCTTGAGAAGATGGCATAATTTCACCATCCACACACTTAACATCACCCTTGTGGCGCCCTGAACTTCACCACGTGATTATTGTCCTTGAGAAAATAGCATAATTTCACCATCCACACACTTAACATCACCCTTGTGGCGCCCTGAACTTCACGACCTGATTATTGTCCTTGAGAAAATAGCATAATTTCACCATCCACACACTTAACATCACCCTTGTGGCGCCCTGAACTTCACGACCTGATTATCGTCCTTGAGAAAAGAGCATAATTTCACCATCCACACACTTAACATCACCCTTGTGGTGCCCTGAACTTCACGACCTGATTATTGTCCTTGAGAAAATAGCATAATTTCACCATCCACACACTTAACATCACCCTTGTGGCGCCCTGAACTTCACCACGTGATTATTGTCCTTGAGAAAATAACATAATTTCACCATCCACACACTTAACATCACCCTTGTGGCGCCCTGAACTTCACGACCTGATTATTGTCCTTGAGAAAATAGCATAATTACACCATCCACACACTTAACATCACCCTTGTGGCGCCCTGAACTTCACGACCCGGATATTGTCCTTGAGAAAAGAGCATAATTTCACCATCCACACACATAACATCACCCTTGTGGTGCCCTGAACTTCACGACCTGATTATTGCCCTTGAGAAAATAGCATAATTTCACCATCCACACACTTAACATCACCCTTGTGGCGCCCTGAACTTCACCACGTGATTATTGTCCTTGAGAAAAGAGCATAATTTCACCATCCACACACTTAACATCACCCTTGTGGCGCCCTGAACTTCACGACCTGATTATTGTCCTTGAGAAAATAGCATTATTTCACCATCCACACACTTGACATCACCCTTGTGGCGCCCTGAACTTCACGACCTGATTATCGTCCTTGAGAAAATAGCATAATTTCACCATCCACACACTTAACATCACCCTTGTGGCGCCCTGAACTTCACGACCCGGATATTGACCTTGAGAAAAGAGCATAATTCCACCATCCACACACTTAACATCACCCTTGTGGCGCCTTGAACTTCACGACCTGATTATTGTCCTTGAGAAAAGAGCATAATTTCACCATCCACACCCTTAACATCACCCTTGTGGCGCCCGGAACTTCACGACCTGATTATTGTCCTTGAGAATACAGCCTAATTTCACCATCCACACACTTAACATCACCCTTGTGGCGCCCTGAACTTCACGACCTGATTATCGTCCTTGAGAAAAGAGCATAATTTCACCATCCACACACTTAACATCACCCTTGTGGTGCCCTGAACTTCACGACCTGATTATTGTCCTTGAGAAAATAGCATAATTTCACCATCCACACACTTAACATCACCCTTGTGGCGCCCTGAACTTCACCACGTGATTATTGTCCTTGAGAAAATAGCATAATTTCATCATCCACAAACTTAACATCACCCTTGTGGCGCCCTGAACTTCACGACCTGATTATTGTCCTTGAGAAAATAGCATAATTTCACCATCCACACACTTAACATCACCCTTGTGGCGCCCTGAACTTCACGACCCGGATATTGTCCTTGAGAAAAGAGCATAATTTCACCATCCACACACTTAACATCACCCTTGTGGCGCCCTGAACTTCACGACCCGGATATTGTCCTTGAGAAAAGAGCATAATTCCACCATCCACACACTTAACATCACCCTTGTGGCGCCTTGAACTTCACGACCTGATTATTGTCCTTGAGAAAAGAGTATAATTTCACCATCCACACCCTTAACATCACCCTTGTGGCGCCCGGAACTTCACGACCTGATTATTGTCCTTGAGAATACAGCCTAATTTCACCATCCACACACTTAACATCACCCTTGTGGCGCCCTGAACTTCACGACCTGATTATCGTCCTTGAGAAAAGAGCATAATTTCACCATCCACACACTTAACATCACCCTTGTGGTGCCCTGAACTTCACGACCTGATTATTGTCCTTGAGAAAATAGCATAATTTCACCATCCACACACTTAACATCACCCTTGTGGCGCCCTGAACTTCACGACCCGGATATTGTCCTTGAGAAAAGAGCATAATTTCACCATCCACACCCTTAACATCACCCTTGTGGCGCCCTGGACTTCACGACCTGATTATTGTCCTTGAGAAAATAGCATAATTTCACCATCCACACACTTAACATCACCCTTGTGGCGCCCTGAACTTCACCACGTGATTATTGTCCTTGAGAGAATAGCATAATTTCACCATCCACACACTTAACATCACCCTTGTGGCGCCCTGAACTTCACGACCCGGATATTGTCCTTGAGAAAAGAGCATAATTTCACCATCCACACACTTAACATCACCCTTGTGGCGCCCTGAACTTCACGACCTGATTATTGTCCTTGAGAAAATAGCATAATTTCACCATCCACACACTTAACATCACCCTTGTGGCGCCCTGAACTTCACGACCCGGATATTGTCCTTGAGAAAAGAGCATAATTCCACCATCCACACCCTTAACATCACCCTTGTGGCGCCCTGAACTTCACGACCTGATTATTGTCCTTGAGAAAATAGCATAATTTCACCATCCACACACTTAACATCACCCTTGTGGCGCCCTGAACTTCACCACGTGATTATTGTCCTTGAGAAAATAGCATAATTTCATCATCCACACACTTAACATCACCCTTGTGGTGCCCTGAACTTCACGACCTGATTATTGTCCTTGAGAAAATAGCATAATTTCACCATCCACACACTTAACATCACCCTTGTGGCGCCCTGAACTTCACCACGTGATTATTGTCCTTGAGAAAATAGCATAATTTCACCATCCACACACTTAACATCACCCTTGTGGCGCCCTGAACTTCACGACCTGATTATTGTCCTTGAGAAAATAGCATAATTTCACCATCCACACACTTAACATCACCCTTGTGGCGCCCTGAACTTCACGACCCGGATACTGTCCTTGAGAAAAGAGCATAATTTCACCATCCACACACTTAACATCACCCTTGTGGCGCCCTGAACTTCACGACCCGGATATTGTCCTTGAGAAAAGAGCATAATTTCACCATCCACACACTTAACATCACCCTTGTGGTGCCCTGAACTTCACGACCTGATTATTGTCCTTGAGAAAATAGCATAATTTCACCATCCACACACTTAACATAACCCTTGTGGCGCCCTGAACTTCACCACGTGATTATTATCCTTGAGAAAATAGAATAATTTCACCATCCACACACTTAACATCACCCTTGTGGCGCCCTGAACTTCACGACCTGATTATTGTCCTTGAGAAAATAGCATAATTTCACCATCCACACACTTAACATCACCCTTGTGGCGCCCTGAACTTCACGACCCGGATATTGTCCTTGAGAAAAGAGCATAATTTCACCATTCACACACTTAACATCACCCTTGTGGCGCCCTGAACTTCACGACCTGATTATTGTCCTTGAGAAAATAGCATAATTTCACCATCCACACACTTAACATCACCCTTGTGGCGCCCTGAACTTCACGACCCGGATATTGTCCTTGAGAAAAGAGCATAATTTCACCATCCACACCCTTAACATCACCCTTGTGGCGCCCTGAACTTCACGACCTGATTATTGTCCTTGAGAAAATAGCATAATTTCACCATCCACACACTTAACATCACCCTTGTGGCGCCCGGAACTTCACCACGTGATTATTGTCCTTGAGAAAAGAGCATAATTTCACCATCTACACACTTAACATCACCCTTGTGGCGCCCTGAACTTCACGACCTGATTATTGTCCTTGAGAAAATAGCATAATTTCACCATCCACACACTTAACATCACCCTTGTGGCGCCCTGAACTTCACGACCCGGATATTGTCCTTGAGAAAAGAGCACAATTTCACCATCCACACACTTAACATCACCCTTGTGGCGCCCTGAACTTCACGACCCGATTATTGTCCTTGAGAAAATAGCATAATTTCACCATCCACACACTTAACATCACCCTTGTGGCGCCCTGAACTTCACCACGTGATTATTGTCCTTGAGAAAAGAGCATAATTTCACCATCCACACACTTAACATCACCCTTGTGGCGCCCTGAACTTCACGACCTGATTATTGTCCTTGAGAAAATAGCATAATTTCACCATCCACAAACTTAACATCACCCTTGTGGCGCCCTGAACTTCACGACCCAGATATTGTCCTTGAGGAAAGAGCATAATTTCACCATCCACACACTTAACATCACCCTTGTGGTTCCCTGAACTTCACGACCTGATTATTGTCCTTGAGAAAATAGCATAATTTCACCATCCACACACTTAACATCACCCTTGTGGCGCCCTGAACTTCACGACCGAGATATTGTCCTTGAGAAAAGAGCATAATTTCACCATCCACACACTTAACATCACCCTTGTGGCACCCTGAACTTCACGACCCGGATATTGTCCTTGAGAAAAGAGCACAATTTCACCATCCACACACTTAACATCACCCTTGTGGCGCCCTGAACTTCACGACCTGATTATTGTCCTTGAGAAAATAGCATAATTTCACCATCCACACACTTAACATCACCCTTGTGGCGCCCTGAACTTCACGACCCAGATATTGTCCTTGAGGAAAGAGCATAATTTCACCATCCACACACTTAACATCACCCTTGTGGTTCCCTGAACTTCACGACCTGATTATTGTCCTTGAGAAAATAGCATAATTTCACCATCCACACACTTAACATCACCCTTGTGGCGCCCTGAACTTCACGACCGAGATATTGTCCTTGAGAAAAGAGCATAATTTCACCATCCACACACTTAACATCACCCTTGTGGCACCCTGAACTTCACGACCCGGATATTGTCCTTGAGAAAATAGCATAATTTCACCATCCACACACTTAACATCACCCTTGTGGCGCCCTGAACTTCACCACGTGATTATTGTCCTTGAGAAAAGAGCATAATTTCACCATCCACACACTTAACATCACCCTTGTGGCGCCCTGAACTTCACGACCGAGATATTGTCCTTGAGAAAAGAGCATAATTTCACCATCCACAAACTTAACATCACCCTTGTGGTGCCCTGAACTTCACGACCTGCTTATTGTCCTTGAGAAAGTAGCATAATTTCACCATCCACAAACTTAACATCACCCTTGTGGCGCCCTGAACTTCACCACGTGATTATTGTCCTTGAGAAAATAGCATAATTTCACCATCCACACACTTAACATCACCCTTGTGGCGCCCTGAACTTAACGACCTGATTATTGTCCTTGAGAAAATAGCATAATTTCACCATCCACACACTTAACATCACCCTTGTGGCGCCCTGAACTTCACGACCCGGATATTGTCCTTGAGAAAAGAGCATAATTTCACCATCCACACACTTAACATCACCCTTGTGGCGCCCTGAACTTCACGACCTGATTATTGTCCTTGAGAAAATCGCATAATTTCACCATCCACACACTTAACATCACCCTTGTGACGCCCTGAACTTCACGACCCGGATATTGTCCTTGAGAAAAGAGCATAATTTCACCATCCACACCCTTAACATCACCCTTGTGGCGCCCTGAACTTCACGACCCGATTATTGTCCTTGAGAAAATAGCATAATTTCACCATCCACACACTTAACATCACCCTTGTGGCGCCCTGAACTTCACCACGTGATTATTGTCCTTGAGAAAATAGCATAATTTCACCATCCACACACTTCACATCACCCTTGTGGTGCCCTGAACTTCACGACCTGATTATTGTCCTTGAGAAAATAGCATAATTTCACCATCCACACACTCAACATCACCCTTGTGGCGCCCTGAACTTCACGACCCGGATATTGTCCTTGAGAAAAGAGCATAATTCCACCATCCACACCCTTAACATCACCCTTGTGGCGCCCTGAACTTCACGACCTGATTATTGTCCTTGAGAAAATAGCATAATTTCACCATCCACACACTTAACATCACCCTTGTGGCGCCCTGAACTTCACCACGTGATTATTGTCCTTGAGAAAATAGCATAATTTCACCATCCACACACTTAACATCACCCTTGTGGCGCCCTGAACTTCACGACCCGGATATTGTCCTTGAGAAAAGAGCATAATTTCACCATCCACACACTTAACATCACCCTTGTGGCGCCCTGAACTTCACGACCTGATTATTGTCCTTGAGAAAATAGCATAATTTCACCATCCACACACTTAACATCACCCTTGTGGCGCCCTGAACTTCACGACCCGGATATTGTCCTTGAGAAAAGAGCATAATTTCACCATCCACACCCTTAAAATCACCCTTGTGGCGCCCTGAACTTCACGACCTGATTATTGTCCTTGAGAAAATAGCATAATTTCACCATCCACACACTTAACATCACCCTTGTGGCGCCCTGAACTTCACCACGTGATTATTGTCCTTGAGAAAATAGCATAATTTCACCATCCACACACTTAACATCACCCTTGTGGTGCCCTGAACTTCACGACCTGATTATTGTCCTTGAGAAAATAGCATAATTTCACCATCCACACACTTAACATCACCCTTGTGGCGCCCTGAACTTCACCACGTGATTATTGTCCTTGAGAAAATAGCATAATTTCACCATCCACACACTTAACATCACACTTGTGGCGCCCTGAACTTCACGACCTGATTATTGTCCTTGAGAAAATAGCATAATTTCACCATCCACACACTTAACATCACCCTTGTGGCGCCCTGAACTTCACGACCCGGATATTGTCCTTGAGAAAAGAGCACAATTTCACCATCCACACACTTAACATCACCCTTGTGGCGCCCTGAACTTCACGACCCGATTATTGTCCTTGAGAAAATAGCATAATTTCACCATCCACACACTTAACATAACCCTTGTGGCGCCCTGAACTTCACCACGTGATTATTGTCCTTGAGAAAATAGCATAATTTCACCATCCACACACTTAACATCACCCTTGTGGCGCCCTGAACTTAACGACCTGATTATTGTCCTTGAGAAAATAGCATAATTTCACCATCCACACACTTAACATCACCCTTGTGGCGCCCTGAACTTCACGACCCGGATATTGTCCTTGAGTAAAGAGCATAATTTCACCATCCACACACTTAACATCACCCTTGTGGCGCCCTGAACTTCACGACCTGATTATTGTCCTTGAGAAAATCGCATAATTTCACCATCCACACACTTAACATCACCCTTGTGACGCCCTGAACTTCACGACCCGGATATTGTCCTTGAGAAAAGAGCATAATTTCACCATCCACACCCTTAACATCACCCTTGTGGCGCCCTGAACTTCACGACCCGATTATTGTCCTTGAGAAAATAGCATAATTTCACCATCCACACACTTAACATCACCCTTGTGGCGCCCTGAACTTCACCACGTGATTATTGTCCTTGAGAAAATAGCATAATTTCACCATCCACACACTTAACATCACCCTTGTGGTGCCCTGAACTTCACGACCTGATTATTGTCCTTGAGAAAATAGCATAATTTCACCATCCACACACTTAACATCACCCTTGTGGCGCCCTGAACTTCACGACCCGGATATTGTCCTTGAGAAAAGAGCATAATTTCACCATCCACACCCTTAACATCACCCTTGTGGCGCCCTGGACTTCACGACCTGATTATTGTCCTTGAGAAAATAGCATAATTTCACCATCCACACACTTAACATCACCCTTGTGGCGCCCTGAACTTCACCACGTGATTATTGTCCTTGAGAAAATAGCATAATTTCACCATCCACACACTTAACATCACCCTTGTGGTGCCCTGAACTTCACGACCTGATTATTGTCCTTGAGAAAATAGCATAATTTCACCATCCACACACTTAACATCACCCTTGTGGCGCCCTGAACTTCACCACGTGATTATTGTCCTTGAGAAAATAGCATAATTTCACCATCCACACACTTAACATCACCCTTGTGGCGCCCTGAACTTCACGACCTGATTATTGTCCTTGAGAAAATAGCATAATTTCACCATCCACACACTTAACATCACCCTTGTGGCGCCCTGAACTTCACGACCCGGATACTGTCCTTGAGAAAAGAGCATAATTTCACCATCCACACACTTAACATCACCCTTGTGGCGCCCTGAACTTCACGACCCGGATATTGTCCTTGAGAAAAGAGCATAATTTCACCATCCACACACTTAACATCACCCTTGTGGTGCCCTGAACTTCACGACCTGATTATTGTCCTTGAGAAAATAGCATAATTTCACCATCCACACACTTAACATAACCCTTGTGGCGCCCTGAACTTCACCACGTGATTATTATCCTTGAGAAAATAGAATAATTTCACCATCCACACACTTAACATCACCCTTGTGGCGCCCTGAACTTCACGACCTGATTATTGTCCTTGAGAAAATAGCATAATTTCACCATCCACACACTTAACATCACCCTTGTGGCGCCCTGAACTTCACGACCCGGATATTGTCCTTGAGAAAAGAGCATAATTTCACCATTCACACACTTAACATCACCCTTGTGGCGCCCTGAACTTCACGACCTGATTATTGTCCTTGAGAAAATAGCATAATTTCACCATCCACACACTTAACATCACCCTTGTGGCGCCCTGAACTTCACGACCCGGATATTGTCCTTGAGAAAAGAGCATAATTTCACCATCCACACCCTTAACATCACCCTTGTGGCGCCCTGAACTTCACGACCTGATTATTGTCCTTGAGAAAATAGCATAATTTCACCATCCACACACTTAACATCACCCTTGTGGCGCCCGGAACTTCACCACGTGATTATTGTCCTTGAGAAAAGAGCATAATTTCACCATCTACACACTTAACATCACCCTTGTGGCGCCCTGAACTTCACGACCTGATTATTGTCCTTGAGAAAATAGCATAATTTCACCATCCACACACTTAACATCACCCTTGTGGCGCCCTGAACTTCACGACCCGGATATTGTCCTTGAGAAAAGAGCACAATTTCACCATCCACACACTTAACATCACCCTTGTGGCGCCCTGAACTTCACGACCCGATTATTGTCCTTGAGAAAATAGCATAATTTCACCATCCACACACTTAACATCACCCTTGTGGCGCCCTGAACTTCACCACGTGATTATTGTCCTTGAGAAAAGAGCATAATTTCACCATCCACACACTTAACATCACCCTTGTGGCGCCCTGAACTTCACGACCTGATTATTGTCCTTGAGAAAATAGCATAATTTCACCATCCACAAACTTAACATCACCCTTGTGGCGCCCTGAACTTCACGACCCGGATATTGTCCTTGAGAAAAGAGCACAATTTCACCATCCACACACTTAACATCACCCTTGTGGCGCCCTGAACTTCACGACCTGATTATTGTCCTTGAGAAAATAGCATAATTTCACCATCCACACACTTAACATCACCCTTGTGGCGCCCTGAACTTCACGACCCAGATATTGTCCTTGAGGAAAGAGCATAATTTCACCATCCACACACTTAACATCACCCTTGTGGTTCCCTGAACTTCACGACCTGATTATTGTCCTTGAGAAAATAGCATAATTTCACCATCCACACACTTAACATCACCCTTGTGGCGCCCTGAACTTCACGACCGAGATATTGTCCTTGAGAAAAGAGCATAATTTCACCATCCACACACTTAACATCACCCTTGTGGCACCCTGAACTTCACGACCCGGATATTGTCCTTGAGAAAATAGCATAATTTCACCATCCACACACTTAACATCACCCTTGTGGCGCCCTGAACTTCACCACGTGATTATTGTCCTTGAGAAAAGAGCATAATTTCACCATCCACACACTTAACATCACCCTTGTGGCGCCCTGAACTTCACGACCGAGATATTGTCCTTGAGAAAAGAGCATAATTTCACCATCCACAAACTTAACATCACCCTTGTGGTGCCCTGAACTTCACGACCTGATTATTGTCCTTGAGAAAGTAGCATAATTTCACCATCCACACACTTAACATCACCCTTGTGGCGCCCTGAACTTCACCACGTGATTATTGTCCTTGAGAAAATAGCATAATTTCACCATCCACACACTTAACATCACCCTTGTGGTGCCCTGAACTTAACGACCTGATTATTGTCCTTGAGAAAATAGCATAATTTCACCATCCACACACTTAACATCACCCTTGTGGCGCCCTGAACTTCACGACCCGGATATTGTCCTTGAGAAAAGAGCATAATTTCACCATCCACACACTTAACATCACCCTTGTGGCGCCCTGAACTTCACGACCTGATTATTGTCCTTGAGAAAATCGCATAATTTCACCATCCACACACTTAACATCACCCTTGTGACGCCCTGAACTTCACGACCCGGATATTGTCCTTGAGAAAAGAGCATAATTTCACCATCCACACCCTTAACATCACCCTTGTGGCGCCCTGAACTTCACGACCCGATTATTGTCCTTGAGAAAATAGCATAATTTCACCATCCACACACTTAACATCACCCTTGTGGCGCCCTGAACTTCACCACGTGATTATTGTCCTTGAGAAAATAGCATAATTTCACCATCCACACACTTCACATCACCCTTGTGGTGCCCTGAACTTCACGACCTGATTATTGTCCTTGAGAAAATAGCATAATTTCACCATCCACACACTCAACATCACCCTTGTGGCGCCCTGAACTTCACGACCCGGATATTGTCCTTGAGAAATGAGCATAATTCCACCATCCACACCCTTAACATCACCCTTGTGGCGCCCTGAACTTCACGACCTGATTATTGTCCTTGAGAAAATAGCATAATTTCACCATCCACACACTTAACATCACCCTTGTGGCGCCCTGAACTTCACCACGTGATTATTGTCCTTGAGAAAATAGCATAATTTCACCATCCACACACTTAACATCACCCTTGTGGCGCCCTGAACTTCACGACCCGGATATTGTCCTTGAGAAAAGAGCATAATTTCACCATCCACACACTTAACATCACCCTTGTGGCGCCCTGAACTTCACGACCTGATTATTGTCCTTGAGAAAATAGCATAATTTCACCATCCACACACTTAACATCACCCTTGTGGCGCCCTGAACTTCACGACCCGGATATTGTCCTTGAGAAAAGAGCATAATTTCACCATCCACACCCTTAAAATCACCCTTGTGGCGCCCTGAACTTCACGACCTGATTATTGTCCTTGAGAAAATAGCATAATTTCACCATCCACACACTTAACATCACCCTTGTGGCGCCCTGAACTTCACCACGTGATTATTGTCCTTGAGAAAATAGCATAATTTCACCATCCACACACTTAACATCACCCTTGTGGTGCCCTGAACTTCACGACCTGATTATTGTCCTTGAGAAAATAGCATAATTTCACCATCCACACACTTAACATCACCCTTGTGGCGCCCTGAACTTCACCACGTGATTATTGTCCTTGAGAAAATAGCATAATTTCACCATCCACACACTTAACATCACACTTGTGGCGCCCTGAACTTCACCACGTGATTATTGTCCTTGAGAAAATAGCATAATTTCACCATCCACACACTTAACATCACCCTTGTGGCGCCCTGAACTTCACGACCTGATTATTGTCCTTGAGAAAATAGCATAATTTCACCATCCACACACTTAACATCACCCTTGTGGCGCCCTGAACTTCACGACCTGATTATTGTCCTTGAGAAAATAGCATAATTTCACCATCCACACACTTAACATAACCCTTGTGGCGCCATGAACTTCACCACGTGATTATTGTCCTTGAGAAAATGGCATAATTTCACCATCCACACACTTAACATCACCCTTGTGGCGCCCTGAACTTAACGACCTGATTATTGTCCTTGAGAAAATAGCATAATTTCACCATCCACACACTTAACATCACCCTTGTGGCGCCCTGAACTTCACGACCCGGATATTGTCCTTGAGAAAAGAGCATAATTTCACCATCCACACACTTAACATCACCCTTGTGGCGCCCTGAACTTCACGACCTGATTATTGTCCTTGAGAAAATCGCATAATTCCACCATCCACACACTTAACATCACCCTTGTGACGCCCTGAACTTCACGACCCGGATATTGTCCTTGAGAAAAGAGCATAATTTCACCATCCACACCCTTAACATCACCCTTGTGGCGCCCTGAACTTCACGACCCGATTATTGTCCTTGAGAAAATAGCATAATTTCACCATCCACACACTTAACATCACCCTTGTGGCGCCCTGAACTTCACCACGTGATTATTGTCCTTGAGAAAATAGCATAATTTCACCATCCACACACTTAACATCACCCTTGTGGTGCCCTGAACTTCACGACCTGATTATTGTCCTTGAGAAAATAGCATAATTTCACCATCCACACACTTAACATCACCCTTGTGGCGCCCTGAACTTCACGACCCGGATATTGTCCTTGAGAAAAGAGCATAATTTCACCATCCACACCCTTAACATCACCCTTGTGGCGCCCTGGACTTCACGACCTGATTATTGTCCTTGAGAAAATAGCATAATTTCACCATCCACACACTTAACATCACCCTTGTGGCGCCCTGAACTTCACCACGTGATTATTGTCCTTGAGAAAATAGCATAATTTCACCATCCACACACTTAACATCACCCTTGTGGCGCCCTGAACTTCACGACCCGGATATTGTCCTTGAGAAAAGAGCATAATTTCACCATCCACACACTTAACATCACCCTTGTGGCGCCCTGAACTTCACGACCTGATTATTGTCCTTGAGAAAATAGCATAATTTCACCATCCACACACTTAACATCACCCTTGTGGCGCCCTGAACTTCACGACCCGGATATTGTCCTTGAGAAAAGAGCATAATTTCACCATCCACACCCTTAACATCACCCTTGTGGCGCCCTGAACTTCACGACCTGATTATTGTCCTTGAGAAAATAGCATAATTTCACCATCCACACACTTAACATCACCCTTGTGGCGCCCTGAACTTCACCACGTGATTATTGTCCTTGAGAAAAAGGCATAATTTCACCATCCACACACTTAACATCACCCTTGTGGTGCCCTGAACTTCACGACCTGATTATTGTCCTTGAGAAAAAGGCATAATTTCACCATCCACACACTTAACATCACCCTTGTGGCGCCCTGAACTTCACCACGTGATTATTGTCCTTGAGAAAATAGCATAATTTCACCATCCACACACTTAACATCACCCTTGTGGCGCCCTGAACATCACGACCTGATTATTGTCCTTGAGAAAATATTATAATTTCACCATCCACACACTTAACATCACCCTTGTGGCGCCCTGAACTTCACGACCCGGATATTGTCCTTGAGAAAAGAGCATAATTTCACCATCCACACACTTAACATCACCCTTGTGGCGCCCTGAACTTCACGACCCGGATATTGTCATTGAGAAAAGAGCATAATTTCACCATCCACACACTTAACATCACCCTTGTGGTGCCCTGAACTTCACGACCTGATTATTGTCCTTGAGAAAATAGCATAATTTCACCATCCACACACTTAACATAACCCTTGTGGCGCCCTGAACTTCACCACGTGATTATTATCCTTGAGAAAATAGAATAATTTCACCATCCACACACTTAACATCACCCTTGTGGCGCCCTGAACTTCACGACCTGATTATTGTCCTTGAGAAAATAGCATAATTTCACCATCCACACACTTAACATCACCCTTGTGGCGCCCTGAACTTCACGACCCGGATATTGTCCTTGAGAAAAGAGCATAATTTCACCATCCACACACTTAACATCACCCTTGTGGCGCCCTGAACTTCACGACCTGATTATTGTCCTTGAGAAAATAGCATAATTTCACCATCCACACACTTAACATCACCCTTGTGGCGCCCTGAACTTCACCACGTGATTATTGTCCTTGAGAAAAGAGCATAATTTCACCATCCACACACTTAACATCACCCTTGTGGCGCCCTGAACTTCACGACCGAGATATTGTCCTTGAGAAAAGAGCATAATTTCACCATCCACAAACTTAACATCACCCTTGTGGTGCCCTGAACTTCACGACCTGATTATTGTCCTTGAGAAAGTAGCATAATTTCACCATCCACACACTTAACATCACCCTTGTGGCGCCCTGAACTTCACCACGTGATTATTGTCCTTGAGAAAATAGCATAATTTCACCATCCACACACTTAACATCACCCTTGTGGCGCCCTGAACTTAACGACCTGATTATTGTCCTTGAGAAAATAGCATAATTTCACCATCCACACACTTAACATCACCCTTGTGGCGCCCTGAACTTCACGACCCGGATATTGTCCTTGAGAAAAGAGCATAATTTCACCATCCACACACTTAACATCACCCTTGTGGCGCCCTGAACTTCACGACCTGATTATTGTCCTTGAGAAAATCGCATAATTTCACCATCCACACACTTAACATCACCCTTGTGACGCCCTGAACTTCACGACCCGGATATTGTCCTTGAGAAAAGAGCATAATTTCACCATCCACACCCTTAACATCACCCTTGTGGCGCCCTGAACTTCACGACCCGATTATTGTCCTTGAGAAAATAGCATAATTTCACCATCCACACACTTAACATCACCCTTGTGGCGCCCTGAACTTCACCACGTGATTATTGTCCTTGAGAAAATAGCATAATTTCACCATCCACACACTTAACATCACCCTTGTGGTGCCCTGAACTTCACGACCTGATTATTGTCCTTGAGAAAATAGCATAATTTCACCATCCACACACTTAACATCCCCCTTGTGGCGCCCTGAACTTCACGACCCGGATATTGTCCTTGAGAAAAGAGCATAATTTCACCATCCACACCCTTAACATCACCCTTGTGGCGCCCTGAACTTCACGACCTGATTATTGTCCTTGAGAAAATAGCATAATTTCACCATCCACACACTTAACATCACCCTTGTGGCGCCCTGAACTTCACCACGTGATTATTGTCCTTGAGAAAATAGCATAATTTCACCATCCACACACTTAACATCACCCTTGTGGCGCCCTGAACTTCACGACCCGGATATTGTCCTTGAGAAAAGAGCATAATTTCACCATCCACACACTTAACATCACCCTTGTGGCGCCCTGAACTTCACGACCTGATTATTGTCCTTGAGAAAATAGCATAATTTCACCATCCACACACTTAACATCACCCTTGTGGCGCCCTGAACTTCACGACCCGGATATTGTCCTTGAGAAAAGAGCATAATTTCACCATCCACACCCTTAACATCACCCTTGTGGCGCCCTGAACTTCACGACCTGATTATTGTCCTTGAGAAAATAGCATAATTTCACCATCCACACACTTAACATCACCCTTGTGGCGCCCTGAACTTCACCACGTGATTATTGTCCTTGAGAAAATAGCATAATTTCACCATCCACACACTTAACATCACCCTTGTGGTGCCCTGAACTTCACGACCTGATTATTGTCCTTGAGAAAATAGCATATTTCACCATCCACACACTTAACATCACCCTTGTGGCGCCCTGAACTTCACCACGTGATTATTGTCCTTGAGAAAATAGCATAATTTCACCATCCACACACTTAACATCACCCTTGTGGCGCCCTGAACTTCACGACCTGATTATTGTCCTTGAGAAAATAGCATAATTTCACCATCCACACACTTAACATCACCCTTGTGGCGCCCTGAACTTCACGACCCGGATATTGTCCTTGAGAAAAGAGCACAATTTCACCATCCACACACTTAACATCACCCTTGTGGCGCCCTGAACTTCACGACCTGATTATTGTCCTTGAGAAAATAGCATAATTTCACCATCCACACACTTAACATAACCCTTGTGGCGCCCTGAACTTCACCACGTGATTATTGTCCTTGAGAAAAGAGCATAATTTCACCATCCACACACTTAACATCACCCTTGTGGCGCCCTGAACTTCACGACCTGATTATTGTCCTCAAGAAAAGAGCATAAGTTCACAATCCACACACTTAACATCACCCTTGTGGTGCCCTGAACTTCACGACCTGATTATTGTCCTTGAGAAAATAGCATAATTTCACCATCCACACACTTAACATCACCCTTGTGGCGCCCGAACTTCACCACGTGATTATTGTCCTTGAGAAAATAGCATAATTTCACCATCCACACACTTAACATCACCCTTGTGGCGCCCTGAACTTCACCACGTGATTATTGTCCTTGAGAAAAGAGCATAATTTCACCATCCACACACTTAACATCACCCTTGTGGCGCCCTGAACTTCACGACCTGATTATTGTCCTTGAGAAAATAGCATAATTTCACCATCCACACACTTAACATCACCCTTGTGGCGCCCTGAACTTCACCACGTGATTATTGTACTTGAGAAAAGAGCATAATTTCACCATCCACACACTTAACATCACCCTTGTGACGCCCTGAACTTCACGACCTGATTATTGTCCTTGAGAAAATAGCATAATTTCACCATCCACACACTTAACATCACCCTTGTGGCGCCCTGAACTTCACGACCCGGATATTGTCCTTGAGAAAAGAGCACAATTTCACCATCCACACACTTAACATCACCCTTGTGGCGCCCTGAACTTCACGACCTGATTATTGTCCTTGAGAAAATAGCATAATTTCACCATCCACACACTTAACATCACCCTTGTGGCGCCCTGAACTTCACGACCCAGATATTGTCCTTGAGGAAAGAGCATAATTTCACCATCCACACACTTAACATCACCCTTGTGGTTCCCTGAACTTCACGACCTGATTATTGTCCTTGAGAAAATAGCATAATTTCACCATCCACACACTTAACATCACCCTTGTGGCGCCCTGAACTTCACGACCGAGATATTGTCCTTGAGAAAAGAGCATAATTTCACCATCCACACACTTAACATCACCCTTGTGGCACCCTGAACTTCACGACCCGGATATTGTCCTTGTGAAAATAGCTTAATTTCACCATCCACACACCTAACATCACCCTTGTGGCGCCCTGAACTTCACGACCTGATTATTGTCCTTGAGAAAATAGCATAATTTCACCATCCACACACTTAACATCACCCTTGTGGCGCCCTGAACTTCACCACGTGATTATTGTCCTTGAGAAAATAGCATAATTTCACCATCCACACACTTAACATCACCCTCGTGGTGCCCTGAACTCCACGACCTGATTATTGTCCTTGAGAAAATAGCATAATTTCACCATCCACACACTTAACATCACCCTTGTGGCGCCCTCAACTTCACCACGTGATTATTGTCCTTGAGAAAATAGCATAATTTCACCATCCACACACTCAACATCACCCTTGTGGCGCCCTGAACTTCACGGCCTGATTATTGTCCTTGAGAAAATAGCATAATTTCACCATCCACACACTTAACATCACCCTTGTGGCGCCCTGAACTTCACCACGTGATTATTGTCCTTGAGAAAAGAGCATAATTTCACCATCCACACACTTAACATCACCCTTGTGGCGCCCTGAACTTCACGACCTGATTATTGTCCTTGAGAAAATAGCATAATTTCACCATCCACACACTTAACATCACCCTTGTGGCACCCTGAACTTCACGAACCGGATATTGTCCTTGAGAAAAGAGCACAATTTCACCATCCACACACTTAACATCACCCTTGTGGCGCCCTGAACTTCACGACCTGATTATTGTCCTTGAGAAAATAGCATAATTTCACCATCCACACACTTAACATCACCCTTGTGGCGCCCTGAACTTCACGACCCAGATATTGTCCTTGAGGAAAAAGCATAATTTCACCATCCACACACTTAACATCACCCTTGTGGTTCCCTGAACTTCACGACCTGATTATTGTCCTTGAGAAAATAGCATAATTTCACCATCCACACACTTAACATCACCCTTGTGGCGCCCTGAACTTCACGACCGAGATATTGTCCTTGAGAAAAGAGCATAATTTCACCATCCACACACTTAACATCACCCTTGTGGCACCCTGAACTTCACGACCCGGATATTGTCCTTGAGAAAATAGCATAATTTCACCATCCACACACTTAACATCACCCTTGTGGCGCCCTGAACTTCACCACGTGATTATTGTCCTTGAGAAAAGAGCATAATTTCACCATCCACACACTTAACATCACCCTTGTGGCGCCCTGAACTTCACGACCGAGATATTGTCCTTGAGAAAAGAGCATAATTTCACCATCCACACACTTAACATCACCCTTGTGGTGCCCTGAACTTCACGACCTGATTATTGTCCTTGAGAAAATAGCATAATTTCACCATCCACACACTTAACATCACCCTTGTGGCGCCCTGAACTTCACCACGTGATTATTGTCCTTGAGAAAATAGCATAATTTCACCATCCACACACTTAACATCACCCTTGTGGCGCCCTGAACTTAACGACCTGATTATTGTCCTTGAGAAAATAGCATAATTACACCATCCACACACTTAACATCACCCTTGTGGCGCCCTGAACTTCACGACCCGGATATTGTCCGTGAGAAAAGAGCATAATTTCACCATCCACACACTTAACATCACCCTTGTGGCGCCCTGAACTTCACGACCTGATTATTGTCCTTGAGAAAATCGCATAATTTCACCATCCACACACTTAACATCACCCTTGTGGCGCCCTGAACTTCACGACCCGGATATTGTCCTTGAGAGAAGAGCATAATTTCACCATCCACACCCTTAACATCACCCTTGTGGCGCCCTGAACTTCACGACCCGATTATTGTCCTTGAGAAAATGGCATAATTTCACCATCCACACACTTAACATCACCCTTGTGGCGCCCTGAACTTCACCACGTGATTATTGTCCTTGAGAAAATAGCATAATTTCACCATCCACACACTTAACATCACCCTTGTGGTGCCCTGAACTTCACGACCTGATTATTGTCCTTGAGAAAATAGCATAATTTCACCATCCACACACTTAACATCACCCTTGTGGCGCCCTGAACTTCACCACGTGATTATTGTCCTTGAGAAAATAGCATAATTTCACCATCCACACACTTAACATCACCCTTGTGGCGCCCTGAACTTCACGACCTGATTATTGTCCTTGAGAAAATAGCATAATTTCACCATCCACACACTTAACATCACCCTTGTGGCGCCCTGAACTTCACGACCCGGATATTGTCCTTGAGAAAAGAGCATAATTTCACCATCCACACACTTAACATCACCCTTGTGGCGCCCTGAACTTCACGACCTGATTATTGTCCTTGAGAAAATAGCATAATTTCACCATCCACACACTTAACATCACCCTTGTGGCGCCCTGAACTTCACGACCCGGATATTGTCCTTGAGAAAAGAGCATAATTTCACCATCCACACCCTTACCATCACCCTTGTGGCGCCCTGAACTTCACGACCTGATTATTGTCCTTGAGAAAATAGCATAATTTCACCATCCACACACCCAACATCACCCTTGTGGCGCCCTGAACTTCACCACGTGATTATTGTCCTTGAGAAAATAGCATAATTTCACCATCCACACACTTAACATCACCCTTGTGGCGCCCTGAACTTCACGACCCGGATATTGTCCTTGAGAAAAGAGCATAATTTCACCATCCACACACTTAACATCACCCTTGTGGCGCCCTGAACTTCACGACCTGATTATTGTCCTTGAGAAAATAGCATAATTTCACCATCCATACACTTAACATCACCCTTGTGGCGCCCTGAACTTCACGACCCGGATATTGTCCTTGAGAAAAGAGCATAATTTCACCATCCACACCCTTACCATCACCCTTGTGGCGCCCTGAACTTCACGACCTGATTATTGTCCTTGAGAAAATAGCATAATTTCACCATCCACACACTCAACATCACCCTTGTGGCGCCCTGAACTTCACCACGTGATTATTGTCCTTGAGAAAATAGCATAATTTCACCATCCACACACTTAACATCACCCTTGTGGTGCCCTGAACTTCACGACCTGATTATTGTCCTTGAGAAAATAGCATAATTTCACCATCCCCACACTTAACATCACCCTTGTGGCGCCCTGACTTCACCACGTGATTATTGTCCTTGAGAAAATAGCATAATTTCACCATCCACACACTTAACATCACCCTTGTGGCGCCCTGAACTTCACGACCTGATTATTGTCCTTGAGAAAATAGCATAATTTCACCATCCACACACTTAACATCACCCTTGTGGCGCCCTGAACTTCACGACCCGGATATTGTCCTTGAGAAAAGAGCACAATTTCACCATCCACACACTTAACATCACCCTTGTGGCGCCCTGAACTTCACGACCTGATTATTGTCCTTGAGAAAATAGCATAATTTCACCATCCACACACTTAACATAACCCTTGTGGCGCCCTGAACTTCACCACGTGATTATTGTCCTTGAGAAAAGAGCATAATTTCACCATCCACACACTTAACATCACCCTTGTGGCGCCCTGAACTTCACGACCTGATTATTGTCCTCAAGAAAAGAGCATAATTTCACCATCCACACACTTAACATCACCCTTGTGGTGCCCTGAACTTCACGACCTGATTATTGTCCTTGAGAAAATAGCATAATTTCACCATCCACACACTTAACATCACCCTTGTGGCGCCCGAACTCCACCACGTGATTATTGTCCTTGAGAAAATAGCATAATTTCACCATCCACACACTTAACATCACCCTTGTGGCGCCCTGAACTTCACCACGTGATTATTGTCCTTGAGAAAAGAGCATAATTTCACCATCCACACACTTAACATCACCCTTGTGGCGCCCTGAACTTCACGACCTGATTATTGTCCTTGAGAAAATAGCATAATTTCACCATCCACACACTTAACATCACCCTTGTGGCGCCCTGAACTTCACCACGTGATTATTGTCCTTGAGAAAAGAGCATAATTTCACCATCCACACACTTAACATCACCCTTGTGGCGCCCTGAACTTCACGACCTGATTATTGTCCTTGAGAAAATAGCATAATTTCACCATCCACACACTTAACATCACCCTTGTGGCGCCCTGAACTTCACGACCCGGATATTGTCCTTGAGAAAAGAGCACAATTTCACCATCCACACACTTAACATCACCCTTGTGGCGCCCTGAACTTCACGACCTGATTATTGTCCTTGAGAAAATAGCATAATTTCACCATCCACACACTTAACATCACCCTTGTGGCGCCCTGAACTTCACGACCCAGATATTGTCCTTGAGGAAAAAGCATAATTTCACCATCCACACACTTAACATCACCCTTGTGGTTCCCTGAACTTCACGACCTGATTATTGTCCTTGAGAAAATAGCATAATTTCACCATCCACACACTTAACATCACCCTTGTGCCGCCCTGAACTTCACGACCGAGATATTGTCCTTGAGAAAAGAGCATAATTTCACCATCCACACACTTAACATCACCCTTGTGGCACCCTGAACTTCACGACCCGGATATTGTCCTTGAGAAAATAGCATAATTTCACCATCCACACACTTAACATCACCCTTGTGGCGCCCTGAACTTCACCACGTGATTATTGTCCTTGAGAAAAGAGCATAATTTCACCATCCACACACTTAACATCACCCTTGTGGCGCCCTGAACTTCACGACCGAGATATTGTCCTTGAGAAAAGAGCATAATTTCACCATCCACACACTTAACATCACCCTTGTGGTGCCCTGAACTTCACGACCTGATTATTGTCCTTGAGAAAATAGCATAATTTCACCATCCACACACTTAACATCACCCTTGTGGCGCCCTGAACTTCACCACGTGATTATTGTCCTTGAGAAAATAGCATAATTTCACCATCCACACACTTAACATCACCCTTGTGGCGCCCTGAACTTAACGACCTGATTATTGTCCTTGAGAAAATAGCATAATTTCACCATCCACACACTTAACATCACCCTTGTGGCGCCCTGAACTTCACGACCCGGATATTGTCCCTGAGAAAAGAGCATAATTTCACCATCCACACACTTAACATCACCCTTGTGGCGCCCTGAACTTCACGACCTGATTATTGTCCTTGAGAAAATCGCATAATTTCACCATCCACACACTTAACATCACCCTTGTGGCGCCTTGAACTTCACGACCCGGATATTGTCCTTGAGAAAAGAGCATAATTTCACCATCCACACCCTTAACATCACCCTTGTGGCGCCCTGAACTTCACGACCCGATTATTGTCCTTGAGAAAATAGCATAATTTCACCATCCACACACTTAACATCACCCTTGTGGCGCCCTGAACTTCACCACGTGATTATTGTCCTTGAGAAAATAGCATAATTTCACCATCCACACACTTAACATCACCCTTGTGGTGCCCTGAACTTCACGACCTGATTATTGTCCTTGAGAAAATAGCATAATTTCACCATCCACACACTTAACATCACCCTTGTGGCGCCCTGAACTTCACCACGTGATTATTGTCCTTGAGAAAATAGCATAATTTCACCATCCACACACTTAACATCACCCTTGTGGCGCCCTGAACTTCACGACCTGATTATTGTCCTTGAGAAAATAGCATAATTTCACCATCCACACACTTAACATCACCCTTGTGGCGCCCTGAACTTCACGACCTGATTATTGTCCTTGAGAAAATCGCATAATTTCACCATCCACACACTTAACATCACCCTTGTGGCGCCTTGAACTTCACGACCCGGATATTGTCCTTGAGAAAAGAGCATAATTTCACCATCCACACCCTTAACATCACCCTTGTGGCGCCCTGAACTTCACGACCCGATTATTGTCCTTGAGAAAATAGCATAATTTCACCATCCACACACTTAACATCACCCTTGTGGCGCCCTGAACTTCACCACGTGATTATTGTCCTTGAGAAAAGAGCATAATTTCACCATCCACACACTTAACATCACCCTTGTGGCGCCCTGAACTTCACGACCTGATTATTGTCCTTGAGAAAATAGCATAATTTCACGATCCACACACTTAACATCACCCTTGTGGCGCCCTGAACTTCACGACCCGGATATTGTCCTTGAGAAAAGAGCACAATTTCACCATCCACACACTTAACATCACCCTTGTGGCACCCTGAACTTCACGACCTGATTATTGTCCTTGAGAAAATAGCATAATTTCACCATCCACACACTTAACATCACCCTTGTGGCGCCCTGAACTTCACGACCCAGATATTGTCCTTGAGGAAAAAGCATAATTTCACCATCCACACACTTAACATCACCCTTGTGGTTCCCTGAACTTCACGACCTGATTATTGTCCTTGAGAAAATAGCATAATTTCACCATCCACACACTTAACATCACCCTTGTGCCGCCCTGAACTTCACGACCGAGATATTGTCCTTGAGAAAAGAGCATAATTTCACCATCCACACACTTAACATCACCCTTGTGGCACCCTGAACTTCACGACCCGGATATTGTCCTTGAGAAAATAGCATAATTTCACCATCCACACACTTAACATCACCCTTGTGGTGCCCTGAACTTCACCACGTGATTATTGTCCTTGAGAAAAGAGCATAATTTCACCATCCACACACTTAACATCACCCTTGTGGCGCCCTGAACTTCACGACCGAGATATTGTCCTTGAGAAAAGAGCATAATTTCACCATCCACACACTTAACATCACCCTTGTGGTGCCCTGAACTTCACGACCTGATTATTGTCCTTGAGAAAATAGCATAATTTCACCATCCACACACTTAACATCACCCTTGTGGCGCCCTGAACTTCACCACGTGATTATTGTCCTTGAGAAAATAGCATAATTTCACCATCCACACACTTAACATCACCCTTGTGGCGCCCTGAACTTAACGACCTGATTATTGTCCTTGAGAAAATAGCATAATTTCACCATCCACACACTTAACATCACCCTTGTGGCGCCCTGAACTTCACGACCCGGATATTGTCCCTGAGAAAAGAGCATAATTTCACCATCCACACACTTAACATCACCCTTGTGGCGCCCTGAACTTCACGACCTGATTATTGTCCTTGAGAAAATCGCATAATTTCACCATCCACACACTTAACATCACCCTTGTGGCGCCTTGAACTTCACGACCCGGATATTGTCCTTGAGAAAAGAGCATAATTTCACCATCCACACCCTTAACATCACCCTTGTGGCGCCCTGAACTTCACGACCCGATTATTGTCCTTGAGAAAATAGCATAATTTCACCATCCACACACTTAACATCACCCTTGTGGCGCCCTGAACTTCACCACGTGATTATTGTCCTTGAGAAAATAGCATAATTTCACCATCCACACACTTAACATCACCCTTGTGGTGCCCTGAACTTCACGACCTGATTATTGTCCTTGAGAAAATAGCATAATTTCACCATCCACTCACTTAACATCACCCTTGTGGCGCCCTGAACTTCACCACGTGATTATTGTCCTTGAGAAAATAGCATAATTTCACCATCCACACACTTAACATCACCCTTGTGGCGCCCTGAACTTCACGACCTGATTATTGTCCTTGAGAAAATAGCATAATTTTACCATCCACACACTTAACATCACCCTTGTGGCGCCCTGAACTTCACGACCCGGATATTGTCCTTGAGAAAAGAGCATAATTTCACCATCCACACACTTAACATCACCCTTGTGGCGCCCTGAACTTCACGACCTGATTATTGTCCTTGAGAAAATAGCATAATTTCACCATCCACACACTTAACATCACCCTTGTGGCGCCCTGAACTTCACGACCCGGATATTGTCCTTGAGAAAAGAGCATAATTTCACCATCCACACCCTTACCATCACCCTTGTGGCGCCCTGAACTTCACGACCTGATTATTGTCCTTGAGAAAATAGCATAATTTCACCATCCACACACCCAACATCACCCTTGTGGCGCCCTGAACTTCACCACGTGATTATTGTCCTTGAGAAAATGGCATAATTTCACCATCCACACACTTAACATCACCCTTGTGGCGCCCTGAACTTCACGACCCGGATATTGTCCTTGAGAAAAGAGCATAATTTCACCATCCACACACTTAACATCACCCTTGTGGCGCCCTGAACTTCACGACCTGATTATTGTCCTTGAGAAAATAGCATAATTTCACCATCCATACACTTAACATCACCCTTGTGGCGCCCTGAACTTCATGACCCGGATATTGTCCTTGAGAAAAGAGCATAATTTCACCATCCACACCCTTACCATCACCCTTGTGGCGCCCTGAACTTCACGACCTGATTATTGTCCTTGAGAAAATAGCATAATTTCACCATCCACACACTCAACATCACCCTTGTGGCGCCCTGAACTTCACCACGTGATTATTGTCCTTGAGAAAATAGCATAATTTCACCATCCACACACTTAACATCACCCTTGTGGTGCCCTGAACTTCACGACCTGATTATTGTCCTTGAGAAAATAGCATAATTTCACCATCCACACACTTAACATCACCCTTGTGGCGCCCTGAACTTCACCACGTGATTATTGTCCTTGAGAAAATAGCATAATTTCACCATCCACACACTTAACATCACCCTTGTGGCGCCCTGAACTTCACGACCTGATTATTGTCCTTGAGAAAATAGCATAATTTCACCATCCACACACTTAACATCACCCTTGTGGCGCCCTGAACTTCACGACCCGGATATTGTGTTTGAGAAAAGAGCACAATTTCATCATCCACACACTTAACATCACCCTTGTTGCGCCCTGAACTTCACGACCTGATTATTGTCCTTGAGAAAATAGCATAATTTCACCATCCACACACTTAACATAACCCTTGTGGCGCCCTGAACTTCACCACGTGATTATTGTCCTTGAGAAAAGAGCATAATTTCACCATCCACACACTTAACATCACCCTTGTGGCGCCCTGAACTTCACGACCTGATTATTGTCCTCAAGAAAAGAGCCTAATTTCACCATCCACACACTTAACATCACCCTTGTGGTGCCCTGAACTTCACGACCTGATTATTGTCCTTGAGAAAATAGCATAATTTCACCATCCACACACTTAACATCACCCTTGTGGCGCCCGAACTTCACCACGTGATTATTGTCCTTGAGAAAATAGCATAATTTCACCATCCACACACTTAACATCACCCTTGTGGCGCCCTGAACTTCACGACCTGATTATTGTCCTTGAGAAAATAGCATAATTTCACCATCCACACACTTAACATCACCCTTGTGGCGCCTTGAACTTCACGACCCGGATATTGTCCTTGAGAAAAGAGCATAATTTCACCATCCACACACTTAACATCACCCTTGTGGCGCCTTGAACTTCACGACCTGATTATTATCCTTGAGAAAATAGCATAATTTCACCATCCACACACTTAACATTACCCTTGTGGTGCCCTGAACTCCAAGACCTGATTATTGTCCTTGAGAAAATAGCATAATTTCACCATCCACACACTTAACATCACCCTTGTGACGCCCTGAACTTTACCACGTGATTATTGTCCTTGAGAAAATAGCATAATTTCACCATCCACACACTCAACATCACCCTTGTGGCGCCCTGAACTTCACGACCTGATTATTGTCCTTGAGAAAATAGCATAATTTCACCATCCACACACTTAACATCACCCTTGTGGCGCCCTGAACTTCACGACCCGGATATTGTCCTTGAGAAAAGAGCATAATTTCACCATCCACACACTCAACATCACCCTTGTGGCGCCCTGAACTTCACGACCTGATTATTGTCCTTGAGAAAATAGCATAATTTCACCATCCACACACTTAACATCACCCTTGTGGCGCCCTGAACTTCACGACCCGGATATTGTCCTTGAGAAAAGAGCATAATTTCACCATCCACACACTTAACATCACCCTTGTGGCGCCCTGAACTTCACGACCCGGATATTGTCCTTGAGAAAAGAGCATAATTTCACCATCCACACACTTAACATCACCCTTGTGGTGCCCTGAACTTCACGACCTGATTATTGTCCTTGAGAAAATAGCATAATTTCACCATCCACACACTTAACATCACCCTTGTGGCGCCCTGAACTTCACGACCCGGATATTGTCCTTGAGTAAAGAGCATAATTTCACCATCCACACCCTCAACATCACCCTTGTGGCGCCCTGAACTTCACGACCTGATTATTGTCCTTGAGAAAAAAGCATAATTTCACCATCCACACACTTAACATCACCCTTGTGGCGCCCTGAACTTCACCACGTGATTATTGTCCTTGAGAAAATAGCATAGTTTCACCATCCACACACTCAACATCACCCTTGTGGCGCCCTGAACTTCACGACCCGGATATTGTCCTTGAGAAAAGAGCATAATTTCACCATCCACACACTTAACATCACCCTTGTGGCGCCCTGAACTTCACGACCTGATTAATGTCCTTGAGAAAATAGCATAATTTCACCATCCACACACTTAACATCACCCTTGTGGCGCCCTGAACTTCACGACCCGGATATTGTCCTTGAGAAAAGAGCATAATTTCACCATCCACACCCTTAACATCACCCTTGTGGCGCCCTGAACTTCACGACCTGATTATTGTCCTTGAGAAAATAGCATAATTTCACCATCCACACACTTAACATCACCCTTGTGGCGCCCTGAACTCCACCACGTGATTATTGTCCTTGAGAAAAGAGCATAATTTCACCATCCACACACTTAACATCACCCTTGTGGCGCCCTGAACTTCACGACCTGATTATTGTCCTCAAGAAAAGAGCATAATTCCACCATCCACACACTTAACATCACCCTTGTGGCGCCTTGAACTTCACGACCTGATTATTATCCTTGAGAAAATAGCATAATTTCACCATCCACACACTTAACATCACCCTTGTGGTGCCCTGAACTTCACGACCTGATTATTGTCCTTGAGAAAATAGCATAATTTCACCATCCACACACTTAACATCACCCTTGTGGCGCCCTGAACTTCACGACCCGGATATTGTCCTTGAGAAAAGAGCACAATTTCACCATCCACACACTTAACATCACCCTTGTGGCGCCCTGAACTTCACGACCTGATTATTGTCCTTGAGAAAATAGCATAATTTCACCATCCACACACTTAACATCACCCTTGTGGCGCCCTGAACTTCACGACCTGATTATTGTCCTTGAGAAAATAGCATAATTTCACCATCCACACACTTAACATCACCCTTGTGGCGCCCTGAACTTCACGACCCGGATATTGTCCTTGAGAAAAGATGCTCTTTTCTCAAGGACGACAATCACGTGTTCGAGTTCAGAGCACCACAAGAGTGATGTTAAGGGTGTGAAGGGGGAAATTATGCTCTTTCCGCAAGGACGATAATCACGTGGTTGAGTTCAGGGCACCACAAGGGTGATGTTAAGGGTGTGGAGAGGGGAATTATGCTCTTTTCTCAAGGACGATAATCACGTGGTTGAGTTCAGGGCACCACAAGGGTGATGTTAAGGGTAGGAATGGGGGAAATTATGCTCTTTTCTCAAGGACGATAATCACGTGGTTGAGTTCAGGGCGCCACAAGGGTGATGTTAAGGATGTGGATGGTGAAATTATGCTCTTTTCTCAAGGACGATAATCACGTGGTGAAGTTTTTGTCACCACAAGGGTGATGTTAAGGGTGTGGATGGTGAAATTATGCTCTGTTCTCAAGGACGATAATCACGTGGTGAAGTTCAGGGCACCACAAGGGTGATGTTAAGGGTGTGGCTGGTGAATTTATGCTCTTTTCTCAAGGACAATAATAACGTGCTGTAGATCAGGCCGCCACAAGGGTGATGTTAAGGGTGTGGATGGTGAAATTATGCTCTTTTCTCAAGGATGATAATCATGTGATTGAGTTCAGAGCACCACAAGGGTGATGCTAAAGGTATGGAGGGGGAAATTATGCTCTTTTCTCGAGGACGATAATCACGTGGTGAAGTACAGGGCACCACAAGGGTGATGTTAAGGGTGTGGAGGGGGAAATTATGCTTTTTTCTCAATGACAATAATCACGTGGTGAAGTTCAGGGCACCACAAGGGTGATTTTGAGGGTGTGGAGGAAGAAATTATGCTTTTTTCTCAAGGACGATAATCACGTGGTGAAGTTTAGGGCAACACAAGGGTGATGATAAGGGTCTGGAGGGTAAAGGTATGCTCTTTTCTCAAGGACTATAATCACGTGGTTGAGTTCGGGGCACCACAAGGGTGATGTCAAGGGTGTGGATGGGAAAATTATGCTCTTTTCTCAAGGACGATAATCACGTGGTGAAGTTCAGGGCACCACAAGGGTGATGTTAAGGGTGTTGAGGGGGAAATTATGCTCTTTTCTCAAGGACAATAATCACGTGGTGAAGTTCAGGGCACCACAAGGGTGATTTTGAGGGTGTGGAGGGGGAAATTATGCTTTTTTCTCAAGGACGATAATCACGTGGTGAAGTTCAGGGCGCCACAAGGGTGATGTTAAGGATGTGGATGGTGCAATTAGGCTCTTTTCTCAAAGACGATAATCACGTGGTTGAATTCAGGGCACCACAAGGGTGATGTTAAGGGTGTGGAGGGGGAAATTATGCTCTTTTCTCAAGGACGATAATCACGTGGTTGAGTTCAGGGCACCACAAGGGTGATGTTGAGGGTGTGGATGGTGAAATTATGCTCTTTTCTCAAGGACGATAATCACTTGGTGAAGTTCAGTGCGCCACAAGGTTGATGTTAAATGTCTGGAGGGTGAAATTTTGATCTTTTCTCAAGGACAATAATAACATGGTGAAGTTCAGGTCGCCAAAAGGGTGATGTTAAGGGTATGGATGGTGAAATTATGCTCTTTTCTCAAGTACAATAATCACGTGGTGAAGTTCAGGGCGCCACAAGGGAGATGTTTAGGGTGTGGATGGTGAAACTATGCTCTTTTCTCAAGGACAATAATCACTTGGTGAAGTTTAGGGCACCACAAGGGTGATGTTAAGGGTGTGGATGGTGAAATTATGCTCTTTTCTCAAGGACGTTAATTACGTGGTTGAGTTCAGGGCACCACAAGGGTGATGGTAAGGGCGTGAATGGTGAAATTATGCTCTTTTCTCAAGGACGATAATCACGTGGTGAAGTTCAGAGTGCCACAAGGGTGATGTGAAGAGGTGTGGAGGGGGAAATTATGCTTTTTTCTCAAGGACGATAATCACGTGGTGAAGTTCAGGGCGCCACAAGGGTGATGTTAAGGGTGAAGAGGGGCAAATTATGCTCTTTTCTCAAGGACGATAATCACTTGGTTGAGTTCAGGGCACCACAAGGGTGATGTTAAGGGTGTGGAGTGGGAAATTATGCTCTTTTCTCAAGGACGATAATCACTTGGTCGAGTTCAGGGCACCACAAGAGTGTTGTTAAGGGTGTGGAGGGAGAAATTATGCTCTTTTCGCAAGGACGATAATCACGTGGTTGAGTTCAGGGCACCACAAGGGTGATGTTAAGGGTGTGGAGGGGGGAATTATGCTCTTTTCTCAAGGACGATAATCACATGGTTGAGTTCAGGGCACCACAAGGGTGATGTTAAGGGTAGGAAGGGGGAAATTATGCTCTTTCCTCAAGGACGATAATCACGTCGTTGAGTTCAGGGCGCCACAAGGGTGATGTTAAGGGTGTGGCTGGTGAAATTATGCTCTTTTCTCGAGGACGATGATCACGTGGTGAAGTTCAGGGCCTCACAAGGGTGATGTTGAGGGTCTGGAGGGTGAAATTATGCTCTTTTCTCATGGACAATAATCACGTGGTGAAGTTCAGGGCGCCACAAGGGTGATGTTAAGGGTGTGGATGGTGATATTATGCTCTTTTCTGAAGGACAATGATCACGTGGTGAAGTTCAGGGCGCCAAAAAGGTGATGTTATGGGTGTGGATGGTGAAATAATGCTCCTTTCTCAAGGACGATAATCAAGTGGTTGAGATCAGGGCACCACAAGGGTGATGTTAAGGGTGTGGAGGGGGAAATTATGCTCTTTTCTCAAGGACAATAATCACACGCTGGAGTACAGGGCACCACAATGGTGATGTTCATGTTCTGGAGGGTGAAATTATGCTCTTTTCTCGAGGACGATAATCACGTGGTGAAGTTCAGGGCGCCACAAGGGTGATGTTAAGGGTCTGGAGGTTGAAATTATGCTCTTTTCTCAAGGACAATAATCACGTGGTGAAGTTCATGGCGCCACAAGGGTGATGTTAAGGGTATGGATGGTGAAATTATGCTTTTTTCTCAAGTACAATAATCACGTGGTGAAGTTCAGGGCGCCACAAGGGTGATGTTGAGGGTGTGGATGGTGAAATTATGCTCTTTTCCCAAGGACAATAATCACGTGGTGAAGTTTAGGGCTCCACAAGGGTGATGTTAAGGGTCTGGAGGGTGGAAGTATGCTCTTTTCTCAAGGACTGTAATCACGTGGTTGAGTTCGGGGCACCACAAGGGTGATGTTGAGGGTGTGGATGGTGGCATTATGCTCTTTTCTCAAGGACGATGATCACGTGGTGAAGTTCAGGCACCACAAGGGTGATATTAAGGGTGTGGAGGGGGAAATTATGCTCTTTTCTCAAGGACAATAATCTCGTGGTGAAGTTCAGGGCACCACAAGGGTGATTTTGAGGGTGTGGAGGAAGAAATTATGCTTTTTTCTCAAGGACGATAATCACGTGGTGAAGTTCAGGGCGCCACAAGGGTGATGTTAAGGGTGTGGATGGTGAAATTATGCTCTTTTCTCAAGGATGATAATCATGTGATTGAGTTCAGAGCACCACAAGGGTGATGCTAAAGGTATGGAGGGGGAAATTATGCTCTTTTCTCGAGGACGATAATCACGTGGTGAAGTACAGGGCACCACAAGGGTGATGTTAAGGGTGTGGAGGGGGAAATTATGCTTTTTTCGCAATGACAATAATCACGTGGTGAAGTTCAGGGCACCACAAGGGTGATTTTGAGGGTGTGGAGGAAGAAATTATGCTTTTTTCTCAAGGACGATAATCACGTGGTGAAGTTTAGGGCAACACAAGGGTGATGATAAGGGTCTGGAGGGTAAAAGTATGCTCTTTTCTCAAGGACTATAATCACGTGGTTGAGTTCGGGGCACCACAAGGGTGATGTCAAGGGTGTGGATGGGAAAATTATGCTCTTTTCTCAAGGACGATAATCACGTGGTGAAGTTCAGGGCACCACAAGGGTGATGTTAAGGGTGTTGAGGGGGAAATTATGCTCTTTTCTCAAGGACAATAATCACGTGGTGAAGTTCAGGGCACCACAAGGGTGATTTTGAGGGTGTGGAGGGGGAAATTATGCTTTTTTCTCAAGGACGATAATCACGTGGTGAAGTTCAGGGCGCCACAAGGGTGATGTTAAGGATGTGGATGGTGCAATTAGGCTCTTTTCTCAAAGACGATAATCACGTGGTTGAATTCAGGGCACCACAAGGGTGATGTTAAGGGTGTGGAGGGGGAAATTATGCTCTTTTCTCAAGGACGATAATCACGTGGTTGAGTTCAGGGCACCACAAGGGTGATGTTGAGGGTGTGGATGGTGAAATTATGCTCTTTTCTCAAGGACGATAATCACTTGGTGAAGTTCAGGGCGCCACAAGGTTGATGTTAAATGTCTGGAGGGTGAAATTTTGATCTTTTCTCAAGGACAATAATAACGTGGTGAAGTTCAGGTCGCCACAAGGGTGATGTTAAGGGTATGGATGGTGAAATTATGCTCTTTTCTCAAGGACAATAATCACGTGGTGAAGTTCAGGGCGCCACAAGGGAGATGTTTAGGGTGTGGATGGTGAAACTATGCTCTTTTCTCAAGGACAATAATCACGTGGTGAAGTTTAGGGCACCACAAGGGTGATGTTAAGGGTGTGGATGGTGAAATTATGCTCTTTTCTCAAGGACGTTAATTACGTGGTTGAGTTCAGGGCACCACAAGGGTGATGGTAAGGGCGTGAATGGTGAAATTATGCTCTTTTCTCAAGGACGATAATCACGTGGTGAAGTTCAGAGTGCCACAAGGGTGATGTGAAGAGGTGTGGAGGGGGAAATTATGCTTTTTTCTCAAGGACGATAATCACGTGGTGAAGTTCAGGGCGCCACAAGGGTGATGTTAAGGGTGAAGAGGGGCAAATTATGCTCTTTTCTCAAGGACGATAATCACTTGGTTGAGTTCAGGGCACCACAAGGGTGATGTTAAGGGTGTGGAGTGGGAAATTATGCTCTTTTCTCAAGGACGATAATCACTTGGTCGAGTTCAGGGCACCACAAGAGTGTTGTTAAGGGTGTGGAGGGAGAAATTATGCTCTTTTCGCAAGGACGATAATCACGTGGTTGAGTTCAGGGCACCACAAGGGTGATGTTAAGGGTGTGGAGGGGGGAATTATGCTCTTTTCTCAAGGACGATAATCACATGGTTGAGTTCAGGGCACCACAAGGGTGATGTTAAGGGTAGGAAGGGGGAAATTATGCTCTTTCCTCAAGGACGATAATCACGTCGTTGAGTTCAGGGCGCCACAAGGGTGATGTTAAGGGTGTGGCTGGTGAAATTATGCTCTTTTCTCGAGGAAGATGATCACGTGGTGAAGTTCAGGGCCTCACAAGGGTGATGTTGAGGGTCTGGAGGGTGAAATTATGCTCTTTTCTCATGGACAATAATCACGTGGTGAAGTTCAGGGCGCCACAAGGGTGATGTTAAGGGTGTGGATGGTGATATTATGCTCTTTTCTGAAGGACAATGATCACGTGGTGAAGTTCAGGGCGCCAAAAAGGTGATGTTATGGGTGTGGATGGTGAAATAATGCTCTTTTCTCAAGGACGATAATCAAGTGGTTGAGATCAGGGCACCACAAGGGTGATGTTAAGGGTGTGGAGGGGGAAATTATGCTCTTTTCTCAAGGACAATAATCACACGCTGGAGTACAGGGCACCACAATGGTGATGTTCATGTTCTGGAGGGTGAAATTATGCTCTTTTCTCGAGGACGATAATCACGTGGTGAAGTTCAGGGCGCCACAAGGGTGATGTTAAGGGTCTGTAGGTTGAAATTATGCTCTTTTCTCAAGGACAATAATCACGTGGTGAAGTTCATGGCGCCACGAGGGTGATGTTAAGGGTATGGATGGTGAAATTATGCTTTTTTCTCAATTACAATAATCACGTGGTGAAGTTCAGGGCGCCACAAGGGTGATGTTGAGGGTGTGGATGGTGAAATTATGCTCTTTTCCCAAGGACAATAATCACGTGGTGAAGTTTAGGGCACCACAAGGGTGATGTTAAGGGTCTGGAGGGTGGAAGTATGCTCTTTTCTCAAGGACTGTAATCACGTGGTTGAGTTCGGGGCACCACAAGGGTGATGTTGAGGGTGTGGATGGTGGCATTATGCTCTTTTCTCAAGGACGATGATCACGTGGTGAAGTTCAGGCACCACAAGGGTGATATTAAGGGTGTGGAGGGGGAAATTATGCTCTTTTCTCAAGGACAATAATCTCGTGGTGAAGTTCAGGGCACCACAAGGGTGATTTTGAGGGTGTGGAGGGAGAAATTATGCTTTTTTCTCAAGGACGATAATCACGTGGTGAAGTTCAGGGCGCCACAAGGGTGATGTTAAGGGTGTGGATGGTGAAATTATGCTCTTTTCTAAACTACGATAATCACGCTGTTGAATTCAGGGCACCACAAGGGTGATGTTAAGGGTGTGGAGAGGGAAATTATGCTCTTTTCTCAAGGACGATAATCACGTGGTTGAGTTCAGGGCACCACAAGGGTGATATTGAGGGTGTGGATGGTGAAATTATGCTCTTTTCTCAAGGACGATAATCACGTGGTGGATTTCAGGGCGCCACAAGGGTGATGTTGAGGGTCTGGAGGGGGAAATTATGCTCTTTTCCCAAGAACGATAATCACGTGGTGAAGTTCAGGGCACCACAAGGGTGATGTTAAGGGCGTGGATGGTGAAATTATGCTCTTTTCTCAAGGACGATAATCACGTGGTGAAGTTCAGGGCGCCACAAGGGTGATGGTAAGGGCGTGGATGGTGAAATCATGCTCTTTTCTCAAGGACGATAATCACGTGGTGAAGTTCAGGGTGCCACAAGGGTGATGTTAAGAGGTGTGGAGGGGGAAATTATGCTCTTTTCTCAAGGACGATAATCACGTGGTGAAGTTCAGGGCGCCACAAGGGTGATGTTAAGGGTGTAGAGGGGGAAATTATGCTCTTTTCTCAAGGACGATAATCACTTGGTTGAGTTCAGGGCACCACAAGGGTGATGTTAAGGGTGTGGAGGGGGAAATTATGCTCTTTTCTCAAGGACGACAATCACGTGTTCGAGTTCAGAGCACCACAAGAGTGATGTTACGGGTGTGGAGGGGGAAATTATGCTCTTTCCGCAAGGACGATGATCACGTGGTTGAGTTCAGGGCACCACAAGGGTGATGTTAAGGGTGTGGAGGGGGGAATTATGCTCTTTTCTCAAGGACGATAATCACGTGGTTGAGTTCAGGGCACCACAAGGGTGATGTTAAGGGTAGGAAGGGGGGAATTTATGCTCTTTTCTCAAGGACGATAATCACGTGGTTGAGTTCAGGGCGCCACAAGGGTGATGTTAAGGATGTGGATGGTGAAATTATGCTCTTTTCTCAAGGACGATAATCACGTGGTGAAGTTTTTGTCACCACAAGGGTGATGTTAAGGGTGTGGATGGTGAAATTATGCTCTTTTCTCAAGGACGATAATCACGTGGTGAAGTTCAGGGCACCCTAAGGGTGATGTTAAGGGTGTGGCTGGTGAAATTATGCTCTTTTCTCAGGGACAATAATAACGTGCTGTAGTTCAGGCCGCCACAAGGGTGATGTTAAGGGTGTGGATGGTGAAATTATGCTCTTTTCTCAAGGATGATAATCATGTGATTGAGTTCAGGGCACCACAAGGGTGATGCTAAAGGTATGGAGGGGGAAATTATGCCCTTTTCTCGAGGACGATAATCACGTGGTGAAGTACAGGGCACTACAAGGGTGATGTTAAGGGTGTGGAGGGGGAAATTATGTTCTTTTCTCAATGACAATAATCACGTGGTGAAGTTCAGGGCACCACAAGGGTGATTTTGAGGGTGTGGAGGGAGAAATTATGCTTTTTTCTCAAGGACGATAATCACGTTGTGAAGTTTAGGGCACCACAAGGGTGATGTTAAGGGTCTGGAGGGTAAAAGTATGCTCTTTTCTCAAGGACTATAATCACGTGGTTGAGTTCGGGGCACCACAAGGGTGATGTTAAGGGTGTGGATGGGGAAATTATGCTCTTTTCTCAAGGACGATAATCACGTGGTGAAGTTCAGGGCACCACAAGGGTGATGTTAAGGGTGTGGAGGGGGAAATTATGCTCTTTTCTCAAGGACAATAATCACGTGGTGAAGTTCAGGGCACCACAAGGGTGATTTTGAGGGTGTGGAGGGGGAAATTATGCTTTTTTCTCAAGGACGATAATCACGTGGTGAAGTTCAGGGCGCCACAAGGGTGATGTTAAGGGTGTGGATGGTGAAATTATGCTCTTTTCTCAAGGACGATAATCACGTGGTTGAATTCAGGGCACCACAAGGGTGATGTTAAGGGTGTGGAGGGGGAAATTATGCTCTTTTCTCATGGACGATAATCACGTGGTTGAGTTCAGGGCACCACAAGGGTGATGTTGAGGGTGTGGATGGTGAAATTATGCTCTTTTCTCAAGGACGATAATCACTTGGTGAAGTTCAGGGCGCCACAAGGGTGATGTTAAGTGTCTGGAGGGTGAAATTTTGATCTTTTCTCACAATAATAACGTGGTGAAGTTCAGGGCGCCACAAGGGTGATGTTGAGGGTGTGGATGGTGAAATTATGCTCTTTTCTCAAGGACGACAATCACGTGTTCGAGTTCAGAGCACCACAAGAGTGATGTTAAGGGTGTGGAGGGGGAAATTATGCTCTTTTCTCAAGGACGATAATCACGTGGTTGAGTTCAGGGCACCACAAGGGTGATGTTAAGGGTAGGAAGGGGGGAAATTATGCTCTTTTCTCAAGGACGATAATCACGTGGTTGAGTTCAGGGCGCCACAAGGGTGATGTTAAGGATGTGGATGGTGAAATTATGCTCTTTTCTCAAGGACGATAATCACGTGGTGAAGTTTTTGTCACCACAAGGGTGATGTTAAGGGTGTGGATGGTGAAATTATGCTCTTTTCTCAAGGACGATAATCACGTGGTGAAGTTCAGGGCACCACAAGGGTGATGTTAAGGGTGTGGCTGGTAAATTATGCTCTTTCCTCAAGGACAATGATCACCTGCTGTAGTTCAGGCCGCCACAAGGGTGATGTTAAGGGTGTGGATGGTGGAATTATGCTCTTTTCTCAAGGATGATAATCATGTGATTGAGTGCAGGGCACCACAAGGGTGATGCTAAAGGTACGGAGGGGGAAATTATGCTCTTTTCTCGAGTACGATAATCACGTGGTGAAGTACAGGGCACCACAAGGGTGATGTTAAGGGTGTGGAGGGGGAAATTATGCTCTTTCCTCAATGACAATTCTCACGTGGTGAAGTTCAGGGCACCACAAGGGTGATTTTGAGGGTGTGGAGGGAGAAATTATGCTTTTTTCTCAAGGACGATAATCACGTGGTGAAGTTTAGGGCACCGCAAGGGTGATGTTAAGGGTCCGGAGGGTAAAAGTATGCTCTTTTCTCAAGGACTATAATCACGTGGTTGAGTTCGCGGCACCACAAGGGTGATGTTAAGGGTGTGGATGGGGAAATTATGCTCTTTTCTCAAGGACGATAATCACGTGGTGAAGTTCAGGGCACCATAAGGGTGATGTTAAGGGTGTGGAGGGGGAAATTATGCTCTTTTATCAAGGACAATAATCACGTGGTGAAGTTCAGGGCGCCACAAGGGTGATGTTAAGGGTGTGGATGGTGAAATTATGCTCTTTTCTCAAGGACGATAATCAGGTGGTTGAATTCAGGGCACCACAAGGTTGATGTTAGGGGTGTGGAGGGGGAAATTATGCTCTTTTCTCAAGGACGATAATCACGTGGTTGAGTTCAGGGCACCACAAGGGTGATGTTGAGGGTCCGGATGGTGAAATTATGCTCTTTTCTCAAGGACGATAATCACGTGGTGGAATTCAGGGCGCCACAAGGGTGATGTTGAGGGTCTGTAGGGGGAAATTATGCTCTTTTCTCAAGGACGATAATCAAGTGGTGAAGTTCAGGGCACCACAAGGGTGATGTTGAGGGCGTGGATGGTGAAATTATGCTCTTTTCTCAAGGACGATAATCACGTGGTGAAGTTCAGGGCGCCACAAGGGTGATGTTAAGGGTCTGGAGGGTGAAATTAAGCTCTTTTCTCAAGGACAATAATCACGTGGTGGAGTTCAGGGCGCCACAAGGGTGATGTTAAGGGTATGGATGGTGAAATTACGCTCTTTTCTCAAGGACAATAATCACGTGGTGAAGTTCAGGGCGCCACAGGGGTGATGTTGAGGGTGTGGATGGTGAAACTATGCTCTTTTCTCAGGGACAATAATCACGTGGTGAAGTTCAGTGCATCACAAGGGTGATGTTAAGGGTGTGGATGGTGAAATTATGCTCTTTTCTCAAGGACGATAATCACGTGGTTGAGTTCAGGGCACCACAAGGGTGATGGTAAGGGCGTGGATGGTGAAGTTATGCTCTTTTCTCAACGACGATAATCACGTGGTTGAGTTCAGGGCACCACAAGGGTGATGTTGAGGGTGTGGAGGGGGAATTATGCTCTTTTCTCAAGGACGATAATCACATGGTCGAGTTCAGGGCACCACAAGAGTGATGTTAAGGGTGTGGTGGGGGAAATTATGCTCTTTTCTCGAAGACGATAATCAAGTGGTGAAGTACAGGGCACCACAAGGGTGATGTTAAGGGTGTGGAGAGGAAAATTATGCTCTTTTCTCAATGACAATAATCACGTGGTGAAGTTCAGGGCACCACAAGGGTGATTTTGAGGGTGTGGAGGGAGAAATTATGCTTTTTTCTCAAGGACGATAATCACGTGGTGAAGTTTAGGGCACCACAAGGGTGATGTTAAGGGTCTGGAGGGTAAGAGTATGCTCTTTTCTCAAGGACTATAATCACGTGGTTGAGTTCGGGGCACCACAAGGGTGATGTTAAGGGTGTGGATGGGGAAATTATGCTCTTTTCTCAAGGACGATAATCACGTGGTGAAGTTCAGGGCACCACAAGGGTGATGTTAAGGGTGTGGATGGTGAAATTATGCTCTTTTCCCAAGGACAATAATCACGTGGTGAAGTTTAGGGCACCACAATGGTGATGTTAAGGGTCTGGAGGGTGGAAGTATGCTCTTTTCTCAAGGACTTTAATCACGTGGTTGAGTTCGGGGCACCACAAGGGTGATGTTGAGGGTGTCGATGGGGAAATTATGCTCTTTTCTCAAGGACGATAATCACGTGGTGAAGTTCAGGGCACCACAAGGGTGATGTTAAGGGTGTGGAGGGGGAAATTATGCTCTTTTCTAAACTACGATAATCACGTGGTTGAATTCAGGGCACCACAAGGGTGATGTTAAGGGTGTGGAGGGGGAAATTATGCTCTTTTCTCAAGGACGATAATCACGTGGTTGAATTCAGGGCACCACAAGGGTGATGAGTAGGGGGTGGGGGGAGTGAATTATGCTCTTTACTCAAGGACGATAATCACGTGGTTGAGTTCAGAGCACCACAAGGGTGATGTTGAGGGTGTGGTTGGTGAAATTATGCTCTTTTCTCAAGGACGATAATCACGTGGTGGATTTCAGGGCGCCACAAGGGTGATGTTGAGGGTCTGGAGGGGGAAATTATGCTCTTTTCCTAAGAACGATAATCACGTGGTGAAGTTCAGGGCACCACAAGGGTGATGTTAAGGGCGTGGATGGTGAAATTATGCTCTTTTCTCAAGGACGATAATCACGTGGTGAAGTTCAGGGCGCCACAAGGGTGATGGTAAGGGCGTGGATGGTGAAATTATGCTTTATTCTCAAGGACGATAATCACGTGGTGAAATTCAGGGTGCCACAAGGGTGATGTTAAGAGGTGTGGAGGGGGAAATTATGCTTTTTTCTCAAGGACGATAATCACGTGGTGAACTTCAGGGCGCCACAAGGGTGATGTTAAGGGTGTAGAGGGGGAAATTATGCTCTTTTCTCAAGGACGATAATCACTTGGTTGAGTTCAGGGCACCACAAGGGTGATGTTAGGGGGTGGAGGGGGAAATTATGCTCTTTTCTCAAGGACGACAATCACGTGTTCGAGTTCAGAGTACCACAAGAGTGATGTTAAGGGTGTGGAGGGGGAAATTATGCTCTTTTCTCAAGGACAATAATCACGTGGTGAAGTTCAGGGCGCCACAAGGGTGATGTTAAGGGTATGGATGGTGAAATTACGCTCTTTTCTCAAGGACAATAATCACGTGGTGAAGTTCGGGGAGCCAAAAGGGTGATGTTGAGGGTGTGGATGGTGAAACTATGCTCTTTTCTCAGGGACAATAATCACGTGGTGAAGTTCAGGGCATCACAAGGGTGATGTTAAGGGTGTGGATGGTGAAATTATGCTCTTTTCTCAAGGACGATAATCACGTGGTTGAGTTCAGGGCACCACAAGGGTGATGGTAAGGGCGTGGATGGTGAAGTTATGCTCTTTTCTCAAGGACGATAATCACGTGGTTGAGTTCAGGGCACCACAAGGGTGATGTTGACGGTGTGGAGGGAGAAATTATGCTCTTTTCTCAAGGACGATAATCACGTGGTCGAGTTCAGGGCACCACAAGAGTGATGTTAAGGGTGTGGTGGGGGAAATTATGCTCTTTTCTCGAAGACGATAATCACGTGGTGAAGTACAGGGCACCACAAGGGTGATGTTAAGGGTGTGGAGGGGGAAATTATGCTCTTTTCTCAAGGACAATAATCACGTGGTGAAGTTCAGGGCACCACAAGGGTGATTTTGAGGGTGTGGAGGGGAAATTTATTCTTTTTTCTCAAGGACGATAATCACGTGGTGAAGTTCAGGGCGCCACAAGGGTGATGTTAAAGGTGTGGATGGTGAAATTATGCTTTTTTCTCAAGGAAGATAATCACGTGGTTGAATTCAGGGCACCACAAGGGTGATGTTAAGGGTGTGGAGGGGGAAATTATGCTCTTTTCTCAAGGACGATAATCACGTGGTTGAGTTCAGGGCACCACAAGGGTGATGTTATGTGTGTGGATGGTGAAAGTTTGATCTTTTCTCAAGGACAATAATAACGTGGTGAAGTTCAGGGCGCCACAAGGGTGATGTTAAGGGTATGGATGGTGAAATTATGCCTTTTTCTCAAGGACAATAATCACGTGGTGAAGTTCAGGGCGCCACAAGGGAGATGTTTAGGGTGTGGATGGTGAAACTATGCTCTTTTCTCAAGGACAATAATCACGTGGTGAAGTTCAGGGCACCACAAGGGTGATGGTAAGGGCGAGGATGGTGAAATTATGCTCTTTTCTCAAGGACGATAATCACGTGGTGAAGTTCAGAGTGCCACAAGGGTGATGTTAAGAGGTGTGGAGGGGAAAATTATGGTTTTTTCTCAAGGACGATAATCACGTGGTGAAGTTCAGGGCGCCACAAGGGTGATGTTAAGGGTGTAGAGGGGGAAATTATGCTCTTTTCTCAAGGACGATAATCACTTGGTTGAGTTCAGGGCACCACAAGGGTGATGTCAAGGGTGTGGAGTGGGAAATTATGCTCTTTTCTCAAGGACGATAATCACGTGGTCGAGTTCAGGGCACCACAAGAGTGATGTTAAGGGTGTGGAGGGAGAAATTATGCTCTTTTCGCAAGGACGATAATCACGTGGTTGAGTTCAGGGCACCACAAGGGTGATGTTAAGGGTGTGGAGGGGGGAATTATGCTCTTTTCTCAAGGACGATAATCACATGGTTGAGTTCAGGGCACCACAAGGGTGATGTTAAGGGTAGGAAGGGGGGGAAATTATGCTCTTTCCTCAAGGACGATAATCACGTGGTTGAGTTCAGGGCGCCACAAGGGTGATGTTAAGGGTCTGGAGGTTGAAATTATGCTCTTTTCTCAAGGACAATAATCACGTGGTGAAGTTCATGGCGCCACAAGGGTGATGTTAAGGGTGTGGATGGTGAAATTATGCTTTTTTCTCAAGTACAATAATCACGTGGTGAAGTTCAGGGCGCCACAAGGGTGATGTTGAGGGTGTGGATGGTGAAATTATGCTCTTTTCCCAAGGACAATAATCACGTGGTGAAGTTCAGGGCGCCACAAGGGTGATGTTGAGGGTGTGGATGGTGAAATTATGCTCTTTTCCCAAGGACAATAATCACGTGGTGAAGTTTAGGGCACCACAAGGGTGATGTTAAGGGTCTGGTTGATGTAAGTATGCTCTTTTCTCAAGGACTTTAATCACGTGGTTGAGTTCGGGGCACCACAAGGGTGATGTTGAGGGTGTCGATGGGGAAATTATGCTCTTTTCTCAAGGACGATAATCACGTGGTGAAGTTCAGGGCACCACAAGGGTGATGTCAAGGGTGTGGAGGGGGAAATTATGCTCTTTTCTCAAGGACAATAATCACGTGGTGAAGTTCAGGGCACCACAAGGGTGATTTTGAGGGTGTGGAGGGAGAAATTATGCTTTTTTCTCAAGGACGATAATCACGTGGTGAAGTTCAGGGCGCCACAAGGGTGATGTTAAGGGTGTGGATGGTGAAATTATGCTCTTTTCTAAACTACGATAATCACGTGGTTGAATTCAGGGCACCACAAGGGTGATGTTAAGGGTGTGGAGGGGGAAATTATGCTCTTTTCTCAAGGACGATAATCACGTGGTCGAGTTCAGGGCACCACAAGGGTGATGTTGAGGGTGTGGATGGTGAAATTATGCTCTTTTCTCAAGGACGATAATCACGTGATGGATTTCAGGGCGCCACAAGGGTGATGTTGAGGGTCTGGAGGGGGAAATTATGCTCTTTTCCTAAGAACGATAATCACGTGGTGAAGTTCAGGGCACCACAAGGATGATGTTAAGGGCGTGGATGGTGAAATTATGCTCTTTTCTCAAGGACGATAATCACGTGGTGAAGTTCAGGGCGCCACAAGGGTGATGGTGAGGGCGTGGATGGTGAAATTATGCTCTTTTCTCGAGGACGATAATCACGTGGTGAAGTTCAGGGTGCCACAAGGGTGATGTTAAGAGATGTGGAGGGGGAAATTATGCTTTTTTCTCAAGGACGATAATCACGTGGTGAAGTTCAGGGCGCCACAAGTGTGATGTTAAGGGTGTAGAGGGGGAAATTATGCTCTTTTCTCAAGGACGATAATCACTTTGTTGAGTTCAGGGCACCACAAGAGTGATGTTAAGGGTGTGGAGGGGGAAATTATGCTCTCTCCGCAAGGACGATAATCACGTGGTTGAGTTCAGGGCACCACAAGGGTGATGTTAAGGGTGTGGAGGGGGGAATTATGCTCTTTTCTCAAGGACGATAATCACGTGGTTGAGTTCAGGGCACCACAAGGGTGTTGTAAAGGGTATGAAGGGGGGAAATTATGCTCTTTTCTCAAGGACGATAATCACGTGGTTGAGTTCAGGGCGCCACAAGGGTGATGTTAACGATGTGGATGGTGAAATTATGCTCTTTTCTCAAGGACGATAATCACGTGGTGAAGTTTTTGTCACCACAAGGGTGATGTTAAGGGTGTGGATGCTGAAATGATGCTCTTTTCTCAAGGACGATAATCATGTGGTGAAGTTCAGGGCACCACAAGAGTGATGTTAAGGGTGTGGCTGGTGAAATTATGCTCTTTTCTCAAGGACAATAATCACGTGCTGTAGTTCAGTCCGCCACAAGGGTGATGTTAAGGGTGTGGATGGTGAAATTATGCTCTTTTCTCAAGGATGATAATCATGTGATTGAGTTCAGGGCACCACAAGGGTGATGCTAAAGGTGTGGAGGGGGAAATTATGCTCTTTTTTCGAGGACGATAATCACGTGGTGAAGTACAGGGCACCACAAGGGTGATGTTAAGGTTGTGGAGGGGGAAATTATGCTCTTTTCTCAATGACAATAATCACGTGGTGAAGTTCAGGGCACCACAAGGGTGATTTTGAGGGTGTGGAGGGAGAAATTATGCTATTCTCTCAAGGACGATAATCACGTGGTGAAGTTTAGGGCACCACAAGGGTGATGTTAAGGGTCCGGAGGGTAAAAGTATGCTCTTTTCTCAAGGACTATAATCACGTGGTTGAGTTCGGGGCGCCACAAGGGTGATGTTAAGGGTGTGGATGGGGAAATTATGCTCTTTCCTCAAGGACGATAATCACGTGGTGAAGTTCAGGGCACCACAAGGGTGATGTTAAGGGTGTGGAGGGGGAAATTATGCTCTTTTCTCAAGGACAATAATCACGTGGTGAAGTTCAGGGCACCACAAGGAAGATCTTGAGGGTGTGGAGGGGGAAATTATGCTCTTTTCTCAAGGACGATAATCACGTGGTGGAATTCAGGGCGCCACAAGGGTGATGTTGAGGGTCTGGAGGGGGAAATTATGCTCTTTTCTCAAGGACGATTATCACGTGGTGAAGTTCAGGGCACCACAAGGGTGATGTTAAGGGCGTGGATGGTGAAATTATGCTCTTTTCTCAAGGACGATAATCACGTGGTGAAGTTCAGGGTGCCACAAGGGTGATGTTAAGGGTCTGGAGGGTGAAATTATGCTCTTTTCTCAAGGACAATAATCACGTGGTGAAGTTCAGGGCGCCACAAAGGTGATGTCAAGGGTATGGATGGTAAAGTTATGCTCTTTTCTCAAGGACAATAATCACGTGGTGAAGTTCAGGGTGCCACAAGGGTGATGTTGAGGGTGTGGATGGTGAAACTATGCTCTTTTCTCAAGGACAATGATCACGTGGTGAAGTTCAGGGCACCACAAGGGTGATGTTAAGGGTGTGGATGGTGAAATTGTGCTCTTTTCTCAAGGACGATAATCACGTGGTTGAGTTCAGGGCACCACAAGGGTGATGGTAAGGGCGTGGATGGTGAAGTTATGCTCTTTTCTCAAGGACGATAATCACGTGGTTGAGTTCAGGGCACCACAAGGGTGATGTTGAGGGTGTGGAGGGGGAAATCAGGCTCTTTTCTCAAGGACGATAATCACGTGGTCGAGTTCAGGGCACCACAAGAGTGATGTTAAGGGTGTGGTGGGGGAAATTATGCTCTTTTCTCGAAGACGATAATCACGTGGTTGAGTTCAGGGCACCACAAGTGTGATGTTGAGGGTGTGGAGGGGGAAATTATGCTCTTTTCTCAAGGACGATAATCACGTAGTGAAGTTCAGGGCGCCACAAGGGTGATGTTAAGGGTGTGGATGGTGAAATTATGCTCTTTTCTCAAGGACGATAATCACGTGGTTGAGTTCAGAGCACCACAAGGGTGATGTTGAGGGTGTGGATGTCGAAAATATGGTCTTTTCTCAGGGACACTATACACGTGGTGAATTTTAGGGCACCACAAGGGTGATGCTAAGGGTGTGGATGGTGAAATTATGCTCTTCTATCAAGGACAATAATCACTTGGTGAAGTTCAGGGCGTCACAAGGGTGATGTTAAGGGTGTGGAGGGGGGAATTATTCTCTTTTCTCAAGGACGATAATCACATGGTTGAGTTCAGGGCACCACAAGGGTGATGTTAAGGGTAGGAAGGGGGAAATTATGCTCTTTCCTCAAGGACGATAATCACGTGGTTGAGTTCAGGGCGCCACAAGGGTGATGTTAAGGGTGTGGCTGGTGAAATTATGCTCTTTTCTCGAGGACGATAATCACGTGGTGAAGTTCAGGGCCTCACAAGGGTGATGTTGAGGGTCTGGAGGGTGAAATTATGCTCTTTTCTCATGGACAATAATCACGTGGTGAAGTTCAGGGCGCCACAAGGGTGATGTTGAGGGTGTGGATGGTGATATGATGCTCTTTTCTGAAGGACAATAATCACGTGGTGAAGTTCAGGGCGCCAAAAAGGTGATGTTATGGGTGTGGATGGTGAAATAATGCTCTTTTCTCAAGGACGATAATCAAGTGGTTGAGATCAGGGCACCACGAGGGTGATGTTAAGGGTGTGGAGGGGGAAATTATGCTCTTTTCTCAAGGACAATAATCACACGCTGGAGTACAGGGCACCACAATGGTGATGTTCATGTTCTGGAGGGTGAAATTATGCTCTTTTCTCGAGGACGATAATCACGTGGTGAAGTTCAGGGCGCCACAAGGGTGATGTTAAGGGTGTGGCTGGTGAAATTATGCTCTTTCCTCAAGGACAATGATCACGTGCTGTAGTTCAGGCCGCCACAAGGGTGATGTTAAGGGTGTGGATGGTGAAATTATGCTCTTTTCTCAAGGATGATAATCATGTGATTGAGTTCAGGGCACCACAAGGGTGATGCTAAAGGTATGGAGGGGGAAATTATGCTCTTTTCTCGAGGACGATAATCACGTGGTGAAGTACAGGGCACCACAAGGGTGATGTTATGGGTGTGGAGGGGGAAATTATGCTTTTTTCTCAATGACAATTATCACGTGGTGAAGTTCAGGGCACCACAAGGGTGATTTTGAGGGTGTGGAGGGAGAAATTATGCTTTTTTCTCAAGGACGATAATCACGTGGTGAAGTTTAGGGCACCGCAAGGGTGATGTTAAGGGTCCGGAGGGTAAAAGTATGCTCTTTTCTCAAGGACTATAATCACGTGGTTGAGTTCGGGGCACCACAAGGGTGATGTTAAGGGTGTGGATGGGGAAATTATGCTCGTTTCTCAAGGACGATAATCACGTGGTGAAGTTCAGGGCACCATAAGGGTGATGTTATGGGTGTGGAGGGGGAAATTATGCTCTTTTCTCAAGGACAATAATCACGTGGTGAAGTTCAGGGCACCACAAGGGTGATTTTGAGGGTGTGGAGGGGGAAAATATGCTTTTTTCTCAAGGACGATAATCACGTGGTGAAGTTCAGGGCGCCACAAGGGTGATGTTAAGGGTGTGGATGGATAAATTATGCTCTTTTCTCAAGGACGATAATCAGGTGGTTGAATTCAGGGCACCACAAGGTTGATGTTAAGGGTGTGGAGGGGGAAATTATGCTCTTTTCTCAAGGACGATAATCACGTGGTTGAGTCCAGGGCACCACAAGGGTGATGTTGAGGGTGTGGATGGTGAAATTATGCTCTTTTCTCAAGGACGATAATCACGTGGTGGAATTCAGGGCGCCACAAGGGTGATGTTGAGGGTCTGTAGGGGGAAATTATGCTCTTTTCTCAAGGACGATAATCACGTGGTGAAGTTCAGGGCACCACAAGGGTGATGTTGAGGGCGTGGATGGTGAAATTATGCTCTTTTCTCAAGGACGATAATCACGTGGTGAAGTTCAGGGCGCCACAAGGGTGATGTTAAGGGTCTGGAGGGTGAAATTATGCTCTTTTCTCAAGGACAATAATCACGTGGTGAAGTTCAGGGCGCCACAAGGGTGATGTTAAGGGTATGGATGGTGAAATTACGCTCTTTTCTCAAGGACAATAATCACGTGGTGAAGTTCAGGGCGCCACAAGGGTGATGTTGAGGGTGTGGATGGTGAAACCTCGTAACCGTGAAACCATGTAAACCTCTGTTCAAAACTTTGTCCCTTTCACCTCTACCGTGTGTCTTCATACAGCAATCAGTGATCTTTGTCAAGCAAAACTATGGACTATTTCAAAAATACAATCAAGAGCTTCACCAGCATCACACCAGACGGCGTAACGACTTTCGTATGGAGCAGCACAGGCTGACAATGTTCACGAAAGGTCCAATCTACTCAATGACTCGGTTATATAATCGCTTACCAGACGAGTTTAAAGAAATGAAAAGTTTGAGTAATTTTAGGTCCAGTGTTAAGAACTTTCTTCTTGAAAAATGTTTTTATTCTACTGACGAATACTTATGTATTAATTATTGAGCATTAATTCTAATTGTTGACGATTATCATTCTGTAATTGTACAGTCTTCCGACAATAAAAAATATTATTATTATTATTATTATTATTATTTATAATTATTATTATAATTTTACCTCTGTATTTATTTGTTTTCTGATTATTCTGCTGCTCAAGTATTATTTTCGTTATTTTTCTTGATAATTATTCATCACCGACATATTATAGCTGTTATGATCCAGTGTATTATTATATTTTTGTATTTTTATTTGATGTGTACTCAAGTCAAGTAACGTCCTCTCATATAATTTATTAGTTAAATTCATATAATATGATTCACATAATTCATTAATTTGTACGAAGGAAGACATTTCTTTTCATTCAATTAAATCTGTTAGAACGCCACAGTTAAGCCCTTATGGGGCTTTGTGGAAATGCCACGTGAATGTCGTTTTTGTAATTTATGTGTAATTTTTGAAGCAATAAAAAAAAAAAAAAAAAAAAAAATTATTATTATTATGCTCTTTTCTCAGGGACAATAATCACGTGGTGACGTTCAGGGCATCACAAGGGTGATGTTAAGGGTGTGGATGGTGAAATTATGCTCTTTTCTCAAGGACGATAATCACGTGGTTGAGTTCAGGGCACCACAAGGGTGATGGTAAGGGCGTGGATGGTGAAGTTATGCTCTTTTCTCAAGGACGATAATCACGTGGTTGAGTTCAGGGCACCACAAGGGTGATGTTGAGGGTGTGGAGGGGGAAATTATGCTCTTTTCTCAAGGACGATAATCACGTGGTCGATTTCAGGGCACCACAAGAGTGATGTTAAGGGTGTGGTGATGGAAATTATGCTCTTTTCTCGAAGACGATAATCAAGTGGTGAAGTACAGGGCACCACAAGGGTGATGTTAAGGGTGTGGAGGGGGAAATTATGCTCTTTTCTCAATGACAATAATCACGTGGTGAAGTTCAGGGCACCACAAGGGTGATTTTGAGGGTGTGGAGGGAGAAATTATGCTTTTTTCTCAAGGACGATAATCACGTGGTGAAGTTAAGGGCACCACAAGGGTGATGTTAAGGGTCTGGAGGGTAAAAGTATGCTCTTTTCTCAAGGACTATAATCACGTGGTTGAGTTCGGGGCACCACAAGGGTGATGTTAAGGGTGTGGATGGGGAAATTATGCTCTTTTCTCAAGGACGATAATCACGTGGTGAAGTTCAGGGCACCACAAGGGTGATGTTAAGGGTGTGGATGGTGAAATTATGCTCTTTTCCCAAGGACAATAATCACGTGGTGAAGTTTAGGGCACCACAAGGGTGATGTTAAGGGTCTGGAGGGTGGAAGTATGCTCTTTTCTCAAGGACTTTAATCACGTGGTTGAGTTCGGGGCACCACAAGGGTGATGTTGAGGGTGTCGATGGGGAAATTATGCTCTTTTCTCAAGGACGATAATCACGTGGTGAAGTTCAGGGCACCACAAGGGTGATGTTAAGGGTGTGGAGGGGGAAATTATGCTCTTTTCTCAAGGACAATAATCACGTGGTGAAGTTCAGGGCACCACAAGGGTGATTTTGAGGGTGTGGAGGGAGAAATTATGCTTTTTTCTCAAGGACGATAATCACGTGGTGAAGTTCAGGGCGCCACAAGGGTGATGTTAAGGGTGTGGATGGTGAAATTATGCTCTTTTCTAAACTACGATAATCACGTGGTTGAATTCAGGGCACCACAAGGGTGATGTTAAGTGTGTGGAGGGGGAAATTATGCTCTTTTCTCAAGGACGATAATCACGTGGTTGAGTTCAGGGCACCACAAGGGTGATGTTGAGGGTGTGGTTGGTGAAATTATGCTCTTTTCTCAAGGACGATAATCACGTGGTGGATTTCAGGGCGCCACAAGGGTGATGTTGAGGGTCTGGAGGGGGAAATTATGCTCTTTTCCTAAGAACGATAATCACGTGGTGGAGTTCAGGGCACCACAAGGGTGATGTTAAGGGCGTGGATGGTGAAATTATGCTCTTTTCTCAAGGACGATAATCACGTGGTGAAGTTCAGGGCGCCACAAGGGTGATGGTAAGGGCGTGGATGGTGAAATTATGCTCTTTTCTCAAGGACGATAATCACGTGGTGAAGTTCAGGGTGCCACAAGGGTGATGTTAAGAGGTGTGGAGGGGGAAATTATGCTTTTTTCTCAAGGACGATAATCACGTGGTGAAGTTCAGGGCGCCACAAGGGTGATGTTAAGGGTGTAGAGGGGGAAATTATGCTCTTTTCTCAAGGACGATAATCACTTGGTTGAGTTCAGGGCACCACAAGGGTGATGTTAAGGGTGTGAAGGGGGAAATTATGCTCTTTTCTCATGGACGACAATCACGTGTTCGAGTTCAGAGCACCACAAGAGTGATGTTAAGGGTGTGGAGGGGGAAATTATGCTCTTTTCTCAAGGACGATAATCACGTGGTTGAGTTCAGGGCACCACAAGGGTGATGTTTAGGGTAGGAAGGGGGGAAATTATGCTCTTTTCTCAAGGACGATAATCACGTGGTTGAGTTCAGGGCGCCACAAGGGTGATGTACAGGATGTGGATGGTGAAATTATGCTCTTTTCTCAAGGACGATAATCACGTGGTGAAGTTTTTGTCACCACAAGGGTGATGTTAAGGGTGTGGATGGTGAAATTATGCATTTTTCTCAAGGACGATAATCACGTGGTGAAGTTCAGGGCACCACAAGGGTGATGTTAAGGGTGTGGCTGGTGAAATTATGCTCTTTCCTCAAGGACAATGATCACGTGCTGTAGTTCAGGCCGCCACAAGGGTGATGTTAAGGGTGTGGATGGTGAAATTATGCTCTTTTCTCAAGGATGATAATCATGTGATTGAGTTCAGGGCACCACAAGGGTGATGCTAAAGGTATGGAGGGGGAAATTATGCTCTTTTCTCGAGGACGATAATCACGTGGTGAAGTACAGGGCACCACAAGGGTGATGTTAAGGGTGTGGAGGGGAAAATTATGCTCTTTTCTCAATGACAATTATCACGTGGTGAAGTTCAGGGCACCACAAGGGTGATTTTGAGGGTGTGGAGGGAGAAATTATGCTTTTTTCTCAAGGACGATAATCACGTGGTGAAGTTTAGGGCACCGCAAGGGTGATGTTAAGGGTCCGGAGGGTAAAAGTATGCTCTTTTCTCAAGGACTATAATCACGTGGTTGAGTTCGGGGCACCACAAGGGTGATGTTAAGGGTGTGGATGGAGAAATTATGCTCGTTTCTCAAAGACGATAATCACGTGGTGAAGTTCAGGGCACCATAAGGGTGATGTTAAGGGTGTGGAGGGGGGAAATATGCTCTTTTCTCAAGGACAATAATCACGTGGTGAAGTTCAGGGCACCACAAGGGTGATTTTGAGGGTGTGGAGGGGGAAAATATGCTTTTTTCTCAAGGACGATAATCACGTGGTGAAGTTCAGGGCGCCACAAGGGTGATGTTAAGGGTGTGGATGGATAAATTATGCTCTTTTCTCAAGGACGATAATCAGGTGGTTGAATTCAGGGCACCACAAGGTTGATGTTAAGGGTGTGGAGGGGGAAATTATGCTCTTTTCTCAAGGACGATAATCACGTGGTTGAGTTCAGGGCACCACAAGGGTGATGTTGAGGGTGTGGATGGTGAAATTATGCTCTTTTCTCAAGGACGATAATCACGTGGTGGAATTCAGGGCGCCACAAGGGTGATGTTGAGGGTCTGTAGGGGGAAATTATGCTCTTTTCTCAAGGACGATAATCACGTGGTGAAGTTCAGGGCACCACAAGGGTGATGTTGAGGGCGTGAATGGTGAAATTATGCTCTTTTCTCAAGGACGATAATCACGTGGTGAAGTTCAGGGCGCCACAAGGGTGATGTTAAGGGTCTGGAGGGTGAAATTATGCTCTTTTCTCAAGGACAATAATCACGTGGTGAAGTTCAGGGCGCCACAAGGGTGATGTTAAGGGTATGGATGGTGAAATTACGCTCTTTTCTCAAGGACAATAATCACGTGGTGAAGTTCAGGGCGCCACAAGGGTGATGTTGAGGGTGTGGATGGTGAAACTATGCTCTTTTCTCAGGGACAATAATCACGTGGTGAAGTTCAGGGCATCACAAGGGTGATGTTAAGGGTGTGGATGGTGAAATTATGCTCTTTTCTCAAGGACGATAATCACGTGGTTGAAATCAGGGCACCACAAGGGTGATGGTAAGGGCGTGGATGGTGAAGTTATGCTCTTTCTTCAAGGACGATAATCACGTGGTTGAGTTCAGGGCACCACAAGGGTGATGTTGAGGGTGTGGAGGGGGAAATTATGCTCTTTTCTCAAGGACGATAATCACGTGGTCGATTTCAGGGCACCACAAGAGTGATGTTAAGGGTGTGGTGGGGGAAATTATGCTCTTTTCTCGAAGACGATAATCAAGTGGTGGAGTACAGGGCACCACAAGGGTGATGTTAAGGGTGTGGAGGGGGAAATTATGCTCTTTTCTCAATGACAATAATCACGTGGTGAAGTTCAGGGCACCACAAGGGTGATTTTGAGGGTGTGGAGGGAGAAATTATGCTTTTTTCTCAAGGACGATAATCACGTGGTGAAGTTAAGGGCACCACAAGGGTGATGTTAAGGGTCTGGAGGGTAAAAGTATGCTCTTTTCTCAAGGACTATAATCACGTGGTTGAGTTCGGGGCACCACAAGGGTGATGTTAAGGGTGTGGATGGGGAAATTATGCTCTTTTCTAAAGGACGCTAATCACGTGGTGAAGTTCAGGGCACCACAAGGGTGATGTTAAGGGTGTGGAGGGGGAAATTATGCTCTTTTCCTAAGAACGATAATCACGTGGTGGAGTTCAGGGCACCACAAGGGTGATGTTAAGGGTGTGGATGGTGAAATTATGCTCTTTTCCCAAGGACAATAATCACGTGGTGAAGTTTAGGGCACCACAAGGGTGATGTTAAGGGTCTGGAGGGTGGAAGTATGCTCTTTTCTCAAGGACTTTAATCACGTGGTTGAGTTCGGGGCACCACAAGGGTGATGTTGAGGGTGTCGATGGTGAAATTATGCTCTTTTCTCAAGGACGATAATCACGTGGTGAAGTTCAGGGCACCACAAGGGTGATGTTAAGGGTGTGGAGGGGGAAATTATGCTCTTTTCTCAAGAACAATAATCACGTGGTGAAGTTCAGGGCACCACAAGGGTGATTTTGAGGGTGTGGAGGGAGAAATTATGCTTTTTTCTCAAGGACGATAATCACGTGGTGAAGTTCAGGGCGCCACAAGGGTGATGTTAAGGGTGTGGATGGTGAAATTATGCTCTTTTCTAAACTACGATAATCACGTGGTTGAATTCAGGGCACCACAAGGGTGATGTTAAGGGAGTGGAGGGGGAAATTATGCTCTTTTCTCAAGGACGATAATCACGTGGTTGAGTTCAGGGCACCACAAGGGTGATGTTGAGGGTGTGGTTGTTGAAATTATGCTCTTTTCTCAAGGACGATAATCACGTGGTGGATTTCAGGGCGCCACAAGGGTGATGTTGAGGGTCTGGAGGGGGAAATTATGCTCTTTTCCTAAGAACGATAATCACGTGGTGAAGTTCAGGGCACCACAATTGTGATGTTAAGGGCGTGGATGGTGAAATTATGCTCTTTTCTCAAGGACGATAATCACGTGGTGAAGTTCAGGGCGCCACAAGGGTGATGGTAAGGGCGTGGATGGTGAAATTATGCTCTTTTCTCAAGGACGATAATCACGTGGTGAAGTTCAGGGTGCCACAAGGGTGATGTTAAGAGGTGTGGAGGGGGAAATTATGCTTTTTTCTCAAGGACGATAATCACGTGGTGAAGTTCAGGGCGCCACAAGGGTGATGTTAAGGGTGTGGAGGGGGAAATTATGCTCTTTTCTCAAGGACGATAATCACTTGGTTGAGTTCAGGGCACCACAAGGGTGATGTTAAGGGTGTGGAGGGGGAAATTATGCTCTTTTCTCAAGGACGTCAATCACGTGTTCGAGTTCAGAGCACCACAAGAGTGATGTTAAGGGTGTGGAGGGGGAAATTATGCTCTTTTCTCAAGGACAATAATCACGTGGTGAAGTTCAGGGCGCCACAAGGGTGATGTTAAGGGTATGGATGGTGAAATTACGCTCTTTTCTCAAGGACAATAATCACGTGGTGAAGTTCAGGGAGCCACAAGGGTGATGTTGAGGGTGTGGATGGTGAAACTATGCTCTTTTCTCAGGGACAATAATCACGTGGTGAAGTTCAGGGCATCACAAGGGTGATGTTAAGGGTGTGGATGGTGAAATTATGCTCTTTTCTCAAGGACGATAATCACGTGGTTGAGTTCAGGGCACCACAAGGGTGATGGTAAGGGCGTGGATGGTGAAGTTATGCTCTTATCTCAAGGACGATAATCACGTGGTTGAGTTCAGGGCACCACAAGGGTGATGTTGACGGTGTGGAGGGGGAAATTATGCTCTTTTCTCAAGGACGATAATCACGTGGTCGAGTTCAGGGCACCAAAAGAGTGATGTTAAGGGTGTGGTGGGGGAAATTATGCTCTTTTCTCGAAGACGATAATCACGTGGTGAAGTACAGGGCACCACAAGGGTGATGTTAAGGGTGTGGAGGGGGAAATTATGCTCTTTTCTCAATGACAATAATCACGTGGTGAAGTTCAGGGCACCACAAGGGTGATGTTAAGGGTGTGGAGGGGGAAATTATGCTCTTTTCTCAAGGACAATAATCACGTGGTGAAGTTCAGGGCACCACAAGGGTGATTTTGAGGGTGTGGAGAGGGAAATCATGCTTTTTTCTCAAGGACGATAATCACGTGGTGAAGTTCAGGGCGCCACAAGGGTGATGTTAAGGGTGTGGATGGTGAAATTATGCTCTTTTCTCAAGGACGATAATCACGTGGTTGAATTCAGGGCACCACAAGGTTGATGTTAAGGGTGTGGAGTGGGAAATTATGCTCTTTTCTCAAGGACGATAATCACGTGGTTGAGTTCAGGGCACCACAAGGGTGATGTTGAGGGTGTGGAGTGGGAAATTATGCTCTTTTCTCGAGGACGATAATCACTTGGTGAAGTTCAGGGCGCCACAAGGGTGATGTTAAGTGTCTGGAGGGTGAAAGTTTGATCTTTTCTCAAGGACAATAATAACGTGGTGAAGTTCAGGGCGCCACAAGGGTGATGTTAAGGGTATGGATGGTGAAATTATGCCTTTTTCTCAAGGACAATAATCACGTGGTGAAGTTCAGGGCGCCAGAAGGGAGATGTTTAGGGTGTGGATGGTGAAACTATGCTCTTTTCTCAAGGACAATAATCACGTGGTGAAGTTTAGGGCACCACAAGGGTGATGTTAAGGGTGTGGATGGTGAAATTATGCTCTTTTCTCAAGGACGTTAATCACGTGGTTGAGTTTAGGGCACCACAAGGGTGATGGTAAGGGCGTGGATGGTGAAATTTTGCTCTTTTCTCAAGGACGATAATCACGTGGTGAAGTTCAGAGTGCCACAAGGGTGATGTTAAGAGGTGTGGAGGGGGAAATTATGCTTTTTTCTCAAGGACGATAATCACGTGGTGAAGTTCAGGGCGCCACAAGGGTGATGTTAAGGGTGTAGAGGGGGAAATTATGCTCTTTTCTCAAGGACGATAATCACTTGGTTGAGTTCAGGGCACAACAAGGGTGATGTTAAGGGTGTGGAGTGGGAAATTATGCTCTTTTCTCAAGGACGATAATCACGTGGTCGAGTTCAGGGCACCACAAGAGTGATGTTAAGGGTGTGGAGGGAGAAATTAGGCTCTTTTCGCAAGGACGATAATCACGTGGTTGAGTTCAGGGCACCACAAGGGTGATGTTAAGGGTAGGAAGGGGGGGAAATTATGCTCTTTCCTCAAGGACGATAATGACGTGGTTGAGTTCAGGGCGCCACAAGGGTGATGTTAAGGGTGTGGCTGGTGAAATTATGCTCTTTTCTCGAGGACGATAATCACGTGGTGAAGTTCGGGGCCTCACAAGGGTGATGTTGAGGGTGTGGAGGGGGAAATTATGCTCTTTTCTCAAGGACAATAATCACACGCTGGAGTACAGGGCACCACAAGGGTGATGTTCATGTTCTGGAGGGTGAAATTATGCTCTTTTCTCGAGGACGATAATCACGTGGTGAAGTACAGGGCACCACAAGGGTGATGTTAAGGGTGTGGAGGGCGAAATTATGCTCTTTTCTCAATGACAATTATCACGTGGTGAAGTTCAGGGCACCACAAGGGTGATTTTGAGGGTGTGGAGGGAGAAATTATGCTTTTTTCTCAAGGACGATAATCACGTGGTGAAGTTTAGGGCACCGCAAGGGTGATGTTAAGGGTCCGGAGGGTAAAAGTATGCTCTTTTCTCAAGGACTATAATCACGTGGTTGAGTTCGGGGCACCACAAGGGTGATGTTAAGGGTGTGGATGGGGAAATTATGCTCGTTTCTCAAGGACGATAATCACGTGGTAAAGTTCAGGGCACCATAAGGGTGATGTTAAGGGTGTGGAGGGGGAAATTATGCTCTTTTCTCAAGGACAATAATCACGTGGTGAAGTTCAGGGCACCACAAGGGTGATTTTGAGGGTGTGGAGGGGGAAATTATGCTTTTTTCTCAAGGACGATAATCACGTGGTGAAGTTCAGGGCGCCACAAGGGTGATGTTAAGGGTGTGGATGGATAAATTATGCTCTTTTCTCAAGGACGATAATCAGGTGGTTGAATTCAGGGCACCACAAGGTTGATGTTAAGGGTGTGGAGGGGGAAATTATGCTCTTTTCTCAAGGACGATAATCACGTGGTTGAGTTCAGGGCACCACAAGGGTGATGTTGAGGGTAGGGATGGTGAAATTATGCTCTTTTCTCAAGGACGATATTCACGTGGTGGAATTCAGGGCGCCACAAGGGTGATGTTGAGGGTCTGTAGGGGGAAATTATGCTCTTTTCTCAAGGACGATAATCACGTGTTGAAGTTCAGGGCACCACAAGGGTGATGTTGAGGGCGTGGATGGTGAAATTATGCTCTTTTCTCAAGGACGATAATCACGTGGTGAAGTTCAGGGCGCCACAAGGGTGATGTTAAGGGTCTGGAGGGTGAAATTATGCTCTTTTCTCAAGGACAATAATCACGTGGTGAAGTTCAGGGCGCCACAAGGGTGATGTTAAGGGTATGGATGGTGAAATTACGCTCTTTTCTCAAGGACAATAATCACGTGGTGAAGTTCAGGGCGCCACAAGGGTGATGTTGAGGGTGTGGATGGTGAAACTATGCTCTTTTCTCAGGGACAATAATCACGTGGTGAAGTTCAGGGCATCACAAGGGTGATGTTAAGGGTGTGGATGGTGAAATTATGCTCTTTTCTCAAGGACGATAATCACGTGGTTGAGTTCAGGGCACCACAAGGGTGATGGTAAGGGCGTGGATGGTGAAGTTATGCTCTTTTCTCGAGGACGATAATCACGTGGTTGAGTTCAGGGCACCACAAGGGTGATGTTGAGGGTGTGGAGGGGGAAATTATGCTCTTTTCTCAAGGACGATAATCACGTGGTCGATTTCAGGGCACCACAAAAGTGATGTTAAGGGTGTGGTGGGGGAAATTATGCTCTTTTCTCGAAGACGATAATCAAGTGGTGAAGTACAGGGCACCACGATGGTGATGTTGAGGGTGTGGAGGGGGAAATTATGCTCTTTTCTCAATGACAATAATCACGTGGTGAAGTTCAGGGCACCACAAGGGTGATTTTGAGCGTGTGGAGGGAGAAATTATTCTTTTTTCTCAAGGACGATAATCACGTGGTGAAGTTGAGGGCACCACAAGGGTGATGTTAAGGGTCTGGAGGGTAAAAGTATGCTCTTTTCTCAAGGACTATAATCACGTGGTTGAGTTCGGGGCACCACAAGGGTGATGTTAAGGGTGTGGATGGGGAAATTATGCTCTTTTCTCAAGGACGATAATCACGTGGTGAAGTTCAGGGCACCACAAGGGTGATGTTAAGGGTGTGGATGGTGAAATTATGCTCTTTTCCCAAGGACAATAATCACGTGGTGAAGTTTAGGGCACCACAAGGGTGATGTTAAGGGTCTGGAGGGTGGAAGTATGCTCTTTTCTCAAGGACTTTAATCACGTGGTTGAGTTCGGGGCACCACAAGGGTGATGTTGAGGGTGTCGATGGGGAAATTATGCTCTTTTCTCAAGGACGATAATCACGTGGTGAAGTTCAGGGCACCACAAGGGTGATGTTAAGGGTGTGGAGGGGGAAATTATGCTCTTTTCTCAAGGACAATAATCACGTGGTTAAGTTCAGGGCACCACAAGGGTGATTTTGAGGGTGTGGAGGGAGAAATTATGCTTTTTTCTCAAGGACGATAATCACGTGGTGAAGTTCAGGGCGCCACAAGGGTGATGTTAAGGGTGTGGATGGTGAAATTATGCTCTTTTCTAAACTACGATAATCACGTGGTTGAATTCAGGGCACCACAAGGGTGATGTTAAGGGTGTGGAGGGGGAAATTATGCTCTTTCCTCAAGGACGATAATCACGTGGTTAAGTTCAGGGCACCAGAAGGGTGATGTTGAGGGTGTGGTTGGTGAAATTATGCTCTTTTCTCAAGGACGATAATCACGTGGTGGATTTCAGGGCGCCACAAGGGTGATGTTGAGGGTCTGGAGGGGGAAATTATGCTCTTTTCCTAAAAACGATAATCACGTGGTGAAGTTCAGGGCACCACAAGGGTGATGTTAAGGGCGTGGATGGTGAAATTATGCTCTTTTCTCAAGGACGATAATCAAGTGGTGAAGTTCAGGGCGCCACAAGGGTGATGGTAAGGGCGTGGATGGTGAAATTATGCTCTTTTCTCAAGGACGATAATCACGTGGTGAAGTTCAGGGTGCCACAAGGGTGATGTTAAGAGGTGTGGAGGGGGAAATTATGCTTTTTTCTCAAGGACGATAATCACGTGGTGAAGTTCAGGGCGCCACAAGGGTGATGTTAAGGGTGTAGAGGGGGAAATTATGCTCTTTTCTCAAGGACGATAATCACTTGGTTGAGTTCAGGGCACCACAAGGGTGATGTTACGGGGGGGGAGGGGGAAATTATGCTCTTTTCTCAAGGACGACAATCACGTGTTCGAGTTCAGAGCACCACAAGAGTGATGTTAAGGGTGTGGAGGGGGAAATTATGCTCTTTTCTCAAGGACAATAATCACGTGGTGAAGTTCAGGGCGCCACAAGGGTGATGTTAAGGGTATGGATGGTGAAATTACGCTCTTTTCTCAAGGACAATAATCACGTGGTGAAGTTCAGGGAGCCACAAGGGTGATGTTGAGGGTGTGGATGGTGAAACTATGCTCTTTTCTCAGGGACAATAATCACGTGGTGAAGTTCAGGGCATCACAAGGGTGATGTTAAGGGTGTGGATGGTGAAATTATGCTCTTTTCTCAAGGACGATAATCACGTGGTTGAGTTCAGGGCACCACAAGGGTGATGGTAAGGGCGTGGATGGTGAAGTTATGCTCTTTTCTCAAGGACGATAATCACGTGGTTGAGTTCAGGGCACCACAAGGGTGATGTTGACGGTGTGGAGGGGGAAATTATGCTCTTTTCTCAAGGACGATAATCACGTGGTCGAGTTCAGGGCACCACAAGAGTGATGTTAAGGGTGTGGTGGGGGAAATTATGCTCTTTTCTCGAAGACGATAATCACGTGGTGAAGTACAGGGCACCACAAGGGTGATGTTAAGGGTGTGGAGGGGGAAATTATGCTCTTTTCTCAATGACAATAATCACGTGGTGAAGTTCAGGGCACCACAAGGGTGATGTTAAGGGTGTGGAGGGGGAAATTATGCTTTTTCTCAAGGACAATAATCACGTGGTGAAGTTCAGGGCACCACAAGGGTGATTTTGAGGGTGTGGAGGGGGAAATTATGCTTTTTTCTCAAGGACGATAATCACGTGGTTGAATTCAGGGCACCACAAGGTTGATGGTAAGGGTGTGGAGGGGGAAATTATGCTCTTTTCTCAAGGACGATAATCACGTGGTTGAGTTCAGGGCACCACAAGGGTGATGTTGAGGGTGTGGATGGTGAAATTATGCTCTTTTCTCAAGGACGATAATCACTTGGTGAAGTTCAGGGCGCCACAAGGGTGATGTTAAGTGTCTGGAGGGTGAAAGTTTGATCTTTTCTCAAGGACAATAATAACGTGGTGAAGTTCAGGGCGCCACAAGGGTGATGTTAAGGGTATGGATGGTGAAATTATGCCTTTTTCTCAAGGACAATAATCACGTGGTGAAGTTCAGGGTGCCACAAGGGAGATGTTTAGGGTGTGGATGGTGAAACTATGCTCTTTTCTCAAGGACAATAATCACGTGGTGAAGTTAAGGGCACCACAAGGGTGATGTTAAGGGTGTGGATGGTGAAATTATGCTCTATTCTCAAGGACGTTAATCACGTGGTTGAGTTCAGGGCACCACAAGGGTGATGGTAAGGGCGTGGATGGTGAAATTTTGCTCTTTTCTCAAGGACGATAATCACGTGGTGAAGTTCAGAGTGCCACAAGGGTGATGTTAAGAGGTGTGGAGGGGGAAATTATGCTTTTTTCTCAAGGACGATAATCACGTGGTGAAGTTCAGGGCGCCACACGGGTTATGTTAAGGGTGTAGAGGGCGAAATTATGCTCTTTTCTCAAGGACGATAATCACTTGGTTGAGTTCAGGGCACCACAAGGGTGATGTTAAGGGTGTGGAGTGGGAAATTATGCTCTTTTCTCAAGGACGATAATCACGTGGTCGAGTTCAGGGCACCACAAGAGTGATGTTAAGGGTGTGGAGGGAGAAATTATGCTCTTTTCGCAAGGACGATAATCACGTGGTTGAGTTCAGGGCACCACAAGGGTGATGTTGAGGGTGTGGAGGGGGGAATTATGCTCTTTTCTCAAGGACGATAATCACATGGTTGAGTTCAGGGCACCACAAGGGTGATGTTAAGGGTAGGAAGGGGGGGAAATTATGCTCTTTCCTCAAGGACGATAATCACGTGGTTGAGTTCAGGGCGCCACAAGGGTGATGTTATGGGTGTGGCTGGTGAAATTATGCTCTTTTCTCGAGGACGATAATCACGTGGTGAAGTTCAGGGCCTCACAAGGGTGATGTTGAGGGTGTGGAGGGGGAAATTATGCTCTTTTCTCAAGGACAATAATCACACGCTGGAGTACAGGGCACCACAAGGGTGATGTTCATGTTCTGGAGGGTGAAATTATGCTCTTTTCTCGAGGACGATAATCACGTGGTGAAGTTCAGGGCGCCACAAGGGTGATGTTAAGGGTCTGGAGGTTGAAATTATGCTCTTTTCTCAAGGACAATAATCACGTGGTGAAGTTCATGGCGCCACAAGGGTGATGTTAAGGGTATGGATGGTGAAATTATGCTTTTTTCTCAAGTACAATAATCACGTGGTGAAGTTCAGGGCGCCACAAGGGTGATGTTGAGGGTGTGGATGGTGAAATTATGCTCTTTTCCCAAGGACAATAATCACGTGGTGAAGTTTAGGGCACCACAAGGGTGATGTTAAGGGTCTGGAGGGTGAAAGTATGCTCTTTTCTCAAGGACTTTAATCACGTGGTTGAGTTCGGGGCACCACAAGGGTGATGTTGAGGGTGTCGATGGGGAAATTATGCTCTTTTCTCAAGGACGATAATCACGTGGTGAAGTTCAGGGCACCACAAGGGTGATGTTAAGGGTGTGGAGGGGGAAATTATGCTCTTTTCTCAAGGACAATAATCACGTGGTGAGGTTCAGGGCACCACAAGGGTGATTTTGAGGGTGTGGAGGGAGAAATTATGCTTTTTTCTCAAGGACGATAATCACGTGGTGAAGTTCAGGGCGCCACAAGGGTGATGTTAAGGGTGTGGATGGTGAAATTATGCTCTTTTCTAAACTACGATAATCACGTGGTTGAATTCAGGGCACCACAAGGGTGATGTTAAGGGTGTGGAGTGGGAAATTATGCTCTTTTCTCAAGGACGATAATCACGTGGTTGAGTTTAGGGCACCACAAGGGTGATGATGAGGGTGTGGATGGTGAAATTATGCTCTTTTCTCAAGGACGATAATCACGTGGTGGATTTCAGGGCGCCCCAAGGGTTATGTTGAGGGTCTGGAGGGGGCAATTAGGCTCTTTTCCTAAGAACGATAATCACGTGGTGAAGTTCAGGGCACCACAAGGGTGATGTTAAGGGCGTGGATGGTGAAATTATGCTCTATTCTCAAGGACGATAATCACGTGGTGAAGTTCAGGGCGCCACAAGGGTGATGGTAAGGGCGTGGGTGGTGAAATTATGCTCTTTTCTCGAGGACGATAATCACGTGGTGAAGTTCAGGGTGCCACGAGGGTGATGTTAAGAGGTGTGGAGGGGGAAATTATGCTTTTTTCTCAAGGACGATAATCACGTGGTGAAGTTCAGGGCGCCACAAGGGTGATGTTAAGGGTGTAGAGGGGGAAATTATGCTCTTTTCTCAAGGACGATAATCACTTGGTTGAGTTCAGGGCACCACAAGGGTGATGTTAAGGGTGTGGAGGGGGGAATTATGCTCTTTTCTCAAGGACGACAATCACGTGTTCGAGTTCAGAGCACCACAAGAGTGATGTTAAGGGTGTGGAGGGGAAAATTATGCTCTTTCCGCAAGGACGATAATCACGTGGTTGAGTTCAGGGCACCACAAGGGTGATGTTAAGGGTGTGGAGGGGGGAATTATGCTCTTTTCTCAAGGACGATAATCACGTGGTTGAGTTCAGGGCACCACAAGGGTGTTGTTAAGGGTAGGAAGGGGGGAAATTATGCTCTTTTCTCAAGGACGATAATCACGTGGTGGAGTTCAGGGCGCCACAAGGGTGATGTTAAGGATGTGGATGGTGAAATTATGCTCTTTTCTCAAGGACGATAATCACGTGGTGGAGTTTTTATCACCACAAGGGTGATGTTAAGGGTGTGGATGGTGAAATGATGCTCTTTTCTCAAGGACGATAATCATGTGGTGAAGTTCAGGGCACCACAAGGGTGATGTTAAGGGTGTGGCTGGTGAAATTATGCTCTTTTCTCAAGGACAATAATCACGTGCTGTAGTTCAGGCCGCCTCAAGGGTGATGTTAAGGGTGTGGATGGTGAAATTATGCTCTTTTCTCAAGGATGATAATCATGTGATTGAGTTCAGGGCACCACAAGGGTGATGCTAAAGGTGTGGAGGGGGAAATTATGCTCTTTTCTCGAGGACGATAATCACGTGGTGAAGTTCAGGGCGCCACAAGGGTGATGTTAAGGGTCTGGAGGGTGAAATTATGCTCTTTTCTCAAGGACAATAATCACGTGGTGAAGTTCAGGGCGCCACAAGGGTGATGTCAAGGGTATGGATGGTGAAATTATGCTCTTTTCTCAAGGACAATAATCACGTGGTGAAGTTCAGGGTGCCACAAGGGTGATGTTGAGGGTGTGGATGGTGAAACTATGCTCTTTTCTCAAGGACAATAATCACGTGGTGAAGTTCAGGGCACCACAAGGGTGATGTTAAGGGTGTAGATGGTGAAATTATGCTCTTTTCTCAAGGACGATAATCACGTGGTTGAGTTCAGGGCACCACAAGGGTGATGGTAAGGGCGTGGATGGTGAAGTTATGCTCTTTTCTCAAGGACGATAATCACGTGGTTGAGTTCAGGGCACCACAAGGGTGATGTTGAGGGTGTGGAGGGGGAAATTAGGCTCTTTTCTCAAGGACGATAATCACGTGGTCGAGTTCAGGGCACCACAAGAGTGATGTTAAGGGTGTGGTGGGGGAAATTATGCTCTTTTCTCGAACACGATAATCACGTGGTTGAGTTCAGGGCACCACAAGGGTGATGTTGAGGGTGTGGAGGGGGAAATTATGCTCTTTTCTCAAGGACGATAATCACGTAGTGAAGTTCAGGGCGCCACAAGGGTGATGTTAAGGGTGTGGATGGTGAAATTATGCTCTTTTCTCAAGGACGATAATCACGTGGTTGAGTTCAGGGCACCACAAGGGTGATGTTGAGGGTGTGGATGGTGAAACTATGCTCTTTTCTCAGGGACACTATACACGTGGTGAAGTTTAGGGCACCACAAGGGTGATGCTAAGGGTGTGGATGGTGAAATTATGCTCTTTTATCAAGGACAATAATAACTTGGTGAAGTTCAGGGCGTCACAAGGGTGATGTTAATGGTCTGGAGGGGGAAATTATGCTCTTTTTTCAAGGACGATTATCACGTGGTGAAGTTCAGGGCGCCAAAATGGTGATGTTAAGGGTCTGGAGGGGGAAATTATGCTCTTTTCTCAAGGACAATAATCACGTGGTGAAGTTCAGGGCGCCACAAGGGTGATGTTAAGGGCGTGGAGAGGGAAATTATGCTCTTTTCCCAATGATGATAATCACGTGGTGAAGTTCGGGGCGCCACAAGGGTGATGTTGAGGGTGTGGATGGTGAAATTATGCTCTTTTCTCAAGGACGATAATCACGTGGTTGAGTTCGGGGTGCCACAAGGGTGATGTTAAGGGCGTGGATGGTGAAATTATGCTCTTTTCTCAAGAGCGATATTCACGTGGTGATGTTCAGGGTTGCCACAAGGGTGATGTTAAGGGTCTGGAGGGTGATATTATGCTCTCTTCCCAAGGACAATTATCACGTTGTGAAGTTCGGGGCGCCACAAGGGTGATGTTAAGGGTGTGGATGGTGAAATGATGCTCTTTTCACAACGACAATAATCACGTGGTGAAGTTCAGGGCGCCACAAGGGTGATGGTATGGATGTGGAAGGTGAAATTATGCTCTTTTCTCAAGGACGATTATCACGTGGTGAAGTTCAGGGCGCCACAAGGGTGATGTTAAGGGCGTGGATGGTGAAATTATGCTCGTTTCTCAAGGACGATAATCACGTGGTTGAGTTCAGGGCACCACAAGGGTGATTTTAATGGTGTGGAGGGGCAAATTATGCTCTTTTCTCAAGGACGATAATCACGTGGTGAAGTTCAGGTTGCCACGAGGGTGATGTCAAGGGTGTGGATGGTGCAATAATGCTCTTTTCTCAAGGACGCTAATCACGTGGTTGAGTTCAGGGCACCACAAGGGTGATGTTAAGGGTGTGGAGGGGGGAATTATTCTCTTTTCTCAAGGACGATAATCACGTGGTTGAGTTCAGGGCACCACAAGGGTGATGTTGAGGGTGTGGATGGTGAAATTATGCTCTTTTCTCAAGGACGATAATCACGTGGTGGAGTTCAGGGCGCCACAAGGGTGATGTTAAGGGTCTGGAGGGGGAAATTATGCTTTTTCCTCAAGGACGATAATCACGTGGTGAAGTTCAGGGCACCACAAGGGTGATGTTAAAGGCGTGGATGGTGAAATTATGCTCTTTTCTCAAGGACGATATTCACGTGGTGAAGTTCAGGGCGCCACAAGGATGATGTTAAGGGTGTGGAGGGGGAAATTATGCTCTTTTCTCAAGGACGATAATCACGTGGTGAAGATCAGGGCACCACAAGGGTGATGTTGAGGGTGTGGATGGTGAAATTATGCTCCTTTCTCAAGGACGATAATCACGTGGTGAAGTTCAGGGCGCCACAAGGGTGATGTTAAGGGTCTGAAGGGTGAAATTTTGATCTTTTCTCAAGGACAATAATAACGTGGTAAAGTTCAGGGCGCCACAAGGGTGATGTTAAGGGTATGGATGGTGAAATTATGCTCTTTTCTCAAGGACAATAATCACGTGGTGAAGTTCAGGGCGCCACAAGGGTGATGTTGAGGGTGTGGATGGTGAAACTATGCTCTTTTCTCTAGGACAATTATCACGTGGTGAAGTTTAGGGCACCACAAGGGTGATGTTAAGGGTGTGGATGGTGAAATTATGCTCTTTTCTCAAGGACAATAATCACATGGTGAAGTTCAGGGCGCCACAAGGGTGATGTTGAGGGTGTGGATGGTAAAATTATGCTCTTTTCTCAAGGACGATAATCACGTGGTGAAGTTCAGGACACCACAAGGGTGATGTTAAGGGTGTGGAAGGTGAAATTATGCTCTTTTCTCAAGGACGATTATCACGTGGTGAAGTTCAGGGCGCCACAAGGGTGATGAAAATGGCGTGGATGGTGAAATTATGCTCGTTTCTCAAGGACGATAATCACGTGGTTAAGTTCAGGGCGCCACAAAGGTGATGTCAAGAGTGTGGAGGAGAAAATTATTCTTTTTTCTCAAGGACGATAATCACATGGTGAAGTTCAGGGCGCCACAAAGGTGATGTTGAGGGTATGTATGGTGAAATTATGCTTTTTTCTCGAGGACAATAATCAAGGGGTGAAGTTCAGGGCGCCACAAGGGTGATGTTAAGGGTGTGGATGGTGAAATTATGCACTTTTCTCAAGGATAATATTCACGTGGTGAAGTTTAGGGCACCACAAGGGTGATGTTAAGGGTGTGGATGGTGAAATTATGTTCTTTTCTCAATGACAATAATCACGTGGTTAAGTTCAGGGTGCCACAAGGGTGATGTTGAGGGTGTGGATGGTGAAATTATGCTCTTTTCTTAAGGACGATAATCACGTGGTTGAGTTCGGGGCACCACAAGGGTGATGTTAAGGGTGTGGAGGGGGAAATTATGCTCTTTTCTCAATGACGATAATCACGTGGTGAAGTTAAGGGCACCACAAGGGTGATGTTAAGGGTGTGGATGGTGAAATTATGCTCTTTTCTCAAGGACAATAATCACGTGGTGGAGTTCAGGGCGCCACAAGGGTGATGTCAAGGGTGTGGATGGTGAAATTATGCTCTTTTCTCAAGGAAGATAATCACGTGGTTGAGTTCAGGGCACCACAAGGTTGATGTTAAGGGTGTGGAGGGGGGAATTATGCTTTTTTCTCAAGGACGATAATCACGTGGTGGAGTTCAGGGCGCCACAAGGGTGATATTAAGGGTCTGGAGGGTGGAATTATGCTCTTTTCTCAAAGACAATAATCACGTGGTGAAGTTCACGGCGCCACAAGGGTGATGTTGAGGGCATGGATGGTGAAATTATGCTCTTTTCTCAAGGACAATAATCACGTGGTGAGGTTCAGGGCACCACAAGGGTGATTTTGAGGGTGTGGAGGGAGAAATTATGCTTTTTTCTCATGGACGATAATCACGTGGTGAAGTTTAGGGCACCACAAGGGTGATGTTAAGGGTCCGGAGGGTAAAAGTATGCTCTTTTCTGAAGGACTATAATCACGTGGTTGAGTTCGGGGCATCACAAGGGTGATTTTAAGGGTGTGGATGAGGAAATTATGCTCTTTTCTCAAGGACGATAATCACGTGGTGAAGTTCAGGGCACCACAAGGGTGATGTTAAGGGTGTGGAGGGGGAAATTATGCTCTTTTCCCAAGGACAATAATCACGTGGTGAAGTTCAGGGCATCACAAGGGTGATTTTGAGGGGGTGGAGGGGGGAATTATGCTTTTTTCTCAAGGACGATAATCACGTGGTGAAGTTCAGGGCGCCACAAGGGTGATGTTAAGGGTGTGGATGGTGAAATTATGCTCTTTTCTCAAGGACGATAATCACGTGGTTGAATTCAGGGCACCACAAGGGTGGTGTTAAGGGTGTGGAGGGGAAAATTATGCTCTTTTCTCAAGGACGATAATCAAGTGGTTGAGTTCAGGGCACCACAAGGGTGATGTTGAGGGTGTGGATGGTGAAATTATGCTCTTTTCTCAAGGACGATAATCACGTGGTGGAATTCAGGATGCCACAAGGGTGATGTTGAGGGTCTGGAGGGGGAAATTATGCTCTTTTCTCAAGGACGATAATCACGTGGTGAAGTTCAGGGCACCACAAGGGTGATGTTGAGGGCGTGGATGGTGAAATTATGCTCTTTTCTCAAGGACGATAATCACGTGGTGAAGTTCAGGGCGCCACAAGGGTGATGTTAAGGGTCTGGAGGGTGAAATTATGCTCTTTTCTCAAGGACAATAATCACGTGGTGAAGTTCAGGGCGCCACAAGGGTGATGTTAAGGGTATGGATGGTGGAATTATGCTCTTTTCTCAAGGACAATGATCACGTGGTGAAGTTCAGGGCGCCACAAGGGTGATGTTGAGGGTGTGGATGGTGAAACTATGCTCTTTTCTCAGGGACAATAATCACGTGGTGAAGTTCAGGGCACCACAAGGGTGATGTTAAGGGTGTGGATGGTGAAATTATGCTCTTTTCTCAAGGACGATAATCACGTGGTTGAGTTCAGGGCACCACAAGGGTGATGGTAAGGGCGTGGATGGTGAAGTTATGCTCTTTTCTCAAGGACGATAATCACGTGGTCGAGTTCAGGGCACCACAAGGGTGATGTTGAGGGTGTGGAGGGGGAAATTATGCTCTTTTCTCAAGGACGATAATCACGTGGTCGAGTTCAGGGCACCACAAGAGTGATGTTAAGGGTGTGGTGGGGGAAATTATGGTCTTTTTGTCGAAGACGATAATCACGTGGTTGAGTTCAGGGCACCACAAGGGTGATGTTGAGGGTGTGGAGGGGGAAATTACGCTCTTTTCTCAAGGACGATAATCACGTGGTTGAGTTCAGGGCACCACAAGGGTGATGTTTAGGGTGTGAAGGGGGGAAAATATGCTCTTTTCTCAAGGACGATAATCACGTGGTGAAGTTCAGGGCGCCACAAGGGTGATGTTAAGGGTGTGGATGGTGAAATTATTCTCTTTTCTCAGGGACGATAATCACCTGGTTGAGTTCAGGGCACCACAAGGGTGATGTTGTGGGTGTGGATGGTGAAACTATGCTCTTTTCTCAAGGACACTATACACGTGGTGAAGTTTAGGGCACCACAAGGGTGATGGTGAGGGTGTGAATGGTGAAATTATGCTCTTTTATCAAGGACAATAATCACGTGGTTAAGTTCATGGCGCCACAAGGGTGATGTTAAGGGTATGGATGGTGAAATTAGGCTCTTCTCTCGAGGACAATAATCACGTGGTGAAGTTCAGGGCGCCACAAGGGTGATGTTGAGGGTGTGGATGTGAAATTATGCCCTTTTCTCAAGGACAATAATCACGTGGTGGAGTTCAGGGCACCACAAGGGTGATGTTAAGGGTGTGGAAAGTGAAATTATGCTCTTTTCTCAAGGACGATTATCACGTGGTGAAGTTCAGGGCGCCACAAGGGTGATGTTAAGGGCGTGGATGGTGAAATTATGCTCGTTTCTCAAGGACGATAATCACGTGGTGAAGTTCAGGGCGCCACAAGGGTGATGTTGAGAGTGTGGAGGGGAAAATTATTCTTTTTTCTCAAGGACGATAATCACGTGGTGAAGTTCAGGGCGCCACAAGGGTGATGTTAAGGGCGTGGATGGTTAAATTATGCTCTTTTCTCAAGGACGATAATCACGTGGTGAAGTTCAGGGCGCCACAAGGGTGATGTTAAGGGTGTGGAGGGGGAAATTATGATCTTTTCTTTAGGACGATAATCACTTGGTTGAGTTCAGGGTGCCACAAGGGTGATGTTAAGGGTCTGGTGGGTGAAATTATGCTCTTTTCTCGAGGACAATAATCACGTGGTGAAGTTCAGGGCACCACAAGGGTGATGTCAAGGGTGTGGAGGGGGAAATTATGCTCTTTTCTCAAGGACAATAATCACGTGGTGAAGTTCAGGGCATCACAAGGGTGATTTTGAGGGGGTGGAGGGGGGAATTATGCTTTTTTCTCAAGGACGATAATCACGTGGTGAAGTTCAGGGCGCCACAAGGGTGATGTTGAGGGTGTGGATGGTGAAATTATGCTCTTTTCTCAAGGACGATAATCACGTGGTTGAATTCAGGGCACCACAAGGGTGGTGTTAAGGAGGTGGAGGGGGAAATTATGCTCTTTTCTCAAGGACGATAATCAAGTGGTTGAGTTCAGGGCACCACAAGGGTGATGTTGAGGGTGTGGATGGTGAAATTATGCTCTTTTCTCAAGGACGATAATCACGTGGTGGAATTCAGGATGCCACAAGGGTGATGTTGAGGGTCTGGAGGGGGAAATTATGCTCTTTTCTCAAGGACGATAATCACGTGGTGAAGTTCAGGGCACCACAAGGGTGATGTTGAGGGCGTGGATGGTGGAATTATGCTCTTTTCTCAAGGACGATAATCACGTGGTGAAGTTCAGGGCGCCACAAGGGTGATGTTAAGGGTGTGGATGGTGAAATTATGCTCTTTTCTCAAGAACAATAATCACGTGGTGGAGATCAGGGCGCCACAAGGGTGATGTCAAGGGTGTGGATGGTGAAATTATGCTCTTTACTCAAGGACAATAATCACGTGGTGAAGTTCATGGCGCCACAAGGGTGATGTTAAGGGTATTGATGGTGAAATTATGCTCTTTTCTCAAAGACAATAATCACGTGGTGAAGTTCAGGGCGCCACAAGGGTGATGTTGGGGGTGTGGATGGTGGAATAATGCTTTTTTCTCAAGGACAATGATCACGTGGTGAAGTTCAGGGCACCACAAGGGTGATATTAAGGGTGTGGAAGGTGAAATTAGGCTCTTTTCTCAAGGACAATAATCACGTGGTGAAGTTCAGGGCGCCACAAGGGTGATGTTGAGAGTGTGGATGGTGAAATTGGGCTCTTTTCTCAAGGACGATAATCACGTGGTGAAGTTCATGGTGCCACAAGGGTGATGTTGAGGGTCTGGAGGGTGAAATTATGCTCTTTTCTCAAGGACGATGATCACGTGGTTGAGTTCGGGGCACCACAAGGGTGATGTCAAGGGTGTGGATGGTGAAATTATGCTCTTTTCTCAGGGACAATAATCACGTGGTGAAGTTCAGGGCGCCACAAGGGTGATGTTAAGGGTGTGGATGGTGAAATTATGCTCTTTTCTCAAGGACAATAAACACATGGTATAGTTCAGGGCACCACATGGGTGATGTTAAGGGCGTGGATGGTGAAATTATGCTCTTTTCGCAAGGACGATAATCACGTGGTGAAGTTCAGGGCGCCACAAGGGTGATGTTAAGGGTGTGGAGGGGTAAAATAAGCTCTTTTCCCAAGGACGATAATCACGTGGTGAAGTTCAGGGCGCCACAAGGGTAATGTTAAGGGTCTGGAGGGGGAAATTATGTTCTTTTCTCAAGGACGATAATCACGTGGTGAAGTTCAGGGCGCCACAAGGGTGATGTTAATGGCGTGGATGGTGAAATTATGCTCGTTTCTCAAGGACGATAATCACGTGGTGAAGTTCAGGGCGCCACAAGGGTGATGTTAAGGGTGTGGAGTGGGAAATTATGCTCTTTTCTCGAGGACGATAATCAAGTGTGAAGTTCAGGGCGCCACAAGGGTGATGTTAAGGGCGTGGAAGGTGAAATTATGCTCTTTTCTCAAGAACGATAATCACGTGGTGAAGTTCAGGATGCCACAAGGGTGATGTTAAGGGTGTGGAGGGGGAAATTATGCTCTTTTCTCAAGGACGATAATCACGTGGTTGAGTTCAGGGCACCTCAAAGGTGATGTTAAGGGTGTGGAGGGGGAAAATAAGCTCTTTTCTCAAGGACGATAATCAAGTGGTGAAGTTCAGGGCGCCACAAGGGTGATGTTACGGGTCTGGAGGGGGAAAATATGCTCTTTTCTCGAGGACTATTATCACGTGGTGAAGTTTAGGGTGCCACAAGGGTGATGTTAAGGGCGTGGATGGTGAAATTATGCTCGTTTCTCAAGGACGATAATCACGTAGTGAAGTTCAGGGCGCCACAAGGGTGATGTTAAGGGTGTGGAGGGGAAAATTATGCTCTTTTCTCAAGGACGATAATCACGTGGTGGAGTTCAGGGCGCCACAAGGGTGACGTTAAGGGCGTGGATGGTGAAATTATGCTCTTTTCTCAAGGACGATAATCACGTGGTGAAGTTCAGGGTGCCACAAGGGTGATGTTAAGGGTGTGGAGGGGGAAATTATGCTCTTTTCTTTAGGATGATAATCACGTGGTTGAGTCCAGGGCGCCACAAGGGTGACGTTAAGGGCGTGGATGGTGAAATTATGCTCTTATCTCAAGGACGATAATCAAGTGGAGAAGTTCAGGGCACCACAAGGGTGATGTATAGGGCGTGGATGGTGAAATTATGCTATTTCCTCAAGGACAATAATCACGTGCTGGAGTTCAGGGCACCAAAAGGGTGATGTTAAGGGTGTGATTGGTGAAATTAGGCTTTTTTCTCAAGGACGATACTAACGTGGTGAAGTTCAGGGCGCCACAAGGGTGATGTTGAGGGTCTGGAGGGTGAAAATAGGCTCTTTTCTCAATCACGATAATCACGTGGTAAAGTTCATGGTGCCACTAGGGTGATGTTAAGGGTCTGGAGGGTGAATCTATGCTCTTTTCTCAAGGACGATAATCACGTGGTTGAGTTCGGGGCACCCCAAGGGTGAGGTCAAGGGTGTGGATGGTGAAATTATGCTCTTTTCTCAAGGACAATAATCACGTGGTGAAGTTGAGGGCGGCACAAGGGTGATGTTAAGCGTGTGTATGGTGAAATTATGCTCTTTTCTCAAGGACGATAATCACGTGGTGAAGTTCAGGGCACCACAAGGGTGATGGTCAGGGCGTGGAGGGTGAAATTATGCTCTTTTCTCAAGGACGATAATCACGTGGTGGAGTTCAGGGCGCCACAAGAGTGATGTTAAGTGTGTGGATGGTGAAGTTATGCTCTTTCCTCAAGGACAATAATCACGTGCTGGAGTACAGGGCACCACATGGGTGATGTTTATGTTCTGGAGGGTGGAATTATGCTCTTTTCTCAAGGACGATAATCACGTGGTGAAGTTCAGGGCACCACAAGGGTGATGTTAAGGGTCTGGAGAAGGAAATTAGGCTGTTTTCTCAAGGACAATAATCACGTGGTGAAGTTCAGGGCGCCACAAGGGTGATGTTGAGGGTATGGATGGTGAATTTATGCTTTTTTCTCAAGGACAATAATCGAGGGGTAAAGTTCAGGGCGCCACAAGGGTGATGTTGAGGTTGTGGATGGTGTAATCATGCTCTTTTCTTAAGGACAATATTCACGTGGTGAAGTTTCGGGCACCACAAGGGTGATGTTAAGGGTGTGGATGGTGAAATTGAGCTCTTTTCTCAAGGACAATAATCACTTGGTGGAGTTCAGGGCGCCTCAAGGGTGATGTTGTGGGAGTGGATGGTGAAATTATGCTCTTTTCTCAAGGACGATAATCACGTGGTTGAGTTCAGGGCACCACAAGGGTGATGTTAAGTGTGTGGAGGGGTGAAATTATGCTCTTTTCTCAAGGACGATAATCACGTGGTGGAGTTCAGGGCGCCACAAGGGTGATGTTAAGGGTCTGGAGGGTGAAATTATGCTCTTTTCTCAAAGACAATAATCACGTGGTGAAGTTCAGGGCGCTACAAGGGTGATGTTGAGGGTCTGGAGGGTGAAATTATGCTCTTTTCTCAAGGACGATAATCACGTGGTGGAGTTCAGGGCGCCACAAGAGTGATGTTAAGTGTGTGGATGGTGGAATTATGCTCTTATCTCAAGGACGATAATCAAGGTGAGAAGTTCAGGGCACCACAAGGGTGATGTAAAGGGCGTGGATGGTGAAATTATGCTATTTCCTCAAGGACAATAATCACGTGCTGGAGGTCAGGGCACCAAAAGGGTGATGTTAAGGGTGTGATTGGTGAAATTAGGCTTTTTTCTCAAGGACGATAATAACGTGGTGAAGTTCAGGGCGCCACAAGGGTGATGTTGAGGGTCTGGAGGGTGAAATTATGCTTTTTTCTCAAGGACCATAATCACGTGGTGAAGTTCAGGGCGCCACAAGGGCTATGTCAAGGGTATGGATGGTGAAATTATGCTCTTTTCTCAAGGACAATAATCACGTGGTGAAGTTCAGGGCGCCACAAGGGTGATGTTGAGGGTGTGGATGGTGGGATTATGCTCTTTTCTCAAGGACAATAATCACGTGGTGGAGTTTAGGGCACCACAAGGGTGATGTTAAGGGTGTGGATGGTGAAATTAGGCTCTTTTCTCAAGGACGATAATCACGTGGTGAAGTTCAGGGCACCACAAGGGTGATGTTAGGGCGTGGAGGGTGAAATTATGCTCTTCTCTCAAGGATGCTAATTACTTGGTGGAGTACAGGGCGCCTCCAGGGTGATGTTAAGTGTGTGGATGGTGAAATTATGCTCTTTCCTCAAGGACAATAATCAAGTGCTGGAGTACAGGCCACCACATGGGTGATGTTAATGTTCTGGAGGGTGGAATTATGCTCTCTTCTCAAGGACGATAATTACGTGGTGAAGTTCAGGGCACCACAAGGGTGATGTTGAGGGTCTGGAGGACGAAATTATGCTCTTCTCTCAAGGACAATAATCACGTGGTGAAGTTCAGGGTGCCACAAGGGTGATGTTGAGGGTATGTATGGTGAAATTATGCTTTTTTCTCAAGGACAATAATCAAGGGGTGAAGTTCAGGGCGCCACAAGGGTGATGTTAAGGGTGTGGATGGTGAAATTATGCACTTTTCTCAAGGATAATATTCACGTGGTGAAGTTTAGGGCACCACAAGGGTGATATTAAGGGTGTGGATGGTGAAATTATGTTCTTTTCTCAAGGACAATAATCACGTGGTGAAGTTCAGGGCGCCACAAGGGTGATGTTGAGGGTGTGAATGGTGAAATTATGCTCTTTTCTTAAGGACGATAATCACCTTGTTGAGTTCGGGGCACCACAAGGGTGATGTTAAGGGTGTGGAGGGGGAAATTATGCTCTTTTCTCAAGGACGATAATCACGTGGTGAAGTTCAGGGCACCACAAGGGTGATGTTAAGGGTGTGGATGGTGAAATTATGCTCTTTTCACAAGGACAATAATCACGTGGTGGAGTTCAGGGCGCCACAAGGGTGATGTTAAGGGTGTGGAGGGGGAAATTATGCTCTTTTCTCAAGGACGATAATCACGTGGTGAAGTTCAGGGCGCCAAAAGGGTGATGTTAAGTGTCTGGAGAGTGAAATTATGCTCTTTTCTCAAAGACAATAATCACGTGGTGAAGTTCAGGGCGCTACAAGGGTGATGTTGAGGGTCTGGAGGGTGAAATTATGTTCTTTTCTCAAGGACAATAATCACGTGGTGAAGTTCATGGCGCCACAAGGGTGATGTTGAGGGTATGGATGGTGAAATCATGCTCTTCTCTCAAGGACAATAATCACGTGGTGAAGTTCAGGGCGCCACAAGGGTGATGTTGAGGGTGAGGATGGTGAAATTATGCTCTTTTCTCAAGAACAATAATCACTTGGTGAAGTTCAGGGCACCACAAGGGTAATGTTAAGGGTGTGGAAGGTGAAATTATGCTCTTTTCTCAAGGACAAAAATCACGTGGTGAAGTTCAGGGCGCCACAAGGGTGATGTTGAGAGTGTGGATGGTGAAATTAGGCTCTTTTCTCAATCACGATAATCACGTGGTAAAGTTCATGGTGCCACTAGGGTGATGTTAAGGGTCTGGAGGGTGAAATTATGCTCTTTTCTCAAGGACGATAATCACGTGGTTGAATTCGGGGCACCACAAGGGTGATGTCAAGGGTGTGGATGGTGAAATTATGCTCTTTTCTCAATGACAATAATCACGTGGTGGAGTTCAGGGCGGCACAAGGGTGATGTTTAGGGTGTGGATGGTGAAATTATGCTCTTTTCTCAAGGACGATAATCACGTGGTATAGTTCAGGGCACCACAAGGGTGATGTTAAGGGCGTGGATGGTGAAATTGGGCTCTTTTCGCAATTACGATAATCACGTGGTGAAGTTCAGGGCGCCACAAGGGTGATGTTAAGGGTGTGGAGGGAGAAAGTATGCCCTTTTCTCAAGGACGATAATCACGTGCTGAAGTTCAGGGCGCCACAAGGGTGATGTTAAGGGTCTGGAGGGGGAAATTATTGCTCTTTTCTCAAGGACGATAATCACGTGGTGAAGTTCAGGGCGCCACAAGGGTGATGTTAAGGGCGTGGATGGTGAAATTATGCTCGTTTCTCAAGGACGCTAATCACGTCGTGAAGTTCAGGGCGCCACAAGGGTCATGTTAAGGGTGTGAAGGGGAAAATTATGCTCTTTTCTCAACGACGATAATCAAGTGGTGAATTCAGGGCGCCACAAGGGTGATGTTGAGGGCTTGGATGGTGAAATTATGCTCTTTTCTCAAGAACGATAATCACGTGGTGAAGTTCAGGGCGCCACAAGGGTGATGTTAAGGGTGTGGAGGGAGAAATTATACTCTTTTCTCAAGGACGATAATCACGTGTTGGGTTCAGGGCACCACAAAGGTGATGTTAAGGTTGTGGAGGGGGAAATTATGCTCTTTTCTGAAGGACGATAATCACGTGGTTGAGTTCAGAGCACCACAAGGGTGATGTTAAGGGTGTGGATGGTGAAATTATGCTCTTTTCTCAAGGACTGTAATCACGTGGTGAAGTTCAGAGCACCATTAGGGTGATGTTAAGGGTGTGGAGGGGGAAATTATGCTCTTTTCTTTAGGACGATAATCACGTGGTTGAGTTCAGGGCGCCACAATGATGATGTTGAGGGTATGGATGGTGAAAATATGCTTTTTTCTCAAGGACAATAATCAAGGGGTGAAGTTCAGGGCGCTACAAGGGTAATGTTAAGGGTGTGGATGGTGAAATTATGCTCTTTTCTCAAGAAGAATTTTCACGTGGTGAAGTTTAGGGCACCACGAGGGTGATGTTGAAGGTGTTGATGGTGAAATTAAGCTCTTTTCTCAAGAACAATAATCACGTGGTGGAGTTAAGGGCGCCACAAGGGTGATGTTAAGGGTGTGGATGGTGAAATTATGCTCTTTTCTCAAGGACAATAATCACGTGGTGGAGTTCAGGGCGCCACAAAGGTGATGTCAAGGGTGTGGCTGGTGAGATTATGCTCTTTTCTCAAGGACGATAATCACGTGGTTGAGTTTAGGGCACCACAAGAGTGATGTTAAGTGTGTGGAGGGGTGAAATTATGCTCTTTTCTCAAGGACGATATTCACGTGGTGGAGTTCAGGGCGCCACAAGGGTGATGTTAAGGGTCTGGAGGGTGAAATTATGCTCTTTTCTCAAAGACAATAATCACGTGGTGAAGTTCAGGGCGCTACAAGGGTGATGTTGAGGGTCTGGAGGGTGAAATTATGCTCTTTTCTCAAGGACAATATTCACGTGGTGAAGTTCATGGCGCCACAAGGGTGATGTTGAGGGTATGGATGCTGAAATTATGCTCTTTTCTCGAGGACGATAATCACGTGGTTAAGTTCAGGGCACCTCAAAGGTGATGTTAAGGGTGTGGAGGGGGAAAATAAGCTCTTTTCTCAAGGACGATAATCAAGTGGTGAAGTTCAGGGCGCCACAAGGGTGATGTTACGGGTCTGGAGGGGGAAATTATGCTCTTTTCTCGAGGACGATTATCACATGGTGAAGTTTGGGGTGCCACAAGGGTGATGTTAAGGGCGTGGATGGTGAAATTATGCTCGTTTCTCAAGGACGATAATCACGTAGTGAAGTTCAGGGCGTCACAAGGGTGATGTTAAGGGTGTGGAGGGGAAAATTATGCTCTTTTCTCAAGGACGATAATCACGTGGTGAAGTTCAGGGCGCCACAAGGGTGACGTTAAGGGCGTGGATGGTGAAATTATGCTCTTTTCTCAAGGACGATAATCACGTGGTGAAGTTCAGGGTGCCACAAGGGTGATGTTAAGGGTGTGGAGGAAGAAATTATGCTCTTTTCTTTAGGACGATAATCACGTGGTTGAGTCCAGGGCGCCACAAGGGTGATGTTAAGGGTCTGTAGGGTGAAATTATGCTCTTTTCTCGAGGACAATAATCACGTGGTGAAGTTCAGGGCGCCACAAGAGTGATGTTAAGTGTTTGGATGGTGGAATTATGCTCTTATCTCAAGGACGATAATCAAGTGGAGAAGTTCAGGGCACCACAAGGGTGATGTAAAGGTCGTGGATGGTGAAATTATGCTATTTCCTCAAGGACAATAATCACGTGCTGGAGTTCAGGGCACCAAAAGGGTGATGTTAAGGGTGTGATTGGTGAAATTAGGCTTTTTTCTCAAGGACGATACTAACGTGGTGAAGTTCAGGGCGCCACAAGGATGATGTTGAGGGTCTGGAGGGTGAAATTAGGCTCTTTTCTCAATCACGTTAATCACGTGGTAAAGTTCATGTTGCCACTAGGGTGATGTTAAGGGTCTGGAGAGTGAAACTATGCTCTTTTCTCAAAGACGATAATCACGTGGTTGAGTTCGGGGCACCACAAGGGTGATGTCAAGGGTGTGGATGGTGAAATTATGCTCTTTTCTCAAGGACAATAATCACGTGGTGAAGTTCAGGGCGGCACAAGGGTGATGTTAAGCGTGTGGATGGTGAAATTATGCTCTTTTCTCAAGGACGATAATCACGTGGTGAAGTTCAGGCACCACAAGGGTGATGGTCAGGGCGTGGAGGGTGAAATTATGCTCTTTTCTCAAGGACGATAATCACGTGGTGGAGTTCAGGGCGCCACAAGAGTGATGTTAAGTGTGTGGATGGTGAAGTTATGCTCTTTCCTCAAGGACAATAATCACGTGCTGGAGTACAGGGCACCACATGGGTGATGTTAATGTTCTGGAGGGTGGAATTATGCTCTTTTCTCAAGGACGATAATCACGTGGTGAAGTTCAGGGCACCACAAGGGTGATGTTAAGGGTCTGGAGAAGGAAATTAGGCTGTTTTCTCAAGGACAATAATCACGTGGTGAAGTTCAGGGCGCCACAAGGGTGATGTTGAGGGTATGGATGGTGAAATTATGCTTTTTTCTCAAGGACAATAATTGAGGGGTAAAGTTCAGGGCGCCACAAGGGCGATGTTGAGGGTGTGGATGGTGGAATCATGCTCTTTTCTCAAGGACAATATTCACGTGGTGAAGTTTCGGGCACCACAAGGGTGATGTTAAGGGTGTGGATGGTGAAATTGGGCTCTTTTCTCAAGGACAATAATCACGTGGTGGAGTTCAGGGCACCTCAAGGGTGATGTTGAGGGAGTGGATGGTGAAATTATGCTCTTTTCTCAAGGACGTTAATCACGTGGTTGAGTTCAGGGCACCACAAGGGTGATGTTGAGTGTGTGGAGGGGTGAAATTATGCTCTTTTCTCAAGGACGATAATCACGTGGTGGAGTTCAGGGCGCCACAAGGGTGATGTTAAGGGTCTGGAGGGTGAAATTATGCTCTTTTCTCAAAGACAATAATCACGTGGTGAAGTTCAGGGCGCTACAAGGGTGATGTTGAGGGTCTGGAGGGTGAAATTATGCTCTTTTCTCATGGACGATAATCACGTGGTGGAGTTCAGGGCGCCACAAGAGTGATGTTAAGTGTGTGGATGGTGGAATTATGCTCTTATCTCAAGGACGATAATCAAGTGGAGAAGTTCAGGGCACCACAAGGGTGATGTAAAGGGCGTGGATGGTGAAAATATGCTATTTCCTCAAGGACAATAATCACGTGCTGGAGTTCAGGGCACCAAAAGGGTGATGTTAAGGGTGTGATTGGTGAAATTAGGCTTTTTTCTCAAGGACGATAATAACGTGGTGAAGTTCAGGGCGCCACAAGGGTGATGTTGAGGGTCTGGAGGGTGAAATTATGCTTTTTTCTCAAGGACCATAATCACGTGGTGAAGTTCAGGGCGCCACAAGGGTGATGTCAAGGGTATGGATGGTGAAATTATGCTCTTTTCTCAAGGACAATAATCACGTGGTGCAGTTCAGGGCGCCACAAGGGTGATGTTGAGGGTGTGGATGGTGGGATTATGCTCTTTTCTCAAGGACAATAATCACGTGGTGGAGTTTAGGGCACCACAAGTGTGATGTTAAGGGTGTGGATGGTGAAATTAGGCTCTTTTCTCAAGGACGATAATCACGTGGTGAAGTTCAGGGCACCACAAGAGTGATGTCAAGGGCGTGGAGGGTGAAATTATGCTCTTTTCTCAAGGATGATAATTACTTGGTGGAGTTCAGGGCGCCCCCAGGGTGATGTTAAGTGTGTGGATGGTGAAATTATGCTCTTTCCTCAAGGACAATAATCACGTGCTGGAGTACAGGCCACCACATGGGTGATGTTAATGTTCTGGAGGGTGGAATTATGCTCTCTTCTCAAGGACGATAATCACGTGGTGAAGTTCAGGGCACCACAAGGGTGACGTTAAGGGTCTGGAGGACGAAATTATGCTCTTCTCTCAAGGACAATAATCACGTGGTGAAGTTCAGGGCGCCACAAGGGTGATGTTGAGGGTATGTATGGTGAAATTATGCTTTTTTCTCAAGGACAATAATCAAGGGGTGAAGTTCAGGGCGCCACAAGGGTGATGTTAAGGGTGTGGATGGTGGAACTATGCACTTTTCTCAAGGATAATATTCACGTGGTGAAGTTTAGGGCACCACAAGGGTGATGTTAAGGGTGTGCATGGTGAAATTATGTTCTTTTCTCAAGGACAATAATCACGTGGTTGAGTTCAGGGCGCCACAAGGGTTATCTCAAGGGTGTGGATGGTGAAATTATGCTCTTTTCTCAAGGAAGATAATCACGTGGTTGAGTTCAGGGCACCACAAGGTTGATGTTAAGGGTGTGGAGGGGGAAATTATGCTCTTTTCTCAAGGACGATAATCACGTGGTGAAGTTCAGGGCGCCAAAAGGGTGATGTTAAGGGTCTGGAGGGTGAAATTATGCTCTTTTCTCAAAGACAATAATCACGTGGTGAAGTTCAGGGCGCTACAAGGGTGATGTTGAGGGTCTGGAGGGTGAAATTATGTTCTTTTCTCAAGGACAATAATCACGTGGTGAAGTTCATGGCGCCACAAGGGTGATGTTGAGGGTATGGATGGTGAAATTATGCTCTTCTCTCAAGGACAATAATCACGTGGTGAAGTTCAAGGCGCCACAAGGGTGATGTTGAGGGTGTGGATGGTGAAATTATGCTTTTTTCTCAAGGACAATAATCACTTGGTGAAGTTCAGGGCACCACATGGGTAATGTTAAGGGTGTGGAAGGTAAATTATGCTCTTTTTTCAAGGACAATAATCACGTGGTGAAGTTCAGGGCGCCACAAGGGTGATGTTGAGAGTGTGGATGGTGGAATTAGGCTCTTTTCTCAATCACGATAATCACGTGGTAAAGTTCATGGTGCCACTAGGGTGATGTTAAGGGTCTGGAGGGTGAAATTATGCTCTTTTCTCAAGGACAATAATCACGTGGTTGAATTCGGGGCACCACAAGGGTGATGTCAAGGGTGTGGATGGTGAAATTATGCTCTTTTCTCAATGACAATAATCACGTGGTGGAGTTCAGGGCGGCACAAGGGTGATGTTGAGGGTGTGGATGGTGAAATTATGCTCTTTTCTCAAGGACGATAATCACGTGGTATAGTTCAGGGCACCACAAGGGTGATGTTAAGGGCGTGGATGGTGAAATTAGGCTCTTTTCGCAATTACGATAATCACGTGGTGAAGTTCAGGGCGCCACAAGGGTGATGTTAAGGGTGTGGAGGGAGAAACTATGCCCTTTTCTCAAGGACGATAATCACGTGCTGAAGTTCAGGGCGCCACAAGGGTGATGTTAAGGGTCTGGAGGGGGAAATGATGCTCTTTTCTCAAGGACGATAATCACGTGGTGAAGTTCAGGGCGCCACAAGGGTGATGTTAAGGGCGTGGATGGTGAAATTATGCTCGTTTCTCAAGGACGCTAATCACGTAGTGAAGTTCAGGGCGCCACAAGGGTGATGTCAAGGGTGTGAAGGGGAAAATTATGCTCTTTTCTCAAGGACGATAATCAAGTGGTGAAGTTCAGGGCGCCACAAGGGTGATGTTGAGGGCTTGGATGGTGAAATTAAGCTCTTTTCTCAAGAACAATAATCACGTGGTGGAGTTCAGGGCGCCACAAGGGTGATGTTAAGGGTGTGGATGGTGAAATTATGCTCTTTTCTCAAGGACAATAATCACGTGGTGGAGTTCAGAGCGCCACAAAGGTGATGTCAAGGGTGTGGCTGGTGAGATTATGCTCTTTTCTCAAGGACGATAATCACGTGGTTGAGTTCAGGGCACCACAAGGGTGATGTTATGTGTGTGGAGGGGTGAAAATATGCTCTTTTCTCAAGGACGATAATCACGTGGTGGAGTTCAGGGCGCCACAAGGGTGATGTTAAGGGTCTGGAGGGTGAAATTATGCTCTTTTCTCAAACACAATAATCACGTGGTGAAGTTCAGGGCGCTACAAGGGTGATGTTGAGGGTCTGGAGGGTGAAATTAGGCTCTTTTCTCAAGGACAATATTCACGTGGTGAAGTTCATGGCGCCACAAGGGTGAAGTTGAGGGTATGGATGCTGAAATTATGCTCTTTTCTCAAGGTCAATAATCACGTGGTTAAGTTCAGGGCGCCACAAGGGTGATGTTGAGGGTGGGGATGGTGATATTATGTTCTTTTCTCAAGGACAATAATCACGTGGTGAAGGTCAGGGCATCACAAGGGTGATGTTAAGGGTGTGGAAGGTGGAATTATGCTCTTTCCTCAAGGACAATAATCACGTGGTGAAATTCAGGGCGCCACAAGGGTGATGTTGAGAGTGTGGATGGTGAAATTAGGCTCTTTTCTCAACGACGATTCTCACGTGATGAAGTTCAGGGCGCCACAAAGGTGATGTCAATGGTGTGGAGGGGGAAACTATGCTCTTTTCTCAAGGACGATAATCACGTGGTGAAGTTCAGGGCGTCACAAGGGTGATGTTAAGGGCGTGGATGGTGAAATTATGCTCTTTTCTCAAGAACGATAATCACGTGGTGAAGTTCAGGGCGCCACAAGGGTGATGTTAAGGGTGTGGAGGGGGAAATTATGCTCTTTTCCCAAGGACGATAATCCCGTGGTTGAGTTCAGGGAACCACAAAGGTGATGTTAAGGGTGTGGAGGGGGAAATTATGCTCTTTTCTCAAGGACGATAATCACGTGGTTGAGTTCAGAGCACCACAAGGGTGATGTTAAGGGTGTGGATGGTGAAATTATGCTCTTTTCTCAAGGACAATAATCACGTGGTTGAGTTCAGGGCACCATGAGGGTGATGTTAAGGGTGTGAAGGAGAAAATTATGCTCTTTTCTTTAGGACGATTATCACGTGGTTGAGTTCAGGGCGCCACATGGGTGATGTTAATGTTCTGGAGGGTGGAATTATGCTCTTTTCTCAAGGACGATAATCACGTGGTGAAGTTCAGGGCACCACAAGGGTGATGTTAAGGGTCTGGAGGACGGAATTATGCTCTTTTCTCAAGGACAATAATCAAGGGGTGAAGTTCAGGGCGCCACAAGGGTGATGTTAAGGGTGTGGATGGTGAAAATATGCACTTTTCTCAAGGATAATATTCACGTGGTGAAGTTTAGGGCACCACAAGGGTGATGTTGAGGGTGTGGATGGTGAAATTATGCACTTTTCTCAAGGACGATAATCACGTGGTTGAGTTCGGGGCACCACAAGGGTGATGTTGAGGGTGTGGAGAAGGAAATTATGCTCTTTTCTCAAGGACGATAATCACGTGGTGAAGTTCAGGGCACCACAAGGGTGATGTTAAGGGTGTGGATGGTGAATTTATGCTCTTTTCTCAAGGACAATAATCACGTGGTGGAGTTCAGGGCACCACAAGGGTGATGTCAAGGTTGTGGATGGTGAAATTATGCTCTTTTCTCAAGGAAGATAATCACGTGGTTGAGTTCAGGGCACCACAAGGTTGATGTTAAGGGTGTGGAGGGGGGAATTATGCTCTTTTCTCAAGGACGATAATCATGTGGTGGAGTTCAGGGCGCCACAAGGGTGATGTTAGGGGTCTGGAGGGTGAAATTATGCTCTTTTCTCGAAGACAATAATCACGTGGTGAAGTTCAGGGCGCTACAAGAGTGATGTTGAGGGTCTGGAGGGTGAAATTAGGTTCTTTTCTCAATGACAATAATCACGTGGTGAAGTTCATGGCGCCACAAGGGTGATGTTAAGGGTATGGATGGTGAAATTATGCTCTTCTCTCAAGGACAATAATCACGTGGTGAAGTTCAGGGCGCCACAAGGGTGATGTTGAGTGTGTGGATGGTGAAATTATGCTCTATTCTCAAGGACAATAATCACGTGGTGAAGTTCAGGGCACCACAAGGGTGATGTTAAGGGTTTGGATGGTGAAATTATGCTCTTTTCTCAAGGACAATAATCACGTGGTGAAGTTCAGGGCGCCACAAGGGTGATGTTGAGAGTGTGGATGGTGAAATTAGGCTCTTTTCTCAATCACGATAATCACGTGGTAAAGTTCATGGTGCCACTAGGGTGATGTTAAGGGTCTGGAGGGTGAAACTATGCTCTTTTCTCAAGGACGATAATCACGTGGTTGAGTTCGGGGCACCACAAGGGTGATGTCAAGGGTGTGGATGGTGAAATTAGGCTCTTTTCTCAAGGACAATAATCACGTGGTGAAGTTCAGGGCGGCACAAGGGTGATGTTAAGCGTGTGGATGTTGAAATTATGCTCTTTTCTCAAGGACGATAATCACGTGGTGAAGTTCAGGGCACCACAAGGGTGATGGTCAGGGCGTGGAGGGTGAAATTATGCTCTTTTCTCAAGGACGATAATCACGTGGTGGAGTTCAGGGCGCCACAAGAGTGATGTTGAGTGTGTGGATGGTGAAGTTATGCTCTTTCCTCAAGGACAATAATCACGTGCTGGAGTACAGGGCACCACATGGGTGATGTTAATGTTCTGGAGGGTGGAATTATGCTCTTTTCTCAAGGACGATTATCACGTGGTGAAGTTCAGGGCGCCACAAGGGTGATGTTGAGGGTATAGATGGTGAAAGTATGCTTTTTTCTCAAGGACAATAATCAAGAGGTGAAGTTCAGGGCGCCACAAGGGTGATGTTAAGGGTGTGGATGGTGGAATTATGCTCTTTTCTCAAGGACAATATTCACGTGATGAAGTTTAGGGCACCACAAGGGTGATGTTAAGGGTGTGGATGGTGAAATTATGCTCTTTTCTCAAGGACAAAAATCACGTGGTGGAGTTCAGGGCGCCACAAGGGTGATGTTGAGGGAGTGGATGGTGAAATTATGCTCTTCTCTCAAGGACGATAATCACGTGGTTGAGTTCGGGGCACCACAAGGGTGATGTTAAGGGTGTTGAGAGGGAAATTATGCTCTTTTCTCAATGACGGTAATCACGTGGTGTTGTTCAGAGCGCCACAAGGATGATGTTGAGGGTTCGAAGGGTGAAATTAGGCCCTTTTCTCAATGACGGTAATCACGTGGTGTTGTTCAGGGCACCACAAGGGTGCTGATGAGGGTCTGCAGAGTGAAATTATGCTCTTTTCTCAATGACGGTAATCACGTGGTGTTTTTCAGTGCACCACAAGGGTGATGTTGTAGGTCTGGAGGGTGATATTATGCTTTTTTCCCAATGACGGTAATCACGTGGTGTTGTTCTGAGCACCACAAGGGTGATGTTGAGGGTCTGAAGGGTGAAATTATGCTCTTTTCTCATTGACGGTAATCACGTGGTGTTGTTCAGAGCACCACAAGGGTGATGTTGAGGGCCTGAAGGGTGAAATTTTGCTCTTTTCTCATTGACGGTAATCAGGTTCTGTTGTTCAGAGCACCACAAGGATGATGTTGAGGGTCTGAAGGGTGAAATTATGCTCTTCTCTCAATGACGGTAATCACGTGGTGTTGTTCAGAGCACCACAAGGGTGATGTTGAGGGTCTGATGGGTGAAATTATGCTCTATTCTCCATGACGGTATTCACGTGGTGTCGTTCAGGGCACCACAAGGGTGATGTTGAGGATCTGAAGGGTGAAATTATGCTCTTTTCTCAATGACGGTAATCAGGTTCTGTTGTTCAGAGCACCACAAGGGTGATGTTGAGGATCTGAATGGTGAAATTATGCTCTTTTCTCAATGACGGTAATCACGTGGTGTTGATCAGAGCACCACAAGGGTGATGTTGAGGATCTGGAGGGTGAAATTATGCTCTTTTTCTAATGACGGTGATCACATGGTGTTGTTCAGGGCACCACAAGGGTGATGTTGATGGTCTGAAGGGTGAAATTATGCTCTTTTCTCAATGACGGTAATCAGGTTCTGTTGTTCAGAGCACCACAAGGGTGATGTTGAGGGTCTGAAGGGTGAAATTATGCTTTTTTCTTAATGACGGTAATCAGCATCTGTGTTTCAGAGCACCACAAGGATGATGTTGAGGGTCTAAAGGGTAAAATTATGCTATTCTCTCAATGACGGTAATCATCTGGTGTTTTTCAGAGCACCACAAGAGTGATGTTGAGGGTCTGAAGGGTGAAATTATGCTTTTTTCTCAATGACGGTGATCAGGTTCTGTGTTTCAGAGCACCACAAGGATGATGTTGAGGGTCTGAAGGGTGGAATTATGCTCTTTTCTTAATGACGGTGATCAGGTTCTGTGTTTCAGAGCACCACAAGGGTGATGTTGAGGGTCCGAAGGGTGAAATTATGCTCTTCTCTCAATTACGGTAATCACGTGGTGTTGTTCACAGCACCACACGGGTGATGTTGAGGGTCTGAAGGGTGAAATTATGCTCTTTTCTCAATGACGGTAATCAGGTTCTGTGTTTCAGAGCACCACAAGAGTGATGTCGAGGGTCTGAAGGGTGAAATTATGCTCTTTTCTCAATGACGGTGATCACGTGGTGTTGTTCAGAGCACCACAAGGGTGATGTCGAGGGTCTGAAGGGTGAAATTATGCTCTTTTCTTAATGACGGTAATCACGTGGTGTTGTTCTGAGCACCACAAAGGTGATGTTGAGGATCTGAAGGGTGGAATAATGCTCTATTCTCAATGATGGTAATCACGTGGTGCTGTTCAGGGCACCACAAGGGTGATGTTGAGGATCTTAAGGGTGAAATTATGCTCTTTTCTCAATGACGGTAATCAGGTTCTGTGTTTCAGAGCACCACAGGGGTGATGTTGAGAATCTGTAGGGTGAAATTATGCTCTTCTCTCAATGACGGTAATCACGTGGTGTTGTTCAGAGCACCACAAGGGTGATGTTGAGGATCCGAAGGGTAAAATTATGCTCTTCTCTCAATGACGGTAATCACGTGGTGTTGTTCAGGGCACCACAAGGGTGATTTTGAGGATCTGAAGGGTGAAATTATGCTCTTTTCTGAATGACGGTAATCACGTGGTGTTGTTCAGAGCACCACAAGGGTGATGCTGAGGGTCTGAAGGGAGGAATTATGCTCTTTTCTCAATGACGGTAATCACGTGGTGGTGTTCAGAGCACTACAAGGGTGATGTTGAGGGTCCGGAGGGTGAAATTAAGCATTTTTCTCAATGACGGTTATCACGTGGTGCTGTTCAGAGCACCACAAGGGTGATGTTGAGGGTCTGAAGGGTGAAATTAGGCTCTTTTCTCAATGACGGTAATCACGTGGTGTTGTTCAGGGCACCACAAGGGTGATGTTGAGGGTCTGGAGGGTGAAATTGTGCTCTTTTCTCAATGACGGTGATCACTTGGTGTTGTTCAGGGCACCACAAGGGTGATGTTGAGGGTCTGGAGGGTGGAATTATGCTCTTTTCTCAATGACGGTAATCACGTGGTTTTGTTCAGAGCACCACAAGGGTGATGTTGATGGTCTAGAGGGTGAAATTAAAGTCTTTTCTCAATGAAGGTAATCACGTGGTATTGTTCAGAGCACCACAAGGGTGATGCTGAGGGTCTGAAGGATGGAATTATGCTCTTTTCTCAATGACGGTAATCACGTGGTGTTATTCAGGGCACCACAAGGGTAATGTTGAGGGTCTGAAGGGTGAAATTATGCTTTTTTCTCAATGACGGTAATCAGGTTCTGTTGTTCAGAGCACCACAAGGGTGATGTTGAGGGTCTGAAGGGTGAAATTATGCTCTTTTCTTAATGACGGTAATCACGTGCTGTTGTTCAGAGCACCACAAGGGTGATGCTGAGGGTCTGAAGGATGGAATTATGCTCTTTTCTCAATGACGGTAATCACGTGGTGCTGTTCAGGGCACCACAAGGGTGATGTTGAGGGTATGAAGGGTGAAATTATGCTCTTTTCTCAATGAAGATAATCAGGTTCTGTTGTTCAGAGCACCACAAGGGTGATGTTGAGGGTCTGAAGGGTGAAATTATGCTCTTTTCTTAATGACGGTAATCACGTGCTGTTGTTCAGAGCACCACAAGGGTGATGTTGAGGGTCTGAAGGGTGAAATTAGGCTCTTTTCTAAATGACGGTAATCAGGTTCTGTTGTTCAGAGCACCACAAGGGTGATGTTGAGGGTCTGAAGGGTGAAATTTTGCTCTTTTCTTAATGGCGGTATTCACGTGGTGTTGTTCAGAGCACCACAAGGATGATGTTATGGGGTCTGAAGGGTGAAATTATGCTCTTTTCTCAATGACGGTAATCAGGTTCTGTGTTTCAGAGCACCACAAGGGTGATGTTGAGGTCCTGAAGGGTGAAATTATGCTCTTTTCTCAATGACGGTATACACGTGGTGTTGTTCAGAGCACCACAAGGATGATGTTGAGGATCTGATGGGTGAATTTATGCTCTTTTCTCAATGACGGTAATCACGTGGTGTTGTTCAGAGCACCACAAGGATGATGTTGAGGGTTTGAAGGGTGAAATTACGCCCTTTTCTCAATGACGGTAATCACGTGGTGTTGTTCAGGGCACCACAAGGGTGCTGATGAGGGTCTGGAGAGTGAAATTATTCTCTTTTCTCAATGACGGTAATCACGTGGTTTTGTTCAGTGCACCACAAGGGTGATGTTGTAGGTCTGGAGGGTTATATTATGCTTTTTTCCCAATGACGGTAATCAGGTTCTGTGTTTCAGAGCACCACAAGGGTGATGTTGAGGGTCTGAAGGGTGAAATTATGCTCTTTTCTCATTGACGGTAATCACGTGGTGTTGTTCAGAGCACGACAAGGGCGATGTTGAGAGCCTGAAGGGTGAAATTTTGCTCTTTTCTCAATGACGGTTATCAGTTTCTGTTGTTCAGAGCACCACAAGGATGATGTTGAGGGTCTGAAGGGTGAAATTATGCTCTTCTCACAATGACGGTAATCACGTGGTGTTGTTCAGAGCACCACAAGGGTGATGTTGAGGGTCTGATGGGTGAAATTATGCTCTATTCTCAATGACGGTAATCACGTGGTGTCGTTCAGGGCACCACAAGGGTGATGTTGAGGGTCTGAAGGGTGAAATTATGCTTTTTTCTCAATGACGGTAATCACGTGGTGTTGTTCAGAGCACCACAAGGGTGATGTTGAGGGTCTGAAGGGTGAAATTATGCTCTTATCTCAATGACGGTAATCACGTTGTTTTGTTCAGAGCACCTCAAGGGTGATGTTGAGGATCTGAAGGGTGAAATTATGCTCTATCTCAATGACGGTAATCACGTGGTGTTGTTCAGAGCACCACAAGGGTGATGTTGAGGGTCTGAAGGGTGAAATTATGCTCTTTTCTCAATGACGGTAATCAGGTTCTGCGTTTCAGAGCACCACAAGGGTGATGTTGAGGGTCTGAAGGGTGAAATTATGCTCTTTTCTCAATGACGGTATCACGTGGTGTTGTTCAGAGCACCACAAGGATGAAGTTGAGGGTCTGGAGGGTGAAATTATGCTTTTTTCTCAATGACGGTAATCACGTGGTGTTGTTCAGGGCACCACAAGGGTGATGTTGAGAGTCTGGAGGGTGAAATTATGCTTTTTTCTCAATGATGGTATTCACGTGGTGTTGTTCAGTGCACCACAAGGGTGATATTGGAGGTCTGGAGGGTGAAATTATGCTCTTTTCTCATGGACGTTAATCACGTGGTGTTGTTCAGAGCACCACAAGGGTGATGTTGAGGGTCTGAAGTGTGAAATTATGCTCTTTTCTCAATGACGGTAATCAGGTTCCTTGTTTCAGAGCACCACAAGGGTGATGTTGAGGGTCTGAAGGGTGAAATTATGCTCTTTTCTCAATGGCGGTAATCAGGTTCTGTGTTTCAGAGCACCACAAGGGTGATGTTGAGGATCTGTAGGGAGAAATTATGCTCTTTTCTCAATGACGGTAATCACGTTCTGTTGTACAGTCTTGCACAGGGGTGATGTTGAGGATCTGAAGGGTGAAATTATGCTCTTTTCTCAATGACGGTAATCACGTGGTGTTGTTCAGAGCACCACAAGGGTGATGTTGAGGATCTGAAGGGTGAAATTAGGCTCTTTTCTCAATGACGGTAATCACGTGGTGCTGTTCAGGGCACCACAAGGGTGATGTTGAGGATCTGAAGGGTGAAATTATACTCTTTTCTCAATGACGGTAATCAGGTTCTGTGTTTCAGAGCACCACAAGGGTGATGTTGAGGGTCTGAAGGGTGAAATTATGCTTTTTTCTTAATAACGGTAATCACTTGGTGTTGTTCAGAGCACCACAAGGGTGATGTTGAGGATCTGAAGGGTGAAATTATGCTCTATCTCAATGACGGTAATCTTGTGGTGTTGTTCAGAGCACCACAAGGGCGATGTTGAGGGTCTGAAGGGTGAAATTATGCTCTTTTCTCAATGACGGTAATCACGTGGTGTTGATCAGAGCACCACAAGGGTGATGTTGAGGGTCTGAAGGGTGAAATTATGCTCTTTTCTCAATGACGGTAATCAGGTACTGCGTTTCAGAGCACCTCAAGGGTGATGTTGAGGGTCTGAAGGGTGAAATTATGCTCTTTTCTCAATGACGGTATCACGTGGTGTTGTTCAGAGCACCACAAGGATGAAGTTGAGGATCTGGAGGGTGAAATTATGCTTCTTTCTCAATGACGGTAATCACGTGGTGTTGTTCAGGGCACCACAAGGGTGATGTTGAGAGTCTGGAGGGTGAAATTATGCTTTTTTCTCAATGATTGTATTCACGTGGTGTTGTTCAGTGCACCACAAGGGTGATATTGGAGGTCTGGAGGGTGAAATTATGCTCTTTTCTCATGGACGTTAATCACGTGGTGTTGTTTAGGGCACTACAAGGCTGATGTTGAGGGTCTGGAGGGTGAAATTTTGCTCTTTTCTCAATGACGGTAATCACGTGGTGTTGTTCTGGGCACCACAAGGGTGATGTTGAGAGTCTGGAGGGTGAAATTATGCTTTTTTCTCAATGATGGTATTCACGTGGTGTTGTTCAGTGCACCACAAGGGTGATGTTGGAGGTCTGGAGGGTGAAATTATGCTTTTTTCTCATGGACGATAATCACGTGGTGTTGTTCAGGGCACTACAAGGGTGATTTTGAAGGTCTGGAGGGTGAAATCATGCTCTTTTCTCAATGACGGTAATCATGTGGTGTTTTTCAGGGCACCACAAGGTTGATGTTGAATTTCTGGAGGGTGATATTGTCACAGTAGTCATTTGACCACTTTTTTTCTATCATGTATAATGTTTGTTCTATTCTAATCGACCATTAACCACTGATCAACATCCATCCAACTGATTGCTCCGTCGCCTGTCGTTAGGGAGAATGACCTATACATCTACCTAGTCAGCGTACCGACAGACCGGACACACAGCAACAGCAAGTGAGGTGTGTGTATAAATGCGTGTGTGATAAGTGTACTCGGTCTCTTGAGAAGACACCAGACGACGTGAGGGACAGGGCCGCTATTAACATCTTACGTGTGCCGCTGTCCCCGATCGACGTACTCTCCTAGGCAAAGTTTCACCGTGGGCTAAGTATCGGTCCAGTTGACTGTTTTAATTCCTTTCCTGAATTGTAAGATCGTCGGTCCACTGTAAATGCATTTTTCGTCAAACGTCAGATTTATTTTTAACTGTTTCAATCATCTTGTTTTGTTTCTAAATCACCATCAATAAATATCCATTGTCCTTTAAATCACTGTTTACGTCACTTATACCTTCACGATCCTACATCCAACCTCTCACTTTTCAAAAGTAAGCGCTACTTTTTCTAAATTATTGACTACACCTCTCGTCTAAATCTATCCAGAAACTGGCATCCAAATTTCGGTTGTAACATTGCTGGAGGTGCGTTTTTTAACTTCCTTTCAAGTGAAGTTTTTGTGTTTCAAAATCCTTATCAATATTATTTTTTTTTTTTTTCTTTCTTTCTTTCCTTCTTCATTCATCACATTATGCTAATTTCTAAAGTCAGTGGACCGATGACGTAGGGTGAGAGATGGTATTCTGTATCTCAGTTTGTTCGTTTGTATGTTCGTTAATTCTTGTTTATCTCCGTTATATGTTTTTTTTTTTTTTTAAAGTGAAATGTTGTGAAATTTAATTTGTCCTAATTCTGTTCACTTTGATTTTCTTGTTTTCCACATGAATTATGTGAACTTTAATACGATGTTATAATGCTATTCGAAATCATTCGTTAAACGTGAGTAATTAATGAGCATACGATCAGCTGTTCGAAAGTTCATCGTTCTTTCATTCAAGGGATAGCACACTCATGTTTCGATGTACATATAGCAGCGACAGCATTATACGTATGCGTTACTTACCGCTACGTGCTCGCCTGACTGGCAAGCGAGTTTATTCAATGTCACGGTATGAATATTGTCTCCCGTTTATTTGTTCGATTTGTCCTACACATCTAAGTTTCATTTTCAATTTTGACTAATTTGTTATTACTTCCGTACATTTCAAAGTAAATTTCAAATAACTTTCAATATTTTTTTTTTTTTCACCCTGCGTTGAGTATAATTTTTTTTAAAACATTTTATTTTATTTTTTTGTGAGAAAACGTAAGGGAAAGTTGTGATTTTAATTTTTTTCTCTATGTGTGATTCAATGCATTCAGTTCCGTTTCCTAATGATATTTTGAGAAGATACATGATGAGTTTCATACTGAATATACACGCGGAGAGCCAAAGTTCAACTATGTTCATACAGCGTGCAATAGAAGGTCGAAAATCGCCAATTGACATGGAACCCAGGTTCACACTCGTTGGTTTAAACGCATGACAGGGTCATTGCAGGTTTTTTTGGGGGGTGTTCAGGCCTGATAAATGGTTGGATATATTCTATCCAAGAGCAGTTTTGACTTATTCACGACGTAGTTAGTTGTTCTAAATTTAAGATTCACGTTTTTATTCAAATAACAACATTCGAAATGTAACGTCGAATGGAAATAACAGATGCATACACTTAACTTTAGGAGGGTCCTGTATGTGAAGGTCCCAAGTTAGACATTACATTACAAAACAGTTGCCCCACGAATTGTGGACGTAGTTAGTAACTTTATTATTCGAGATTGATTTCATTTTGCTAACTGTCGGGGAAAATATAAGTCACATCCGCTCACGTAATTTTAGTTTAGTCTGTAAGCCCTTAATTTTAGTATTATCAGTGCCACAGTTATAGACACCCCCAAAGTTAAAGGTTCCATGCGAAGATTTTCGACCTCATATAGGCAGGTATTATAATGGCTCCCCGGTATTTCACTTCTTCATAGAGTAAAAATTATTATTTTTGGGTGAATTGTGTATCTTTCATAATAAATTTGAAGCGAGGTGTCTCTCATCAGTTTAATATCTTGGGGATCAAAAGGATTCGAAACTGGTGCAATACATTCAATTCACTAATTAAAATTGGACAAATCGGAGGTTATTGACACTTGAAACTGTTATCAGTTGATGGCTTGATCGGTGTGAAACTTTTTATATTTCATAACTAATATCATGTTTCGTCCTACACGCAGGCTTTCAACGAGCGGACCGGATGCGACGTTAGCAGCCTATATCAGGATCTACCATCCAATCGTTGTACCTGCAGTACCACGACATACGCGGGCGATCATGTTTCACGCAATAATAATCCAATGTGTTACATTCATATTTGAAGTCGAACCATTGTCATTTCTGTAATTATGAAATCAAAATTATTAAATTTTCAAGATATATGTCAATTTCATTTGTAATTTTCTACATTGCTAAAATATAACATATTTTTTTTCTTATAAACGTTTCTTTTTAGATACCTTTCAATTCACTGGCTACCTCGGTAACATATTTTGGATTATTATTGCTTATTATTATTATCACTTATTATTACTGCTCTTTAACTTCATAATTATTATTTGGATTTCTGATTATTACTTTTCTGGATTCTTGACGCTATCAGAGATCAAACTGACCGGACTGACGTCTTACATCATATTCTTTCCAATATTTCCACTTCATACTTCTGATCCGTGTCCATTCCAATATAAGCCACATGGAGTAATCAAGTCTCAGAGAGTACGAACCGAGAACACCACCTCTACGCACACACACGCACACACACTTTTTAATGGGAAAACTGATTACGAATATCATTATTTATTTTTATTTATTCATTTTCATTTTTTTTGTTCCTGAATTTAATTATTTTATTTCATTTTATTTCCACCCCTGACACTCGGGTCAAGTATCAAAGGAAAACGGGGTGTGTCACAGTAGTCAGTTGACCACTGTTTTTCTATCATGCATAATGTTTGTTCTATTCTAATCGACCATTAACCACTGATCAACATCTATCCAACTGATTGCTCCGACGTCTGTCGTTAGGGATAATGACCTATACATTTACCTAGTCAGCGTAAATGACCCTACCGACAGACCAGACACATAGCAACAACAAGTGAGGTGTGTGTATAAATGCGTGTGTGATAAGAGTACTCGGTCTCTTGAGAAGACACCAGACGACGTGAGGGACAGGGCCGCTATTAACATCTTACGCGTGCCGCTGTCCCCGATCGACATACTCTCCTGGGCTAAGTATCGGTCCAGTTGACCGTTTTAATTCCTTTCCTGGATTGTAAGATCGTCGGTCCACTGTAAATGCATTTTTCGTCACACGTCAGATTTATTTTTAACTGTATCAATCATCTTGTTTTGTTTCTAAATCACCATCAATAAATATCTATTGTCCTTTAAATCACTGTTTACGTCACTTATACCTTCACGATCCTACAACCCACCTCTACAGGCCCATTCACGATTGAACTTAACCGTAAACTTAGGAACTTACAAATTGTTTGTCATACGGTATTTCTCGTTACTGTTCACGACAACATTAGGCCTGGAGGGTGGAAATATGTTCACAACGCAATGCCCATGATCACGTGGAGGAGTACTGGGCAACACAAGGGTGATGTTAACGACCTGGAGGGTGGAAATATGTTCTCTGCACAATGCTGATGACCACGTGGTGGAGTACAGGGCACCACAAGGGCGATATCAACAGTTCGGAGTTTGTAAATATGTTCTCTGCGCAATGCAGATGATCACGTGGTGAAGTACAGGGCACCACAAGGGCGATATCAACAGTTCGGAGGGTGTAAATATGTTCTCTGCGCAATGCAGATGATCATGTGGTGGAGTACAGGGCACCACAAGGGCGATGTCAACGGTCTGGAGGGTGGAAACATGTTCTCTGCACAATGCCGATGACCACCTGGTGGAGTACAGGGCACTACAAGGGCGATATTAATGGTCTGGAGGGTGGAAATATGTTCTCTACGCATTGCTTACAAAAATCGTAATATATAATTCACAACCTGAAAGAAGCACGGTAGTTTATGTTTGTTGATTCTTGCTAACTCAACTACATAGGCCTACTAGATCTGACATTTTGAAACAGCACGTCAAATTCATTTTCAATACAATTATGTAAAATATGAAATCTTGGCATTATACCTTAGGCCTTATACGATATTCATTTCCTTCCTTCACTCTTCCTATTTTCTTTCTTTTTCTCTACTTTTTTCGTTGCTTCCGATTAATGGTGGGAGGGGGGTCCACTGTTAATGATAAGGTGATTTTACAGGTGATAAGAGAAACAATGAGAAGGTACAGGTAGGAGGAAATGAATTGATAGGGTACAAAATGGCAAAATAGATACCGGTAGTTTGTGTTATTTTTGTGGCCTATCCACGTGTTTGTTTCCTTCAGTCAGTAGGTTTACTCATCTCATTATTTCTCAGGCCACTTATTTCTCTTACGCTGTTCTTTGGATCAAGCCCCACTTTCTAAAAATGTTGATTTAGGAAAACTCTTTTTTTTTTGCCCTACACCAAATTAAAGAAAATGAGAAAGAATCAAGTTTACCAAGAATTAATTTTACTACTTTTTTCAAAATAATAACAAATTACAGTATCACATACTTTCACAAGTACATTAGGCTACAGTATAATGGATAACATAATGAGCAAATATAATGTAAATTACAATTTGATGAAATAATTATACAATGTAGGCATATATAAAATTAATCTGGACTTTTTCAACTTGATGACGGTCCATTTTTGTCTTTGTATACAACGATGCCCTTCTCAATAAGGTCTGGTATCTCCACTGCGAGCCACGGCCCCAACTAAAACAATGAATAAGTAACGATAGTAATATTAAAAAATTTCCTTTTTTTATGATGAGGGAGGATTTCGATACAATAATACGTATTTCACCGAATTTGACCCATAGGCCCCATAAAGGTTCTATCAGTTAAAAATACAACTTGTTATGTGAAAAATAAAAACCATCACAACCTTTATAGAAATCGTTATATTTTATTTTTGGAATACTATAAGCGCGGTGATTTGCAATAACCGCTTTGCACCGTGGTTCTTCAATACAATTACAGTAATTACAAATACTAAAAACAAATATTTTAGCTGACATACAAACGTACTTAGCCTACCAGTATACTACTGCTGTAATAGTAACATCTAACATGTCTCATACACTCTTTTTGTGAACTTGATATTGTTCAAACATTTAGTTGATATATTTTTAGTTTTGATTGATCAAGTGAATGTAAAGTGCACGAAAAAACTGTTGGCATCCCGGACTCGAATAATAGTCCTACAAAAACCATGCAACAACCAACTTCTACACAATCAAATATGAGAAGGAAAAAAAATACCAGTAAACCTACATTCTTTCAATATATTCAAATGAAATATCATCACTCTCCTAAAAAAAAAGTAATTCACAACTACAGCATACGTAATCATACGTAGCAAAGTAGCTGAGAGTACTTAATTTTCAATTCTCAAATGCATCAAATACAGCACTATAATGTCATTTAATTACCTTACTTAATTGTGGCAACATCTCTATCGTGCAACTAGTAGTCATCCGTACTGAATTGTTTTATATCACTCATTTATTTATCATTTATCAATTCAAACAGGAATTAAATGAATAGTGTAAACGACGATTTGATTAGCTAGGCCTACTTGGTGATGTAACTCACGAGAGCCACATTGCTTTTTAAATTTATCAAATTAATTTTAATGATACAGTAACTTCTTTTGTTTGTCATACAGGGTACTCGATTGTCCTCTAAATTACACTTTTTCCGGGTGGAGCTAGTTGAGTAGAATGAATGTCATCGTATAAAAAGTGTGTACACGTGAATGTGCTGATGACATACAAACACCCGGCCATTAGTAACATAAAAAAATCATAATAATTATACAGTGTATAGAATGAGATTTTACCAATACATTGAAACCTCTAGGCACCGTTCCCAGATCTATCGTTTCCCTGCTTGTATCGTTCATTTTTCTCAGCCCCCTCCCATTTAATAAACATTAAATTTCTCTGCATGGATGGTTTCATTTTCCTGGTCCCTTGAAAAATGATGGATAGAATGAGGGAAAAACGATCGAGATTTCATCGTATTATATACTAACCTTCTACAGGAATATATGCATGCCATTTATAATTTCACAATGGACATAACCATTTAATATATGTGAATGACCACCTTCATGTTATATTGCGACATTTCTCCTCACTGGCGGGTACCCTTTTTACCCAAACTCTCGAGCAAGAGTGAGAAAGCTTAAACTTTGTTCACTAATCACTTTACGCGATGACAGACATCGTAAATAATAGTAACCCAATTAGTAATTACACCACTTTACTTGATGACGGACGAACAGCCAATGAAACTATTCCATCGGTTCTGACACAATCGAGTAAAAAGTGTAAGACAAACGCATAAAGCTAGTAGGAGATCTAGCTACAATACAGCTATTATAGCTATCAAGGACAATGTTTATGAACATTTTTGTTTGAAATGTGTCTAGAAAAAGATGTGGTTGATGTTATCAATGAATTAATTAATAGAAATGTATTTCAAATTTAGACTAGATTATTATTAGATTACATTTAAGATGGTCCAGAAGGAATGCTAAATTTTCTGCTAAATTTTCCTGGTTTTTGTTCTGCGGTTTCTTTATTTTTTGTTCACAAAGGCAATCTTTTATTGAGAATTTATGTTGCAATCAATTTCAAGACGAAACATTGTTGGAAGTAAATATGCCAGCATAGAAATAAAGTTAGATCTGTTTGTATTTTATAATACCAAGCGCTTGATTATGTAATATAAAATCAAGTTCTCGTCCAAAGTCCATTACCTATTTCACAATTTCCGAACAATTGAAATACGAGGTTGTACATCCCTTCAATAACATACTATAGGGGCCTATGAAATAACTTATAAGTAGAATACAGTATGGTACATACCCCAAGAGCCATTGCATGAGCTAAGCCAAACTTGGGAACATGGCGCGCCCAGAGAGGTTTAAAGTGGTCTGTCAGACATATTTTACCACCTCTGTACATCTTGGCGGTCTTCCCGTCAAGCTCAGGCAAAGCGATTTCAGGAGCAGTCGTCGGATATGTTACTGGAATCTAAAATATAAAATCAGGTGAAATAATATAAAATGTAATTAGGCTATAATTAGATTGTTAAAAAGTTGTACTGGTTTCTAATTTGAAAATGGTTTGCTGATTGCTACAAATCTAAAACCCATTATAAACATAAACGTGTATCGGAACATACATACGGTAATTGTATTTTTTTCCAATTTTACACAAAGTAGTCTACCTAACCTACATGTTACACACAATAATTCTTAATTAGTATTACATACAACTCTTGCAAGTTATGAACCTAGTTGTAATAACTGGATGACATGTCTGTTAATGGAAAGCACAACATATATCTAGATGACAGGGAATCATGAAGTTGAGTTGATTATTGCTCACTGACCATGGTGGCCATAAAAAAACAAGTTATAATATGTAATAATTTCTTTATTGAATGAAACAACGCACAATATCAACTAAACAAAGTGTTTAAATTAGATATTAGAATACGTACGGTATGTGGGCTTGCAGGTCCCAATACAGGACAATATGGTATTATCGCTCACAATTATCAATTTGAATACACTAAAGTGAAATCTAAATGCATCGTACCCGCATTCATCATTCCTGATACAAGTCCACATAAGTAACCAATATTAATTCTCGTAATGGTATGGATGTATTTTTCTAGTCCCTTGAAAAATGATTTCATTTATTTCCTACATCTTTATTAGCAACAGGGCAAGTCCCACAAGTGCAATATAATAAAACGAAAAACATTAACTAAACATACTGTTGAGCACTAAAAACTAAAAAACAAATATAATTTTAGTCAGAGTTTTCACTATATCTCCAAAATCCGGAATTTTTAAGCCCTGCATACATCTTAATGGAATAATTAAAACATCATTCAAATAAATATGCCCGATTACGGAATAAATTGACACATTATATAATAATAAAAAAATCAACCTAGCCTACCAAGAAAATTTTGAATGTTTTTTTCTGATGTTGTTGAAAGTTAAAATTAAAGTAGCAAACAATCTGCCATATATACTTCATACCAATTTCCTCTAGTTTGTTTTAGTGCGAGTTGGCCATATAACATGCAACACATTCTATTGGATGGAAAATAACATTCCATCAACAATCTTCAAATGATCTGACTAGTGTTGTTGATTCGAAAATAAGGTTATTTGCAGATGATTGTGTGTTATATAGGGAAATCATTACAGAGGAGGATGTAGTAGCTCTTCAGGTAGATTTAGCGGCAATTAATCGTTGGGTTCAGTCAAACAAGATGGGGTTGAATACAGGAAAGTGCAAGTTAGTCACATTCGGTAAGAGAAACATAAGGACAGATGTAGTGTATGAGGTAGGAGGGAAGACGCTGGAGTTGGTGGAAAACTACAAGTATTTGGGGGTGGTATTTGATAGGCGTCTAGGGTGGGGGAGTCAGATTGAGAGAATAGTAAAAAAGAGTATAAATGCACTAAACTTTGTAATGAGGCAACTTAGGGGGGCAGGTATGGAGATTAAGGAAAAAGCATATTTCTTGTTAGTGCGTCCCATGGAAGAATATGCTAGTTCAGTTTGGGATCCTTATAGATTAGGTGAGATAAGGGATGTGGAAAGGGTTCAAAGGATTGCTGTGAGAAGGGTTACAGGTAGGGTTAGGAGGTGGAAATGGGATGAGAATGAAAGGGGGGAGACGGTAAGAATGTTGGAGAGTCCAACTGAGATGATGAGAGACCTGGGGTGGCAGAAATTGGAAATACGGAGAAAGGAGGATCGTTAATGTAATTTCTTCAGGGTAATGGAGGGAGAGGGGGGGTGGGGGGAGCTGCATGAGTTGATAAAAAGAAATAAGTCAGGGTATGGAGGTAGGCGGGGTCATGATAGAGCGGTAGTCATAAAGGGGGCTACATTAGATGTCGGTAAATTCTCTTTCTTAAATAGGACAGGTAGGGACTGGAATGGGCTTAGTAGAAATGTTTTTGAAGGGGATGAAATCAGGTTAAAGTTATTCCGTCAGAGGGTTAAGGAGATGGTGGGATAGGGGTACTTAGGGAACTTGCCACCGCGCATTTATGTGCATTTGCAAGAGTTAAATAATAATAATAATAATAATAATAATAATAATAATACTCACATCAAATTCCACGTCGAACTCGTACTTCAACAGGTTGTGAACGTGCCAACATTTGCCAAACCATCTGGTACCTTCTTTATTGGACTCGAGCCGAAACCAGTCATTGTCAGCACCCTTGTTATTTTGTACATACTGAAAGTGGAAGACACACAATTCTTGTAACTATTTCTGATATCACCAACCTCAAAATAATGGACTTTGAACTTGAATATTATAAAAATGAAAAGTATTGGCTAAGCGGATGAATCGCGTGAAATTCTTGTAAGCGAAAAGAAAACGAGAATTTATTAGACTATTTGAAGCATTTCTGCTGAACATATGAATGAAGGGACTGATGACAAATATCTATTGGCGTTCGTGAATGATGAATGAGGTGATGGGGAGGGGGAGATGAGAAGTTGTTTTATTACGCGTTTTGTGAAGTGGGAAGGAACGGTTACGGCCTGTTGTTAAGGAACCATACCAATATTCATGGGAACGACAGAGGGAAACTACAAATACCATTCACCTGGTAATGTGTTTCAACATGAAAAAATTACTATGATCTACAATGACTTTTAGTCGCAGGTTATGGAACTGCTCAATTCCCCTCAGAACAGATGATGTAATTATTGGTAAAATACCTAGATTTAGATTGACATAATTATTCTATAGTGGTCTGGTGAATATAGTCTCCTCATTTGATCACCTATGAAAATAGTATGTAGTGCTAATTTTTCCAGCTTATTTTTCGACACTAGGCTAGGGTTACCCTCTAGAGAAAACGTTCCAAGGCACGAAATTTGTATCGTTTTGAGGTTTTGTTTGAGCCTAGACATCTACCATACACAGCTTGACATTGAAAAAATATAGCATGACTTTTGACTACAGGTTATGGAACCGTCTAATTTTTTCTCAAAAAAAAAAAAAAAAATCAAATGGAGTACTAATAGATTTAGTGAAAATAGTTGCATATTCCATTTTGACCACCTGTGGAAATAGTATTGGTGCCATTCTTTCCGGCTCATCCTTCAATGCAAGGAAAACGCATTGAAACTAACAAAACATACATCTCACAAACATACAATCCAATCACTTGGTGTGTATAGAAAAAAAGCCCGAGGCTGAATATATGAATTGGGTGAAAGGGAAAGAAAGAACAGCAGCTCACCAAGATTTATGAGTAGAGAAAGGCCTACTCATAGTGGAGAGCCCGTAGATAGAACACATAGAGATGAAAGATACACGAGATTCCGACGTTTCGGCTAAATTGCCTCGGTCACGGTAGAGTAGTCTCTACTCTACTGTGACCAAGGCAATAGCCGAAACGTCGAAACCTCGTGTAACTTTCATCTCTGTGTTCTATCTACGGGCTCTCCACTATGAGTAGGCCTTTCTCTACTCATAAATCTTGGTAAGCTGCTGTTCTCTCTTTCTCTTTCACCCAATTCATATACAATCCAATCAAGTAGGCTGTTTATTAGGGGGAATTTTCAAAATCTCCAGCGCAGGTTATCGCAAGATGCATGGATCTATCAAATAATAGTAATCGCTTTTAGAACATATGAAACTCACATACAGAATTTAGCATCAAAGCGCATGTTACGGATTTCAAGAAGGAAATAAATACTACATCGACTGAGTGCATTTTGCTGTGCAGCAAGACTTTTAAAGACTGAAAATGTTGGTATAAACAAAGATCAACAGACAGTTCTGGCTGCACACTGGTTACATGATGTCACATGACGTTGCTTATATTGTGTTTTGTGATTCATATATTTTTGTTATCAACATATTTGGATCTAGGTGGTCAATTGATACACTACACGTATCACTAGTCGTTTATCATACTGTATAGAGACAGCATATTTGTCAGGTTACTATAGCAATGTGAAAAGTTGAGATGACATTGTTAATCCCATCACAACAATGTGTGATATAACTGGAAAGTATACAGGGTATTTGAATAAATACAAGGAAACCCAACTTCTTTTCATATTACAAAATGTAAAGCTTTATTATTGAAGAGAATAATACAAAAATAGTTTGAAGAGAACATGAACTGTAAATTGAATCACGGAACACAAAAGTTTACAATTAATTTACTAATTATACCTAATTGAGTAATTGATTATTTTTTCCCAATTTTTTAAAACGATAAAAATAATTTTACAATTGTACAGTTTTACAAGGCTAACCATGAGCTTCTGTCAAGTGTTATCACTCACTGTTGAAAGAGAGAGACAACAGTGCCCACCAATTGATATTAACCAATCACAATCTTTGATAGTTCACCGGTACATGGTATTGCTATGGTAACAATTAATAGTTATTTGTTACTCGACAGAAGCCCATTGAACGTTAGTAACATTCGTCAGTGTCAGATTCTGTTTAGAAATTAAAACTAAACCCTTCTTTTGGTCAATGATACAATACAAATCTGCACAATACAAATCTGAAGCACAGACAGAATATTGCTACCAAGACACTCATCTCTTATGGCTGAATGAAAATAAACTCTGCGCACACCTCTATTCCCCATGCCGACGCCTGCAATTAATACCTCCTCAGACCAGTGCACACGCAGGCTACAGCCTGGGCAATGGCCAATCACAATCCACCTCACTTGAGGCATATTCTAGCAATGTGTGGAGTTACTTACTAAAGGGTGAATGGTTAGAGGAGTTGAAGGGGGAAAAGGATTGGGGGAGAAAGTGTGAATACAATTTAATTCAATGTTGCGTGACTTTTCCCGAAGTATTATATTCGTCTGTCTGAACATTAAAAAAACAAGTAAAAAAGACAGGCATTATAGTCAGAATTAGACCTGTATTGTAGAAACATAATGAATGGACACATTTTTTCTTTCAATTGGGGTTCAAGGACAAAGATGAGACGAAACTGAGATCTTATGGGGTGTTAGATTAATGACTAATGAGATGATAGGATGAAAGTTACTAGGGTAATGGAAAGAAAGGAAGGAAACATGGAAGGAAGCTCCCGTGGCCTATATTGTGGGAACTGTTCTGGCATTCTCCTAGGATACAGAGTGAAATTATGAAAAACTCATGTAAAGATGGTCAGGGGCTGGAATCAAACCGAGTGCCGGTTAATAGATACATATTATACGCACATGTATGTAAGAAATATTATAGACACTGAACTGGAAATGATCAAGAAAACAAGAAACAAAGCTCCAATGTCGAGCATACTTTTTGAAATTGAAAATATTATTTTGATAAATCCAAATATTTCAATAATTGAATTGTAGGCATACAATTACAAACATACTAAACACCGAATAAAATAATTAGTACAACTGGTTAATGAATATGTTCTCTCATAACATCAGTTCAAGCTTGTAGGTATTAGAAGTTACACCTATCTGAAGCGGTTTTCAACACAATTCATTACCTTTTCTAGAGAGTCAGTTACACACGAATGTAAGCGGAAAAAAAGATGGCGTACGATTCGTTGTTGCTAAAACACGCACAAATGATTTCTTTGCAGCTGATGTAGGCCTATAGGCCTACATAATATATATATATTTTTTTTTTTGGCATTGAGTTTTGGTGGAAGCACCCCCTGGCCCAATTTAATTGGTTATCTGGGTTTGAGATATATATATATTGAGTTTAACGATGCACTGTGGACACTGATGATGATGAGATGAAAGGTTATTTTATTAATGTAAATGTGTTTTTGGAAAGAGGAAAGGAGTCGGTCGTGGCTTGTTGTTAAGGAGCCATCTCAGTACTGACCTGAGCGACAGAGGGAAACCAACTAAAAAATCTGTCAGATTGGTTGGCCAAGGTGGGAATCAAACTACGGTCTCCTGAATGACGGTTCAGTGTGCTAGCCACTCCACTACTCGAACAACTTTACAAATTACCGGTATATGCGATTTCTACATTGAACAAAATAAAAAGTAACATTTGCATTTTATCAACAGTAACAGTGATATTTGCAATAACAATTGCTGAGAGATTAAAAATACCTTATTCACAAAATATTTGAGCTAATAGGCCTATATATAATAATTTAATCAAAACTTTTCTCCCAAAACAGATAATGCACACAGAAAGCATGTAATTCAAGAAATAGGGTGAACCAGTACTTCTGTGGAATTATAATATGTGATACAATATACATGGAAAGACAAATGATGATCAAGAGCCGCAGGTATCTGCCAGGCACTGCCGTAAGCTTTTCTGCCGTGAACGCTCACAACCGTAGTTCTCATTTTTGTTACTGAAGAAAAAAGCAATGTTTAATCTACACTAATACAGAATTATTGATAAAATAAGCTTCAGAAACTGAAGTCACCGGGCGTGGGTTCGAATCCCGCATAAGACATGGATTTTTGTAAACGTCCTTTCACTTATCACCATTTCATAGTTTCATAATCCCCTGCTCATTTGTGCCCCCGTATAATCTAGCTATTGGTGGGGTCGTTAAGCAAACATTAAAAAAAAATGAGCGTACTGAACTCGGAGTGTGATTCACCAGGTTAACAATCGAGTTCTTATCTTCACGCCTGCCTGCTCTTCAGGCATATGGGATAGTTTCCCTCTAATATTACCAACATTCGTGGCTTCACGTAAATGACATTACGCATTAGTTACACAAGTTTGTTAAAAATCCCATGGAATGAGTAAATACAAGTAGGCTTTCCATTTAATACTTGATCGTGATTTCATAAGTCTTGAAATCGAAAAATGCCGATCATATTTGTTCATTCACATCATCTTGTTATTGGCAGTGCACACTCCTCCAGACCGTTTTGATCTGTTCATCGTGTTACAATTGTGATTCGGCTGTGCCAAATCACTTCTTGAACTATGTTGGAACTCGATCGTTTTTGCTGAATATCAACCAATGTTTGAACCATTTCAGGCAAAATCGATTTGGTTGAACCGTTTCCCAGCCTTGTGACAAACGTTGTCATAGCAGCAGAACCTCATTCGGTTTCTCCAGAACATACCAGGTAGGTGTATAGTGGTAGGTACCAGCTCTTTCAAGCAGGCCCTTATCAATTTTAATATCTGAAAACTTGGCTGAAATGTCCGTTTGGAACGCTCATTTCTTACTACAATGTAGATTTACACTATAGGTCAATCATCATGTAGACCCATGGACCACACTATTACACTATCTGTGACTATAGTAACAGACGATCCAGTATATCTATTTGAACTGCTTACTAAGCCTCCAAATTCCAAACTATGATTATTCAAGTTCCACTTAAGTCCCATTGTTGAAACACAATTAGCCTTCTCTCCAATTGGTAAAAGACTACACCACATGTTGCGCAGCCTCTCAGGTATTTCTATTTGATGAGTGCCTGGTCGTAGGAGCCAAGTGAGAGAGTCATTTGCTAGTTGGTAAACAGGTATTCCTTCAAGAATTTCATATGATTTGTACAATGTGTTGATATTTGCAAAGATCTGATCTATTCTTCCTGATGTATCTGCCAATACCAACACACAGTCAATATCCAACTGATTGGTTTTTAGTTGTGATTGAATGTGTCTCAGAGCCTTTGTGAAATCAGTTTCATTTTGATCAAATGTCTTGACAACCTGAGAGCCTCGATTCTCATAGTAGAGAAGAGTTTGTGAAGTTACCGAGTCTAAATCACCCGTTATAAAGTTGGGAGGTGAAGAATCAGTGCCATTAAGAAATGCGAGCCAACGATCTGTGCCTCCATCTACCGTTACTGTCATACTTGCCCTATTCCACAGTGAAAGTATTTCATCTTGGGAATGTTCAATTGGACAATTCAATATGACCATCACAAAACGTAGAGATAAATTATTCTTGTATAAAAAGTCAAACGGATTCCACTTATATTCTGGTAGGTTTACTGGCATTCTTGATGTAGCGCACATACACTTTTGCATTCTATGTTGATTTAATGGTACTGTAACTGTAAGCAACCAAATATTAACTTCATTTAAATTTAGATCAGAGGGCTGGGCTAAGACTAGTCCTAAGCACTGTGTACCTAATACCATAGACAAAATATATACTACCCAAACAGTCCAATCTTTTGATTAAATTATAATAAATCCCCGCACACACCTCCATTCTCATCGCCTACGTCCTGCAATTAGTACCTATGCTCGACACTAATGGAACGGATCTGGTGACTGCTTGGTGGCAGCTCAATTTCACATGCCTGTAGCGCTTTCTAGTGAACTGCATAGGTACTACAGGAGGTGAGGGGGGTTAGAAGAGAGTGATAATAAAGTGATTTGGGTAAAAGTGGGGTCAGTTTTATTTCAACATTGCATGGCATGGCTTGGTAGTATATCTTTTGTCATTGATTTGATAACCATATGGTGATAAAAGCAATGCTTTCGTCTCTACTAGGCCTAGTACCTTGTCTTGGGGCACTGATCTAGACTTATGTCTAGGGCAGGGCCTAGGTCTATATTATGTTTCAAACCATCAGTGACAATGAGTGTGCAGAATCAGTTTTCTTGATGGATAAATTCTTCAGGAATAGATAATCAATACATAATCAACAATTCCTCAATTCTTAGTCAGTGTTAGAGGTTGGTAATACACTGTCAAAAGTCTACCAAATAGGACATGTCTAGGCCTAGGCATTGAGTTTATAGTGTTGGCCTAGGCCTACTTTGGGCTCAATGGTTTGGGGTTGACAACACATCTCAAAGAGTTGATAGAAATGGTTATTAGCACCAATATAGTACCGGTAATAGCTATTTGTTATTAATCCATTTTAGCACATTATTTACTCATGCAATCTTGGATACAGACTAGGCCACTACAATTCAATGCCCCTACTAACCTTGGTCTGTATCAACTCTACGTCTTTTACCAGCAATTTGTAGGTTATGGGTTGTCGGTAGAAATGGCTGTAGGCCTACTAGTTGTTGAAAAAAATATGGGTAAAAAATGATAAACTGCCAACTCTATAATAAAAAATATTTATGGATGGATATGAATGCCATAAAAATTGAAATAATATATTTAGTATATTTGTTATTGTATCGCGTTGATTCATTATTTATATTGGAGATGAGTGCATGCTTTTTTTTCATGAACTAGGTCTATAATTATGTACAATAGGCATATATTCTATATTTAATTTAATAATTATTGTTTCACATGAGGCCTATTTTTTCATGTGAGCCAGACCACTTGATGAAGAAGTTTAAAAATTGGTATCACTAAATCCTGATTATCTCATTTCATTAATTATGAGTTTTTTCTAAACTGTTATATAACTTGAACTACTTTAAAATTTAAATTAATTGTGAGATCCAAGAAGATTAGTAAACAGTACTTCAAATACCGTATTTATTGAAGTCTTAACATAATTAGTAGAAAAAATGTAAAAAATGCTATTTCAACATTAGTTGGGGTGCCCCTTCCAAACTATCTGACTTTCATCCATAGCCTTAATTGAGGAACAATGATTTTGTATCGAGTTTAGATGTAATTAAAATAAAAAATCAACAGTCATACATTTATCTAGTCGAGCAGTAGCTCGACGAGAGCCATGTCTGTGTGAAGTCTCAGCTACATGCTTACACTGTTTACATGAACTACTTCCAGGCGGTTTTGAGCATACTGTATCTCCGGAACTAACAAACTTAGATACCTTCTAGTTTATTGTAATGGAATGAGGCGCCATACACGACACGACATATCAGATTTAAGCTATATCGGACCAAATGCCTGAGAGTTATAGCACTGTGAAAAGACTTGTTTTTACGTTTTCTTATCCGTCTCCTCCTCCTTCCGTCGTTACCTAAGAACTCGGCTACAGGCCAAACGAATCGTTTGATTTGTCTGATTTTTTCATGGATTATGTGAACTCATACGGAATTGTGACTTTTGAATGTTTTAACCGGAAGTTGCTTTTGAAAACCGGAAGTAAGGTCATTTTACACTCATTTTTCAAGTTTTTATTATTTTTAAAAACCATTTCACGACATATTTCTATGACATTTTGAAAATATGTTTGTATAAATATACCAGATCGATTGTATGCGCAAGATTTGTCAATTAATCATTTTTAACTGAAAGAGATTGGTATAATAACTTTCAGAAATACAGAATAGGCCTACTGTCGTATCGACTATTAAATCACGGCCACCAATAAACCATCGAAAACTTTGAGCACTTTTTTCTCCACTCTATCCATCTGAATGATGGTAACCAGACACAACAGAGAGATAATGAATGTCAAATGAAACAGCTGATATTTATAAATTATCACGTTGATACCTTATTGTCTGATAATGCAAATTTTAGTAATAAGTATATTTCAAGTACCGGTATTTAAAGAATATTCCAACTTGAAGACCATTTTGGGCCATTCAATACTGATATACGATAGGCGAGGAAATCAATTAAGAGACTGTATTTATTCGAACGAAAATTTGAGAACACAGACAAAAAATATATTCTGATGCTATTGTGAACAAGCAAATGCATCTAGTCATTATGAAGCAACAAAAATTACTGATATCTCACCAAAAACCCTGACGGGTCAAAACTTGGAGCCAAGTCCTGAAATATTTTAGCAACAACAAAAACTTCCTGATATAAAAGGTTTGAAATCAAAACTGTATGCCAAGTGCAACTTATTATTCATCAATATGGCCTGGAAAATAACAGGATACACTTGGCTATTGCCCCCCACATCCCCTCATATAACACCACCCCGAATTGAAGTAAAGTGCATGGTGCTAAGAAATGGGTACCGGTAACTTCACGGTGCACAGGGAAACGTAATATGATTCAAGAAACTTGCCCTCCGCAACGAATTTCTATTCTGAAATGTAGTTTCTGTTTCCCATCAACTCGATGACATTTAGTGGGTAGTGATTGAGAGAACTTGAATTGAGAGCCTACATTTGATTGGGGAGCACACTATCTTGAAAAATTCTCACGTTATAAGTTTAAAATATAACCCAAGTTACAAATATCTTGTTAGATTTCGTGATGTAGATTTTATGAATAAATTGAAAATACTCAATTTACTTTCAAATTCAAAGTATAATTTCAAATTATTTTTATATTGTATTTTTATTCTCATTTGAAGTTATAATTTATTATACTCCAATGAGGAAATGTATGTCCGGGTCAAAGTCAGACTTTGCCTTCTTTCTAGCCACAAATGCAACATTTATTTAGAAAGGTGGATATTTTGATAATTTAATACAGTGTATATTCGTACGGTCAACCGTATGATCAAGTGAAAATAGATCATACGGTCAGTGACGTCATGACTGCGATGTTTCGGTCAATGACCATAAATGGCAAAAATAACGCTCTCTATCAATGTGACTACTGTAGCACATGAGTTAGCACAGCTGACTCCCATGCCAGGGAACTCTGATTGCATCCTGCCTGTGACTTATTTGTTTTAAATTGGTTCCTCTAGAGTTTAAGTATAAAGGAACATGGTCAATTATGTGGACAAAGTCAGGTTGCGGACAGTAGGTTAGGTTCTAGGTTAGTGTATAAACTTCGCGTATACCGCCGGCAGGCGGAACGGAGCTTATAAATCATGTGTTCATTTATCCGTAACTGGTGTCTGGTGCACCATAGCAGTGAAAATTACAACTAGACTATCCTCCTGAACGAATCCTACGTCACTAACATAAACAACCAATGACAACGCTGACCGTACGATCCATTTACGCATATTCATACGGCTGACCGTACGATTATCCACAGCCAATTTAATAACCAATAATGCGACAGTCTCCATGAGACCATGAGTAAATTACAAATTTTCTTGGCTCATATTACGTTTTCCTGTGTCAGGAACATGAAGTTATATGCTCGACTATAAACTACAAATTCAATGCCTAAGGCCTAGTATGGCCATGGTATGGCTATTTCTATTTTTTGAGGTTATACCAAGTCCCATCAGTTGCCTATCCCATATGGATCTAACGATTCACGAATAATGTCATTTATATTTTACCTGTATAAGACTCGTGTATTCTTCTTTCAACCGTTGAACCCACAGTTCTCTATCTCGAGGCCCAGCTTTAGTTTTGAGTAAAGGAATTGACTTCAAAGTTACCTTCGTAACCTCGTCTACCATTTTCAAGTCTAGTTTTGACACTTGACAGGTACTTTTGCTTACGTCACACACACTTCACACTGGTTTCTTAAGAAATACACTGATTGGCTGTTCGACTATCAGATTCCTCCCCAACCAATCACAATCTAGATCTTCAAATTACGATTATCGAAAGTCTGGTCGCATTCCATTTTGTTACTAGCCTCGCATATGTACAATTGATACCGATATTTGGTACGATATCGTGATCAAAAGTCAAAACAAATCCTAATATTTGTGTGTGGGCACCGGTGTTTGACAGGCAGCAAAATTGAAAGTGTATTGTATTAACTAATTATGTCCTTACTATGCTGTGATTCTCCAGAAGCATCATTAAATAGACTTGGATGTAAAATAGATGACCTACCAGACGAAGTGTTAGAATATATTCTAAGCTTAATTCCTCCATACAAAGACTTGGAAGAGTGCTCTTTGGTTTGCAAGAGATGGCTACTAAGTGCAAAACGTCAGTAAACCTACAGTTGTTTTTAGTCGATGTTTATCTCTATTAGAGTTTAAATCCTTCTATTGTTCTCTTTATTCTTTGACTTTTAGATGTTATGTATCACACACGAAAAAATCTACAACGTGCAATGTCGAACTTCAATATTCAATGGGACAACATAACCCCTGCTGACATGCCGCAGTCAATTGCAAGAAGGTACTCTCATTCTGCATGTCGGTTCCAAAACTCGATGTATGTGTTTGGAGGATGTACATCAACTAGTACCACCTTCAATGACTTATGGCGATTAGATCTCAATAGACGTCTATGGATAAGACCACTTACAATGGGAACGTATCCATCTCCGAAAGCATGCGCTTCGCTTGTAAGTTACAACGATTCATTGGTGTTATTTGGCGGGTGGACTCACCCATCACCATATCCTCTACATCAATCCTGGAGGCTATTTAATGAGCTACACATGTATGGCGTTGTCTCTAATCGTTGGGTTAGTATCAACACTCCGAACACACCTCCATCTATGGCCGGTCATTCTGCGTCTATCCATGGAAACAAGATGGTGGTATTTGGTGGGCTTCAGAAAACAAGTGTTTTGCCAGGACATTATGGAAGGTGAATAAAAAAACTTATTTCATACGCTGTCAGTTTGGAAATATGAAAAATGAATTGAGCATGGTACACACGGTGTACTCCAGATTTCCCAATCACCAATTGGTTTGGTTAACTAGTCGGAAATTGGTTGTGTGAACAAGGCACTATAGCTGTTGACTATAGTTAGATTGATGAGGATAGAGAGAGCTGCTTAAACACCAACTCAATCTGCCGATTAGTAGCAAACAAATGGGATTGCAGTTAATGTGTGACGTCACTTCTGTCGTCCGCTAGTAACTTCAATGTTTGATCTTAGATCAGAAATATCAAACTTCGATTATATTTTTACTCATTCCTGATCTAGTCTGCTTTATGTATACTGCGCGAAAATTGATATGTACCGAGTTGTCGTCGATTGTAGTCGGATCGCGATACGTGTGAATATCCAATTACAGAAAATTGTAGATTGTTGATCGTAGACAATCCAATTTAGTTGGTCTTGCTAGTTGGCGTGACTGGAATCATTTGTGTGTACCGTGTTTAATCACCACCATAATGTGGAAATCTTTAAAAAAATATCACAGAGCCGTTGCTTTATTGCATAATTACTTAGGGCACTACAAATTCAATGCTTAGGGGTACTGTAGATCTAAACGTCCACTGTCAGTAGATATCTAAATGCTACATTTAAGACAGGAATTTGAGAATTTGAGGCGGCGATTCAATGCTCTATCGTAATGTCATATCTCACGTAAAATTTTGTAATAAATTGGGCTAAATACCAGTAGATATAATTGTCATCCATAAGAAACACTTGACTGCCAAAGGAATTTTGTTGACCGAATGCTTGATAATAAACCGTAAGACTCAAATACTCTATACCGGTACAAATTATCGCAGATTTTATATTTGTTGAATATGTTCATTGCTATGGGGCCCACCCTAAGTTTTTATAATGTGATACCGGTAGGCCTATAGTACAAAATATTTTAATAAGTTGAAGCCAGGCTACTAACATGTGTAGGCTATTTTAGACTAAAACTAGCCTCCAATCTATAGATATTGGATGGGTACCGGTATTTAGTTTTGTAGCAATGGATGCTATTTTCAACATACATGTCACTCGGATACATAGATGAAACACAACAACACACAAAACTATACAAAATACGTTGTATTATGATAATGCATACACCCACCTGAAGACATAGAAGTGGTCCTAATCAAGATTATTGATCTAGGAAAACGCAGAAATGTGTTTTTAGATGAGCTCAGAACTCTGGAAATCTAGAACGAAGAATATATTCTGTCAACTCAATCCACTTCTATGGAACCTGGTTCACTTGAAAGTTGAAAAACCTCACCTAGGCCTATAAATTTATAGATATTTATAGTGATGCAACCTATCGCATACTCTAGTTACAAAACCAATTGATCCCAATATTCAATCAAATGTACACTTTTATTGCGTTTCTTCATTATTTTTCATCCAATTGTTGTGAAATCACTGAAAATATGTATGATGGTGCGTTTTTCATTTTAAGTGGAAATTTTGAAGCTTTTGAAAAAATGTCATATTTCAAGTTTTTTCCATCCGGACTTTATTCTTATGGGGATTTTCCAAACTTTCCTATTTCTTTCCGGAAAAACCGTTTGATCACAATTTTTCTTAAAAACAATCACAACCTATTGGTTGGTGTGACACCAATATGTAAAAAAATGTTCATGTTGATTGTTTTTTTCCTGACCTGTAGGTAGGATGCCACTTACAAAATTACAAAAAAAAATAAAAACAAAGCCCAATTTTTTTCGGCATATGGAATGGAAATCTTCGCTTTGCATATAGATCAATAATCTATAACGTTACAGTTTTTTTTTCATATTCGTTGTGAAAACAAATTATTCCATTGTGTATAGTAGGCCTACTGTAAATGTAGTCAAATTATTGTAAGGGAAATTAATTTTTTTAAATAATATCGGATCTGAATTTTTGAATAGGCCCCTAGTGTTGATTGATATATAAAATCTTGAACTATGAATTAAGTCCAATATTATAAATATTTTGGGGTCATTAAATGCATAACTTGAATTATCAAACATTTTCAGCTCGAGTGATGTTTGGGTGTTCAACTTCATTACTACAGTGTGGCATCAACAACAGACTTCGTCCAGAAAACCTCAAGCAAGATACGGGCAGTCTCACATCACACTTGATGACTCTCATGTTCTTATTATAGGTACGCTAAGATGGTTAATTCACCGTGGGTATTATTTTTAACTATTCTAAGGGGCCTATTAGAATTAAGGCTCTGAAGCCGCATAGCTCAAATACGTATTCTGTTACCTGGAGAGTGGGATCTTCAAGTTGCCTCTAACACAGCGAAAATATCGTTCACCGAAAAAGTTATTTTACTGGGTGACTGTACTAGGAGACAATACCCGAGTAGAAGGACGATGCAGGGCGGAGTCACGATGCTTGAATTTGAATAACTATTGTTCTCTTACCAGAATAATATAGTCACCATGTTTAATTTTTTTTTTTCAGTGTAAGATATTTTCGGTTTAGGTTAGGTTATCCCAATCTGACCAAACCGAGCCTACCAATTTAGTGATTCAACATATTGTAGGGAGAATATTCAAAATCATACATCAAGTTCATAAATAGGAGGTTGAATCCACATTGTGGTGGTAACATTCATATACAACATTTGAGTACCGGTATTTGTAGTCTCCACTAATGCTAAATTGCATAATTTTAACTGTACAAAGAAGTGTGTGGATTAAAATACCATGTTCTCTTCCAGGTGGTTGTGGTGGCCCTAATATGGTGTATAGTGATGTATGGCTATTAACCATGACAGGAACTGAGTGGACATGGCAAGAGGTTGGGGTCCGTAACCAGCAATGGGCTGCTCAGCACATGTGGTGCCATCCAGCATGTAAGGCAAGTATCAATTGCATCAAGTAGTACGGTATACAACAAATATACTTGAAGTTATATCCTAAAAAGAAGAAAGTTGTCTACCGACTGGATGAGTGTAAACACTGTGATAATTGAAGCTGAATACTCACTGCAGGTTTAATCGTTATCGAAATGTAGTGGTGTTTCTAATAGTAAATTTCGTACGGAAAAAATCATTGACCATCAAATTGCCACAACTATACACATATAACGTTTACATTTGTGTTTGTTATGTCGGAGACGACCTCCTTCTTCCGTGGATACAAGTACACCCTATACCTAATAGAATCAACAGAATGCCATTTCAGAATTAAGATGATACTGTAATGTATTTTTATTTTCTAGTGACTTGAGTATACAGTGAAACCTCTATCCATCGTTTTTCAAGGAACCAGGAAAATAAAACCATCCATCCAGGAAAACTATCCATCCAGGAAAATTTAACATTGATTATATGGGAGTGGGGCTAGAAAAAATGAATGATACATCCAGGATAACGATAGATCTGGGAACGATGCACAGAGGTTTCACTGTACAGTGAAACTTCATGATTCAGTGTTCCTGGAAATAACACTTTCCTGCGTGTATAATTCTATTTTTTCTATCTTACTTCCACATAACCACAGTTAATTTCCATACATGCATCATTTTCATGCAAGGATGATTTTTTCCTGGTTCCTTGAAAAACATAGGGGTTTCGCTGTACTATGGTTACCAAGGAAATTGACCAATTACAGTAACTTCAATCAATAAAAATGATATACTTTTAGAATTGTATGCTCTGTATTAAAACCGCAGATTGTTTGGTCAGGTTGGTGATCGTGTGGTGGTGTTCAGTCGTAACCCAGCGTCTGGTGCTCCTGCTCTCCCCTACACCGCACAGTGGAATACCCCTTCACACCTAAGGGTTCGTAACCAGGCCAACGTGTGGGTGCCACCACGAGAAGACGAGTTTCCAAACCAAGCTGTGGCCAGTCGGAGGTGAGGCTGGAGGTTATTGACCGTACAACCGGATTGAAGCTCAATTTTTATGTGATAATGTTTTTATGTGATATAGAGCTAATATATGCGTATACTACATTCATTCTACGTGGGGTAAAATATTAGGTACGGTACAAGAAAACTAGGTGTGCCTGATTGAAGTGAACTCTGATGAATATTCTGTCACTTTGAAACTGTTTATTAATCGAGCGTGGCGAAGATTTCATTTCATATGGAATAGGATTACTGGTAGGGTAGGGTTACGGTAGGGTTACATATTGACTGCAAATATCGGGCGCTTTATTTATGTTTATAATTTATGTTCATTTGTTACAGTAATAGAAATAATTTCAATGCAGTACGGTATGCTATAGAGTTAAAATACTATTGAGATTGATTATAAAAAGCAATTGACAATATAAATATTGATTATGATACATTGGAGTATACAATACAGTTGATGATTTAGGAGCTATAAGAAAAGCCATCATTTGTAAGCATAACCCTGTCGGACTTTTCCATCAGACTCGATGAATAATTATATATTATTGGAGTACTTTCAATTACTTTTCATTATTTCAACCAAATAATTAGTGGCATACGTAATGTGTGTTTTCCTGCGCCGCAGGCACTTTAAGTACGCCCCAGGCCTACTTAGACGCCCCGTTATGAATAAATAAATACAACTCAGTATTGAAAGCAAGTGAAATATATCCTCCAGACTGTGTTTGTGTTTCCAGAGCGAGTGAGAATGTGGCAGAAAGACCCGTAGACCGAGATCTGAACGTCAATGGCAGACGTGGGTCGCTGGGGCGGGCAGTGGCGCCACCTCCAGAAAACGTGATTCAAGGTGAGTTGGGAAATATAAAGTGTTAGTTTCCTCGACTCCAAGAAATGAGGCCAGCTTTACATTCACATGATCATGTGAATTCGCTACCGCATGCTGGACGCAGTGCTACAAAATAACAAAAGTGAGGTAACCTATCGCCCATTGAAACAAGATGGGCAAAGAGGCATATGGTGTCCCGCATTTTTCGTGTCAAAACTCAAATTCGTTGACAGTTTGTTGCTAATTGGTCGACATCTCTTATGTAATTTCCGTGATAATAATTGAAATAAAAGCATAAAAAACAAGCCGCTAGCACTTGGGCACATTAATCATTGATGAAATCATTTCAAAACAAAATCAACACAGCTGTAATTGCGGAAGCGCCATAATGACATCCTCTACTGTATTTTACTTGAATCTAAAATGCATCCTGCTATTTAACATATAAAATGCTGCGGTGTGGGGAACAAGTAAACCAAAGCTGACTTTTGCCAAATGGGTAACTCTTCATCATAAGATGAACTCACAACACTACTGAACTATGAACTAACTAACGGACAGTATCAATCATGATTTATACTGCAGGAACGTGTTATATCTAATGAAAGTTGGGAATTAAAGTTAGTAAAACGATTAATTCTGCAACATTATTTTCTTCACTCTATTTAATTCTTACCCTCAATTAATGATTTCTTTCCTTGTTTGATTAGAACCTCAGGCAGGTCCAAGTAACGGAGAGGAGCGTCACATACCATGCCCAGAACCTGACCCCGGATCAATGGCTGCATTCCGGGATCCGGTAACGCCTCGTAACCCTAGCAGAAACCGCCAACGCCAATTGGAGTCACTGCGTCGCATGGAGGAGCGAATACGTTCTCTATCTAGGGGTGGTGTACCAATCAGCCGGTAAGAACACTTGAATTTAAAAAAATCTTGCAATTAAATATGTATCTGTCATTAAATTAGTGAAATCTTATGACTAGACAATAGACCTACCATGATTGTTTGCGTAGATTCACTTTACAACTTAGGAATCGGGAAAAAATGTTAATCTCCTATATGTTCTTTATTTAACGCCGAGTTTAACAATGCACTGAAATGAGTGTTGAGATAGATCTACCGTATTAGTGTCAGATGAATGATTGATGAGATGAAGGTTTCTTAGGTTATGGGAAGAACAGTGATGAGAAAGTGGTTGTGACCTATATTGCAGAAACCATCCTGCCATGTACCTACTACCTAGACTAAAGAGAGAAACCAAAGATAACCAAAAAGAACTAAAGAGAAACCACAAATATGATGGGCGATGATGGGAATCAAACCGAGGCCTGATCTGCCCTCATCTCCTGATCACATGGAGCAAGCGTATTAACCACTGAGCTACCCGTGTCGGTCATATTTTAAACTTTTCATACTAATGTCCTTGTTATTTTAGAGAGGCGCCGCCGAAGGAAGACGTTCATAATCCCAAAAATCCTATGACACTTTTCACTCTTGATATCTCTCGTGCGCTTACTGATAACTACGTCGAGTGGCTGCCCTTCAAGGAGGATAAGGGTGGTGGACCCGAGGAAACTATATTATACACTCTAGTCGCTGGCAAGGGTGAAGTCATCATGTTTGGTAAGAATCTACCTGCCTGATGTAATCAAACTTGTGATATTACATAAGATTTAACGGGAAACAGACAAACAGGAAATGGGACATTTAATTTTAGAAAGAGGTTCAAGCCCTACCTGTGAGCGTGCATGTCAAAGAGTGCACTATGATACAGCAATTAAACTTATTACAGTTTGCAGTACATACCCGGTATAAGTCTGGCAATATGTTTTTCATTCACAGTAATAATTGATTATTGAAATATATCCGTGGTGAGTAGTAATTATTAACTTCATTTTAAATTACTTCCAGGTGGAATACAAAAAGACGCTACCTCAATCACAGCTCACGCTCAGGAAACTAATGCAGCCGAAACCGTTTCTAATTCGCTACATTTTATTACCGCCTCCAGAGGAATAATATGATACATCAAGGTCTGGTTGCTGACCTTTTATTCACCTATGTGTTTTTACTCGCCAAGAGGTTTGTTGTGTGGTGAAAATGAATACTGTATTGAAATGTTGAAAATTGCTAGAACTTTGAAATGGAATACTAGAACCCAACAGCTTACCTAGTGCGATTTTCAAGATAATTACGACATGAAACAGTAGGCTGTATCCATATATTAATATATTTTTAAAGACAACTCACATTATGACATTAAAAATATTCATTTAGGGCTTATTTTTACTCCATAACTTGCTTTTTAGTTTTTATTGGGGTTGCCAATCGATCAAAAAAATGCTAACGATACCGAAATGTGCTACAGTGAAACCTCTAAGCATCGTTCTCGCATCCATGGTTTTCTTGCTTGTATCATAATTTCTTCTAGGGTTGCCGTTCGATTTCGATCAATTCGATCGATTTTCGATTATAGATTTACGATTCGATTTCGATATGTACTTTTCGATTTTCGAATCGATCGATATCGAAAAGTTTCCTAAGATCGAAAGCGTACAACAGTACAAGAGTAGCGCGAGACGTCACGAGTAACGCACTCGCTTCCATTGGTAACATTATACTCATATACATATAGCGCGTGCAGGGTTTATAAACTTGGAATTTTGCTACGTAACATGTTTCTTTTTTCGATTTGATTTCGATTCGATTTCAATTCGTCAATTCGATCGATTTTCGATAAAAATGCAATCGATTTCGATTCGATCGATTTTCGATATTGTGAACTTCAATTTCGATCACGATTTTTTGATCGAACGGCAACCCTCATTTTTTCTCACTCCTCTCCCACATAACCAATGTTAAATTCTCCTGGATGGATCGTTTTCCTGCATAGATGGTTTCATTTTCCTGGTTCCTTGAAAAAGATGGATAGAGGTTTCACTGTATATCGAATATGGATCGATAATGTTTTATTTTTAGGTCTGAATCATGTTCTCTTAGCTGTCTGTAATCATTTTGTGGCGCAAAGTGAGGATTGGCTTTTGCATCGACACTGACACTTTGAGTGTCAACTGACGACTGAGAACCACACAGAATGGTTGCAATAATACGAACACTGTTGGTTGTCAGTGTTGAGCGTAGGGCAAACACGCGATCGCCCAGACAGAATATGCAAGTAATATAAAGTGCAAATAACCCCGTTGTTGAAGCGCCGTAAAACAACACAATTCATTCATTCTTTCAGTTCAGTAGTGTTGAAAATATTTGACAAGACTGTTTATGTTAGCAGTATCAGTTCTCCACTTGATTCGTAACTAATGATGACATCGGTCTTGAGGTTTGAAGACTGAGTACCTACCCGTTTGTGAAGACCTGTCATCATCTGAAAAAATGAAAGTATGAAAATCGCAAACTTATCTCGTGTTTTTGATATATTACATCCAAGGTTATAGATTTTTTTTTAATGAACAGGATCAATGAATACATGCAATAATAAATAATATGAATAATGAATAATATGCATGTTCTCAAAAGGTCTACAAAGCCTATAAAAGGCATATCTGTAGGATATTAGATTACAGGGAAACCTCTATGCATCGTTCCCGGATCCATCATTTTCCTGGTTGCATCATTCATTTTTTCTCACCCCACTCTCATATAATCAATGTTAAATTTTCCTGGATGGATCATTTTCCTGCGTGAATGGTTTAATTCTCTTGGTCCCTTGAAAAACAATGGATAGAGGTTTCACTGTTGGCTAAATTAAACATATACAAACTACTTGTGGTGAACAATAAAAAAAACACGACTGTCACTGCAAGTGAGTGTTCTCTCTCTCTCTCTATTTCTCATAAGGGACTAGGGTTCTCTGCTCTCACTTTCACTATTATGAAAGACATTAGGGATAGCATTCATGAAACTGTTGATGATGATAAGGAAATTAATATTACTGCTTAAATATATAGTATTATCGTACGCGTATGTAAATATCTTTTGACAGGCAACTACGTTTTCTTATAACATTTTCCGGTAGTGTTGATAATGCCGGTGATGCATTGCATAATGAATATTCACATAGTAAGTATAGTCATGAGTCTGTTGATGACTTGTTCTGTGTAGTTTTCAATTTTTTTCCATCTAACTTGACTTTTTATAATAATGGGTATTTCCTGATGACATAATAATACAGTAATATTGTTCCAATCTGAAGTAAGCCATTGAGAGCTATTCAGAGTTCTGATCACTGTCGTTCTGACTGACAGAAACCACATTCCCTAATGCTCAGTGAGAGGGTATTTAAGTGGGGTAGGAGAGAGAGATTACAACATGTGAGCCGGCTTTTTTTGTTTTGGCTTTCGATTTTTTTCAATTGGAATTTTAATTATTGGGATCATATTGCTGAGAATATTGATGATTTGATGTAAACAGCGTACTACTTTTTCTGTGTTTCTTCCTCATTAAATGCCAGGCCTATATGAATACGGCAATCCAACTTTGCAGTCACTCATACTTTCAAGTGACTAATTAATGCAAACAAATTAATACTTCTGAGGTATGAAGAGTTTAATGATGAACAACATAGAATCATGATTTATATTCTAGCATTAGGATTTAGGCCGCCCTCAGCAAAAAAAACCTACAACAATATAATTATTTACATCGCAATATCCATTATCCACGCTAGAGAGACGCGACTCTCCCTCCCTCTCCCCCATTAAAAATAACTATGCCAGCAGATAAAAAGACCGGTCCTTGGAAACAGGACCGAGTGCATACACACATGTGTCGGTGATATGGTCAATCTGACGCTTGACTGACAGCCCGCTGTTTATTTATTCGATATCGAATTCACTTTCGATATTGAAATAATCAAAATCGAATAAATTGATTTCAATGTTTATCGAAACCTTGATATCGAAAATCGATCGGAATATTCTAAATCGCTTGGCAACCCTACTTTTTATGCTCTTATACTTCTAATGTATTTGTGTTGCTTATCTAAGTCGTATTGGTATTCCCTTTGTTGATTGGCTCTTAACCTATGTCAGTGTTATTAGATAATCGTAGTCCAAGTTTTCCATCTCATATAGGGCCTGGCCAAAAAAATCGGCATTCATTTTCATGTTCTTTTCTTGTATGCGGCATACAGATCAGACAGAGTAATCAATCGACTTGAAACTCTTTCTGGACATTAGTGTTTTACCAGAGTAGGTTTGGGTTTGTTTCTGAGCAAAATTGGTTTGACAGCTTTTTCTGAAAAAATCGTAACATTTGGAAAATCCTCGTAAGAATATTTTTGATTTCTCAATTCCATCCGATTAAAATTGAATGTTCACAGAATGTTAAGGTTGTTCTAAAACATGTTTCTACCAAACTGGTTGTTTTTATGAAAATGAATTATAATATAAAAAAGTCAAATATTGAGCTAGAAGTTCGTGGATGAGAATCAACGGGCTGCATGGAATTACAAAAGCCTATGTTATAAATAATGAAAGGCTTGATAGTTTCAAAATCAAGGTATGTATATAATTCTCAAGTACATTCCATATAAATGTCTCTCAATGCGTATTCTTCGTTTGACTAGTAATATGAATATGCATATACGTATTTATACATTTGTATTGGATTGACAATGCACTGTAATGGTGACAAAGATCTACTTTCGTCGGGGAATGATTATTATTATTATTATTTAACTCTTGCAAATGCACATAAATGCGCGGTGGCAAGTTCCCTAAGTACCCCTATCCCACCATCTCCTTAACCCTCTGACGGAATAACTTTAACCTGATGTCATCCCCTTCAAAAACATTTCTACTAAGCCCATTCCAGTCCCTACCTGTCCTATTTAAGAAAGAGAATTTATCGACATCTAATGTAGCCCCCTTTATGACTACCGCTCTATCATGACCCCGCCTACCTCCATACCCTGACTTATTTCTTTTTATCAACTCATGCAGCTCCCCCCACCCCCCCTCTCCCTCCATTACCCTGAAGAAATTACATAAACGATCCTCCTTCATTTGGGGGAAGTGAAGATGAGTTGAAAGGCTAGCCTATTTTATTAGGTGGTTTGGATAGTGGGAAAGAACTGCTTGTGACCTATTTTTATGGAGCCATCCTAGTATTCACCTTTATGACAGAGTGAAACCATAAAAAAACCCTGTCAGGATAGTCAACTTTGACGGGAAGATTGAATATTCTACCCAATGCTATTTTTATGGGGATTGAAAAATAACCAAATTTTTGTATGTGAAAACGTTGAACCAATTTTGTTCAAAAACAATGGGATATATTCTGGTATGAGACCAATGTCCAGAAAAAGTTCCTTGTTGATTGGTTACTTTGTTTGACAAGTCACGCTGCCTATAAAAAAAAACATGAAAACAACGATTCAGATTTTTTTCCAAACCAAACTGTATGTGAAATTCAAGTATTTTTGCTATGCTCATCTAAATATACGTGTATATTAGTGATAACATCGATTAATCGATTCTCAATCAAAAAATCATTATTTTTATTTTGGCGGGGGTGGGGGGGTCAGTGCTGTACTTCTTCACGTTGCAATACGTGCTCATTTTTTCTCCATTTTATTTTGTATTGCTGAGATTTTACTATCTGGACACAAGCTATCCCTTCGGTTACGTCTGACAGCCGAACGTTGACGGAAATACCCGAATAGTACAATAGGGCCTACAGTTCAAAGAAGTCTCTAGCAGCTATTTTTCACGTAAACGCCACGGGAAGGTTGAAAGAAATGGTAAAAATTAGGGTCTACACAACTTTTTTTGAGGGTAAACTTCTTTTTCTCTTTTTTTTCAACGTCGATTTTTAATCGATTCCTGATTTTGAGAATCCATGTCATCACGAGTGTAGGTATATCTATTCAATTATGTATACAGTCATTCATTATTATATCAAAATTATAACTACATCAAAATGTATCAAGAGTATTCATTACAGGCATTTTATTTAATTCTGTTTGTTACCGTCTAATCACTATTTATGTTTTTTCAATATTATTATCATACCCTTACAGTTTGACCAATCAGCTATCTGCTCAAGTTCTGTATTGGGTTGATCTTTATTCCACTGTTGCAGGGAAAGGAAATATCACCCCAACTGAATAAATGATGAATTAAATCAGTGTAATCTAGGCCTATCATTGATTATTATATAGGCCCATGTATTTATATATACATATATATATATATATATATATATATATATATATATATATATATATATATATATATATATATATATATATATATATATATATATACTCAATGCCTACATTGAGTAATGCACATTGTTAATGTTACGATATTCGTATTTGCATATATCGTTCTGACTTCTATACGTGTCCTTCAAGTCTTGAACTTTTAACTTGGGATAGTTTTCTGATAGTCATTTTTGACATTCAATTACATCCAAGTTTCATCTGGTGGTATGGCCACTGAAAGAAATATAAACACACCTCTGCCATTCATCTTGAAACTATACTTTTAAAATGTCATTTTTCCACTTGTCTCAATTATGATGTTCGCGTATTAATAACGTGAGCAAATGACGGCTTTTGTTTACCCGCCCCACACGTCACAACACATAACATCCAATCAACTGAGCTGTTTAAACTGTGGTAAATTCAACATGTTCAATCAAATCATCACAAATGATGGGCCTATGGATCTAACTGGCCAATTGATATGCCACACCTATCTTTAATCATTGTTGTCTACAGTTAAGTCTTTAGTGCTCAATTTGATGTCAACTGATATGTATGCGAAGCAAAAGCCTGTATAGAGCCATGACATTTGTACAATAAGATGTGTGTCGTTGCAATCTATTTGCAAATTCGAATCTGAATACGTAAATAAATTTTATTATCTGAATATGGTAAGAGTAAGAGTTTAATATGTGAATTTTTCTACAACAAATGAGCCTACTGTGTGTTCTGCTAATTTCTATGTCAAGTCTTCACACTGCAACTAAAAAATTGAACTCTTTTTTAATTCATGTCATTCATATATTTACTATGTGTATTTATCAACTGATTCTTAGCGGGTTAAGCGATGGTTAGCGAATTAACTTATCACTGTTGGTTACTCGTATTTGTTTGTACCTTTAATAATTACTGTAGTTAGCAGATTGATACTTGACAAAGAGTTTGTAAAACCAGCTCTTGTTACATTTATACTGTCTACATGGCATTCACACTTTGGGTATCCACTAATAGTTGATGGATGTAACATCGTACTAACATCATAACATGAACATGTTCATGTTAGTACGTCATAACACTGATAGTAATGAATGTTGAGAGAAATAATAATAATGAGAAGGATGAAAAAAAATCAAATACTATTCAAGTAGTAGTAGTAGTAGTAATTAGTTTATTAGCAAAGAAGCCATTTACATCAATGTTTATTCAATTTCCACAATTTTTATAATAATATATAGGCCATCAATATAATCCAAATCATAAAATAAAAACACATCGAGTATTTAATGATCATCTTCAACTTCTATATAGTTGGATTATCAACTAGTTTACTTGATCCCAGAAACCTTCTTTCTCATATGGTTTTGGGATCAAGCCTTCGTCTTTATAAAGGAAATATAGTTTATAAAGTTATAAAGGAAATAAGGGCCATTTATCACGGGAGGTAAAAATGGAAGTATATATATATATTATGAATAATATCGGATCAGTTTTAAGCTTATAAGCTTATTATAATATGATTGAGAAGTCGCATGTCCCAAGTTCTCACTTCTCTGGTGCAAAGAGGTAGGTGTTCACTGTTCAAATTCTTCAAGTATTTGTTTTTGGCGGTTGGTATTTCCTATTTCTGGTTGTCAAAATCTAAAAGGCTGTGATCCAAATCTTCGCAGTTTGCCGTGTCAGAAGCCACGTGTAAATGATGTACTATTCGTGAATCTACTGTCATGTGAGAATACTAGGCTAGATAACGCCTCAATTATAAACGTAAATACGGTTTGCGGCTAGTGGAATAGGCCTAATCGCCCACTGTGTTGTAATTGAAATGTACCATAAAATGCTGGGTTGATTATATTTTATACAATGGAGTTTATGGAAATGTTGAGGAGATGGAAGAGAATGCTGGACAAATATTTCACATACAGAAGAACCCTCATTTTATTAATAATTCTTTTCGGTTTAATTTTATACATAGGACCAAGTTTGTTGCGTTATCTCTCGAAAACGCCTATAAAATTAGAAAACGTAATCGAAACATGTTTGAGCGATAGGCTGTCATCTTTTTATGTCGAAGCGGAAGAATTCAATGCAAACATTCGACACTACCCACTGTGGAGTGGGGAGAAATCATACGTCCCTTATGTTGGTAATGGTGTATTTGGTTTGAGTATAGAACCTGAAAGCCCATTGTATATTCGAAATGGTCGAATGCTGTCTTTGCCTGTATATTGGCATCCAGTCCTAACGTTGGAACGAGATCTCGGAATAATGAATGAAGCAACCGTGGTGAACTATGTAACAGGTGTTGCACATAAGTATCAGTGTTTTAGCAGTGGTGTTTACATCTCGTACCAATACCTTGCACATCGTACTTTACCAGCAGTGCTCGTTCAAGAAGTGAAGATTACCAATCCTAGCAATGAGAATCTAAATTTAAACCTTGAACAATTAAAACATACTAACTGGCCAACAGCAATTTCACATTTTGTAACTTTGTCATCAGTGCTGGGCAAACAAGAATATCAAGTAACAACAGGTTTAGTTCAAGTGCCTTTACCAAGTACTGATGTAATTGCAGTGTCAGTAGTATCGAAGAAATTACCCCATTCACTCGAAGTAAAAGCTCGAAGTTCCAGAACACTCGAGATTCTTACAACATTAAATTATTCAGAACCAATAAGCAAGACGGATTATGCTCTGCGGAAGGATGTTGTTGAAAAACAAGCAATTGAGGTACGTAGATTTCCGATATTTTAATACTGTGCCCTACGCTTTCTTGTCACGGTAATTCCTTTGTAGAGTATTTATCTGAAGCGACAAAGCCTTCAAAGCTTTTGTTTGTAATTTGATTGCAATATATATCATGCCTAAAAGTGTTTTTTCAGTAAAATTGTCATTTACCTAGCGCATCGCGCCCAATTTAATTTTTTCTATCCTGGAATTTGTGTTTTCTAAAAGATCAAGTGATTAGGCAAAATATTTTTAGTCAATTCACTACACTTTAAGAATTGTTATCATTTTAAAGTGTAAAACTGTCTTGAACATGATGGATAGATTGGGTACCTTAGATTTGTGGTCTTTTTTTACATTCCTTCACATCTAGGATACGGTAGCTAATTGAATCAAAACTAACTACGTAGGATCCTAAAAAAGACAGTCAGATGAATAGTATAATATTGCTAATAAAGTTCAGATAACACATTGAAAAATATTATTGAGCTTGAAAATTTTAAAATAAATTCATAAATTATTTTTTGACTGCATATATAGGCCTAAGCCTATACAGAATAAATTAGAGTTTGAATTCACTCTCAGCTTGGCAATATTAGGCTCTAAAACAATTTTCTGAACCATCACATTATAAAGTCCTGTGGATTTGTGTAGAAAATTGTCAAGGCTAGGAAAAATACATTGTCTGCAGCTGGTAAAACTTACGTTACCGGTAGCCCATTAGCATTAAGTATAAAACCTCTATACTTAATGCCATTAGTTTTATTTATTGATAAAGCGAGGGCTAAATAGTGAACACATTATTGTGAAATGATATTCATGGATGGAAGGACCAGGATGGACCAGGAATCATGCCCAGGACTAAATTGACAAATGAATAAAATGAAACTTGCAATGAAATGTAGGTCTCCGGTGTTTGCGGAGGGCAGTGGGACTCGGCCGGTGCCTCCCGTAAGGCCAATGCTAAAGGACTTGGCCTGAACCCGAGCTGGGGCAGGCAAGAGTGCCTATCAAGAATCAAGATAATAACAGGGTTTAGTAGGCCTATAAGTTTTTGCATTGATAGAACATTGATAGATCTTCACTAAATGTGTCGACTTCTTGGTAATCACCTGTACAGGTGGGGTCATCTTTGTACTGTCCTACTTGGAAAGTAAGTGAAGAATGACGTTGGAAATTTTCAATAAATTGAATGAAATCCAATGATTCTTTTTTTGTGGAAAACCCTTGGAAAAAAAACTCAATGAGTGAACTCCATTGGATTCACAGAAAATGTTCAATGAATTGGAAATTTTCATTGAAAGGTTCAACATCCCATCACTAATTATAATGCATAACAGCACTTCATGAAATAGGCCCAGCCATAAAGATTCATCACTTTTGATAAATGTGCATCAAAACACTTTCAATGGGTTGCTTAAAAACACCATAACCCTTGGCCAAAAGCAAAAAAAAAAAGAAAACAACAATTGAAATTGTTCGCGACGCGCTATGACAATTTTACCCTCTTTTCTTAATATTTTTGTATTTTGCAAAATGGTGGTAACTAGTACAATAGGCTAAATAAGCTCAATAGACAACAGGCAGAGAAATTGTTATTTTACTCCACATGAAAAGTGAATCAATTTGACTGTTTTTTGAATACGAATATTTTGAATGAGTGTCGTGCCAACTGTCCAAGAGAGTGCGTTACTTTTGATCAAGTCACATATGCGCAGTATTGGTCTATCCACCTACTAGTAGAGTACTGATAGGTCTTATTTTAATTCTCAATACAGAATTTGCTTAATTTATTCCATATCTATTGAATCATCCCATCATGTTGTGACTGATAATTATTTAGGTAGAGCTGAAATTGTTTTGATGAAGATAATACCAATACATTGCAGAAAATGAAAAAAGCTCTGTCCAAGACTGGCGACTCATTGAAAGAAGCTCATGTTAATGTGTGGCAGCATCTGTGGCAAACTGGTCTCTCAATCAGTTACTCGAAAGCTAGTGGTTCACTCAATGGAGACTCAATTAATGCAACCATTTACTACGTTCTTTCTCAGGGTATGTATTAACTGATTACTGACTGGTTGTTTGAATATCATGTCAGGTTTACTTAAGAAACCTGACATTCCTAATTCTAAAAGTAACACTCTAATTTGATTATTTGTGGCTGTAGTGCTACCAGTGTATATCTTACATTCAGTTTATCTAACTTTAATCTATTGTGCTTGATTGTGAGGTCTTTCTGGACCAATAAAATCAAATTTGTTCGATTCCAGCGTCTCATAAGCGATATTGCTATTCATCGGCCACTACAAGTCTAGCTATATAGTCTAGTAATTGTAGATACGATACCGGTATGCTAAAATCTGTCTACCGGTACCATATAAGAGACCATATTGGATTGCTACATTCCATGTCATAGTGTCACTACCTAAGAGATGAATTTTTGACAGTCCTGGGGCCAAACTAATTTGGCAAATGGAAACTGTTGAAGGCCTACCTGTACTAAATTTGAGTTTGGGTTCCGATTTTGACTCCGTTAACTCTTTTGAACTGCTGTATAGCCGAAATTGAACAATACAAATTGAAGTCATTACCGGTATTAAAATGATTATAAATGTATATACCGGTAATAAGTTGATAATTAATTTAGAAATCATTCTAGGTGTAGTAAGTTGATAGATGATGGAAATGATAAGTATCATGAGAATTATCATATTTTGAATTAATTACCAGTGATATGCAGTTATATAATTCAGTATTCTCATATCATGCACTCACAAGTGTTTTTGAATTACCACGGTTTTTTGTTTAGTAACCGCACCATATTATGAAGAAGAGACAACTGTAAACCAGAAGCAACAATTAGCCACTAGCTTGTCGTACGCTGACGGTTGCTACGGTGGTTTCCACACTCTCCAAGCTACGAACCTGTGGCGCGACCATTCCACGTTAGATATTGTCAACTCGATGACATCTCACTGGCTGCTTACCCTGGAGAAACAGGGGTAGGTGCTTGTGAAAAATCATTTAACATGTTTAAAGAATTGACTATTCGTTATTTGTCATCAGTTTACATCAGTTTCTAAATTGAATTGGCTAGCTTGTGTATTAAAAATTTGTATGAATAAAATTGGTCTAATAGTAATGAGTGAATTGTTGAAGTGAGGGTACCCTACTATTAGCTCAGAATATAATTGCCCAGACTTATTAATTAATTGCTACTTGAGAATTACCATATTTGAACCAAGTCTATATATCGTAAAATGTGATCAGTGTTTTGAACGACCTCAAGTTACCTCAAGACCTCAAGAGGTACACCTCAAGTATCCATCCTTTTTGTGAGATTGTAAATATATAATATTGTGATGATTATTTCCATCCAGATGTCACCACCTGCTGAAGGCCGGAGCCAGTGGCGTAATACAAGCAATGACTCTCAGTTTCGGTGGTTTGAGGTTCACAAATCAGCACTTAGAGTTCAGGATACATCCGAAAGACCTCCATCGAGATTATTTGTTCCGCCGCATCTCATACGGCAACTCTACTCACGTCAATGTCAGTGTCGTCCTACAACCAGACAACACAGCGGTACTATTTGCGGCTCTCGATCGAAGTGACAAATACTACTACGCTTGTGACGGTAATCACTTTTACGTGTTCATTGAAGTTCTGCATAGTAAACGCCTACGGCTAAACTGCGATGCCTTTGAAGAGTTTAGGTTGATTGATTTTGATCAAATAATCCAATGAACCTAAAAATAGTGAATATAAATAGCAAATATAAGCCCTGTAGTTTGGTACTGTAATAGTAAGTATGCCTATATTTGTAAAGTATTTAGACTCACATGCCAACTCCAGCCCGCGGGACCTTTTCAAATGGCCCACAGTATGATCTTATAAACCAACATAAAATCACTGCAATTTAGTATAACATTCTGTGTAGTCAAATTGAGAATATGTGTTCTATCTAAGGGCTCTCCACTACGAGTAGGCCTTTCTCTACTCTTAAGTCTTGGTAAGCTGGTGTTCTTTCTTTCCCTCTCACCCATTTCATATCTGAGAATATATTTGGCAAGAGTTGAACTGTTGTTACAAGCCAAACAGTAGAGGCAGCATTTGAACTGACATTATAGTTCATAATTCCCGACAAAATATTTGTATTCTGTCCTACCGTTTGGCTTGACAACAGGTGTACCCATTTAGCAACCTTGTGAGCTTGCCCGCTCGTGCCGTATCAGTTCTATAGACCTGAATGAAGACGGAAAGACAAGAAGTGCAATTTATCATGCATAAATCTTTGAATTTTGATTTTAAAAATATGTTCAGTTGTAAAAATATTGAATATGTGTGCATTAGAAATATGTTCTTTTTATACTGGCGTACCATTTTGAAAACAAGTGAAAAATTAATAAAAATCATTGTAACTTTTCCCATTGAAAAATGGACCTATGAGATATCTAGTCTAGAGATCTAGACGTATACCAATAAATTATATAATGAACTGAATGTCTAGGTAGTAAAATTACATTACATTACATTTACGCGATCAGGCCCAGAGGATAGTGCGTGGTAATAAAATTATAACCTCAAAATTTCATGTGTAACCTAGAACATGTAGGCTCAACGTAACACGTGAATTTTTTTCAAAAATTTCAATTGAATTCATATCATAAAAAATGCCAAGTTACTGGTAACGCACCAATAAGCTGTTCTGCTTACTGCACTCAGCATTGTTACCATTTAAATCGCAAAGCAGATTTATGATTATTATTGAGCTTTATTTTCTTTGTTTTTTGTCAGGTGGGTGTTTGGATCCTCCTGTTCAACTTGGCCCTCAGAAGAAAGAGTTTCCTGTTAAACTAACCGACCCTGTGACTGCCATTCTTTACATTACTGCTGATCGCCAGCATATGGAGGATCTGCGGCACACGATACATGTGAAAGAGGTAATTAAGGAAATGTGAATGATTGATTAGTATTGTATAGATGGACGTGTGATTCTTGTATGTGTTTTAAATTATCGATGGTCTGTTGACTGTTGTGACCAGCTAACGTCAAAATTGACTTTAAAATCAAGTAAAAGGTAGATTATCACTTTCATAGTATATTGTCAGTTGTAAAAGCCAGACGTTCATTGGAGCAGTTGATTCTTTGTGACGCCAAAATTATGCTTTTTTTCATGTCCAAATCATGTTTTTTCAGTCTTGTGTAATTATTTTGTGACGTGCAGTGAGGATCTGCATTCGTTTCGACACTCACACTTCAAGCGTCAACAAACGACTGGCCTAGAACGAGAACCACACAGACTGGTCCCCATGTTTTGTTGGGTGGTTGGTGGCATGGGGGCACATTTAGAAAATATTGCCCACGAGTCCTAATACCGAGACTGTTGGTTGTCAGTGTTGAACACGGACAAACATGGGACCGTCCAGATTGGGTACTATTTATTAGGGATAACATCGATTAATCGAGAATCGATTAAGAATCGATTCTGATGTAAAACGATTCTCAAATCAAAAAATCGATTTTTCAAAAAAATAATTTTTTTTTGGTTCAGTGCTGTACTTCTTCACGCCGCAATAAGTGCTCATTTCATTGTCTATATTATTCTGTATTGTTGAGATATTACTATCTGGACAAAAGCTATCCCTTCGGTTACGTCTGACAGCCGAACGTTGACGGAAATACCCAAATGGTACAGTACAGTTCAAAGAAGTCTCTAGCAGCTATTTTTCACGTGAATGCCTTCGGAAGGTTGAAAAAAAAAGTTTCAAATTACACTACTTTTTTGAGAATGAACTTTTTTTTCAAATTGTTTTTTTTTCAATTTTTTTTTAATTTTTTTTTTAATTGATTTTTAATCGATTCTGGAGCATAGAGAATCGATTCCCGATTTTGAGAATCGATGTCATCCCTACTATTTATATCTGACACAATTTTCTCAATTTCAATTCAATTTAAATTCAAAAATAATTTTATTTTATACATAATACATAAGGAATTACAGTTTTAAGAAATGTGCAGTTTTCGTTTTTAACATTGATCACATTTATGTACATAGGATAGTTAACATTATTACACACACCTTTGGTATAGATAGATTGATTAAACCCTGAAAAAGAAAAATTATTGGAAAAGAAAAATATTAGGAAATAATAAAAAATTATAAAAATTGATTCCTATACGGATCGAAACACTGATATCAAAAATCAATCAAAATATTCAATATTCATTGACAACCCTAATTATAATAGTAATGTGGAGATATGAATAATATAGAATGGAGTTCCAAACCAGGCTTGTATTTCTGCCCTTTGAACTTGAAACCCCCTGCTTTACTACTAAATTTGCTATGGCATATCTACATATAAAATGTATAGTTCTAGTTTTTGTGACCGATAAAGAATGGCAGCCACGCTTATTGAATAATGAATTGTTTTCATTTCGTTGGCAGGTTGTTGACGCCCCGCCACTGGAAACAAACGTCATAGCGCTACATAAACACGGCAGCCATCTTGGTGGTCTGCCAACGCTGTTCTGGATTGCAATCTCATTTCTTATCGTCATCTTTCATCTCTTCCTCTTCAAATTAATCTACAATGAATATTGCAGCCATGGCCAAGACAAAACATATAGAACGAGATATGGTAAACTATAGGATTAAATGGATTACTCGGCTCGTAAATTGTAGCACGTGAGATACTGATGACGTATTTCAATATAGAATGTTTGAAAGCTATTACAACTAACAAATTTTGATGGAAGTTGGATATTTAGATATTCTTAGCATAACTAGCAAGGGGAGTTGACTGACTATGGTACATATAATTAAGCTATATATAGTATATATTAGACATAAAAATATATATAGGCCTATATAATATATGTAGGCCTATATACTTATGTGGGTTCTATGGCAATATGATGAGACTTGGATTTTTGGTTTTATTTTAGGTCTAGTCGTGGATCATTTATTGTCATCTCATTTAAAATTCATTTAAAACTTCCAAGTTCTATCTAGGGTCTATTCCTGACTCTCAAGTAATATGTAGAAGGCCAAATGTATAGCAAGGCCAAATGCAGTTTATGATGAGTAGAGATCACACACACATAACAGCGTGTTATTGATATTTTTACGCACTGTTACCACTGCCTACTAGGTGCCTGGAAGTGCACTTCAAAACGGTCCCAAGTTTTACCGAAGTGACTATTCCTCGGACCGGAAGTAGGTTTTAGATATGCTTTAATTTAGATTAAATTAGTTTGGGTTGGTCTGTTGTGTTAGTTTAGTTTGGGTTAGTTTGAATAGGTTTGGTTGGTCAAGTTGGTTAGTTTGGGTTAATTACAGTTGATGTAGGATACAACAACAACGTTTGCATGTTGTGACATGCACCGAAGGTCCGATGAATAGAGGCTGCCAAGTTTTACCATCCTCAGCTCAATGCAGCCAGACTCCATAAATATAGGACGTACCGGTATATCACTCCCATCACAATTGAGCTATGTCTCTCGTAATTAGACGCAGTTCAGTGATGCTTGTTTTTATCTATAGTAAAGATGCTTACATAATCAGCTCAAAAACAATATGATAGCATTGGAATCCTAAATATTGTGTGACCTCGACCCTGCATGTTCAGGTTATTTTGGCCCTTATTCCAGGACATTGCTTATTTTGGGCTCTTACCATCCTGGCTCAAGTCATAATTGACCAACAAGGTAAGCTGTTGGTTCTCTGAGAATGAATTAGGAGGGGGGTGTACCATTTTTCAGTGTTGTTGTGGGAATTGAATAATAATGGTGTCAGTTGTTAGTACAACCTTATCGTATTGTTTTAAGAAGACGGACAATTTTTGGCAGACGTCAATCTCACAATAGGTTGAAAAAGCAGAGAACAAGAAGCAGTGAATGTCCTAGGACAATCAAGTTCTTCATCTTCTATTTTAATAATCATTTTTCTCACAGAATTGCCTCTGTTGTATGAATGTCCTTCTAATGAGATAGGTTAGTGAAATGCGTTACTGGCTAGGGAGGGTAAAGTTCTGAGTAGGCCAACCATAACCCAACTAACTACTACTTCTTTACCAATATACTGTGTACTTAGTTTGTAGTAATCTACGGTAACTACATTAAATAGTTTGAGGCTGTACAGTGGGACCTCTTTAGTATGTTTTTCAGGGGACCAGACTGAAAAAATGTATTGATGTGAAGAACTTATCGAAGGTTAAACTATTCGACTATTTAACGTGGGGATTTATGAGTGGGATAAAAAAATAAAACTTATAATATAGTGAATGTATTAACGAGAAACTTATAAACGAGGTTCTACTGTAGTATTTTATTGTGACGTATTCCCGAGGAAAGAGTGGTTATTCATAGTGTTCATTGTAGGCCTATACCGACTTGTTAATTGTTGTTAATTGTTGTCAATTTCTTGGCATACTTGTCGTCACAAAGTGTTCGATCAAGCCAATGCATCATTAAAAAAAAATCACTGACATTCTACTGATGCAATGAAACAAGCAGACAGTGTACAGTCTATAGAAAATCAGCTGTAAAATCTGAGTGGATTTTATTTTTATTTCGAAAAGAACATTTCGTGTGCCCGCAGGTGGATATTGTGTGGTTGATACTTTACGTTAATAGTATAAGTTTTTCCTTCTTATAGTCTTGATTGTCTTGTAACCTATTTTACTGACCTTGTGTTGTATTGTTATGTGTAGTGACATTGTTTATTCTATATGTGGATCTTCAAATTCACTGTAAATATACCGTAATACTGTAATCAGAAAAAAAAACGTACTTTCCTAGAGTAATACTAGCTTCCTGGTCGTATCTTTACCGCAGTTTATATTTTATTCCATCTGCCAATTGGAATGAAAAGTTACATATTATGTTGTACTCGACCTTAATTTAATTTTTTTTTCAATTCCCTTTGTGTCTCATAAAGCATTGTTTTCTTGTTAGAAATTATTCACAGTTACACTTACATGTATTTTTACTTATCAGCAGTTCTGCTTTACAGTGCAATAATCATTTTCACAAAACGAATTCCTAATACTGTATAGGGCCCAGGTATATTCTACTTCTATCAGTCCTACATGATCATTTTATTTTCATGTCTCATTAATATTTCTAGGCCTATATCATGATTATGTTTGTATAATTGAATCAATTTTGTAAAATTTAATATGTATAAAAAGAGTAAATTTTGTTTATCCATTGGAATGGAGTACAGTATTATTCTATCAAAATACTATCCAAGTTTTTTGCAAACATTAGGTCGTCTTTTGTCTCCAAAGCATTTCGAATTCTGAGCATAAATTAGCTACCCATAATAATTGAACTGAATCTTGCAAGTAAGTATTCTATTTGGAAATTAGTGAGGAATCAATCAAATTGTATTATTTATTCATACAAAATATGCACATTCTAAAACAGTTGCCTGTTAATCATGCCTACAGTTGATATCAAAACCAGATTACAGTATACCTCTACAGTATTCTACATTCTGCAGTACATCCACAGATAATTCTAATCATCAAAACAGTGACTACAATCATGAAAGAATAATAAAAATAGATTAGATATTTCAAAATGTGTTGTTTGATGTTATCCGTAATTCAAAAGATAAACGTGTACAACACGGTTCGCTGAATTTTTTATGACGATTTGCCAGCAAGATTCAAGTGCCTAAGAAACGGAACATTTGCCAGCCAGATTCTTGTTAAGTGGAAAATTTGACAACATTTTTCCATCTACAAATTTTTTTTTTTTTCGCAGGTAAGAAGACTTCTGAGAGTGTGTAAGTTGGAGTATTTGATTGATGATTCGTTCACAATACAAAACTCTTGTACATCATATTTATACCTTCAAGTATTGGAATAAGCTTGGAAAACTTTGAACAGTATTTGCAGAGAATCTTGGAATGAAAATATTCTGTGAATATGCGTAGATGCTAGAGTTCCACTCCAACATAACCGTGGGGATTATAAATAGTAAAATAGTTTATTGATTCTTGAATTTCTATACGGCATACGGTAATTTATTATGGTAAATGTTATATATAGGCCTACTGTATATATATATATATATATATATATATATATATATATATATATATATATATATATATATATATATATATATATATATATATATTATATATACGCATATACATGTAGCGTACACTGTTGATCTGGGAGTTGATGGAACCAATTCTAATTTTTTTGTCGAAATTAATTTGAATGCTATAGTAACATCTCAAAATGCACGGCTTTCATCGTATTGATAATTGATATATCATGAATACAAATGAGAGTCAATGAAGTATTCAAATGGGTGATATATTTTCAACTCTTTGGTAATTCAGATATAGATTTATAAATATAACATCAAGTTAGGTACTTACAGGCTTTGAGTTTGTTTAATTATCTAAATCAAAAGCTAATTAATATTGAATAGAAATGAATATGGGGCCTATAATTATTGCAGTAAATGTAATGCAGGTATGTATATACGAAAAAAATTATTAAAATCGAAAACTTGACATGAAGCCTTCGCTTCCCAATAAATTGAGACAAAAGACAGTGTATTAATGCACTTGATGAGATGATAGTTGCAGTGGATTTCGAGCAACGACTTATGTCTATAATTGTATTGGATTCAATAAAGTAGACGGTAGATCCACCATTTTGGGTAGATCGATTGACTGCTTTATCAACTACGGTCGTATGTAGGCCTCAGGCAATGAGTGAGCAGGTCTGGGTAATGGTCAGATCCAAGTTTAAATTTCGAAACTACTAATACCAATACTGTCGAGTCAAATTAAAAGAATATTACCCGTTTATTACGAGTTTCCGGTTCCTAAAAATGCTACCCACCTATATTCTTTACACAGTGAAATTTCCATTGGTTGTCATGGAACCAGGGAAAATCCATTCATACAGGAAAAAGATCCATGAATAATTGAACATTGGATATCTTTGGAACTTTGGATGGATCCAGAAATGATTTAGGTATTGAGGTTTCACTGTATCCACTAGTACTAGCACTGAATACAAATAAATGGTACCTACTTTGAATGCATAAAACTGAATAATATTATCTTGGCATCCTCAGATAACTGGAAGAGAGTGGGTACTTGAGGCAGCTTACCTAGAATTCTAGACAAGCTGTAGAGTTGTGACTTCGTTATGAATGGCAATGTATACTTGCTGATAGAATGATTGTACGGTGTCTGTTGTTCATTCTCGAGTCATGATCCTCATCATTATATCAAGTAGTCATCTTGTATGGAGAAGTTCCATAAGCCTAACTCGTATTTGAGAGCATTAAATGAAATTCTGATGAGTATTTTTCAATTTGTAATCCTATAGATATGACCACAACTTCTTGTGAAACATTATTACAAAACATCAAGGTGACAAACATCCTGAAACTTACCACTGAAATATTTACTGTCGCAGATATACCGTATTGTAGTAATGTTTTAGTTATAGTTTGATCGTGCATCCCGTGTAATATTTTTTATGAAAGATGCTGACTGTTTATTAATTTATTATATCCTAATATAGATCAATGAATACTGTACTGAAATATCATGGAGGTATCAATTTTTTAATTATTAAATTTTATTTGTATTAATATCAATTTTTCTTCATTGTATTTATAAGTCTAGTCTGATTTAGTCATTAGAAGATGAAAAAATAAAAGTACATTGGGGTTGGGTTACGAACTTGGATTTTTTCAAGATTTTTTTCAATATCTAATTTTTTTATCAAAATGCCCTGAGACTGTTTGACCAAGTGATAATTACTAATATTAGTGAATTGAATTACTTGCACCTCAAGTAATAATTAACTTATTAATACTTAATCATCAGTTGGTGAAACTGGCTCCAACCAAATTTGCTCAAAGACAAGAATGATCTTTTATTGTTCTGACTAATGTTTGGCAGAAATTTTAAGTCTATCCGAAATGAAAAAAGTTTGCATAAAATTAAATATTAGAGAAAATTGGATAATTAAAAGAGGTGAAATGCACTCGAGTGTAAATGATTTCACGCAGTATGTGTTTTACTTGAGATGCAATTTACAATGAATTATAACAATATCAAATTTGAATATTCCAGAAGGGACTTGATAGTTCTTATTAGAATCATAGTCCAACATGATTTACAGTAGCCCTAGTGATCAAGAAATCAACTGAATTACTTCAGAAATCAAAAACTTCGGAAATGGGATTGAAAGAAAGGTTGTTTTCTAATCTTTCTCTGTGGGGCTGCCAGCTGTGTCCCTCGCCTTGCTCATTTGTAACTTCTTCTTAAATAACCATGCATACACACATAATGTTTGATTATATTTTATGTAATTAAAAAGATATTTCAAGAGAATATAGACATTTTCTCCTACACTGTTCAACAGATCAAGTAATAAATAACGGGACAACCTTCTGGCGGTCCCGAAATTAAGTCGCCGAAGTCTTTCAGCCTAGGTGTGCAAGATAGCCAAGCTGTGCCCTGACTCAAAATAATCCAATTAACAACTTCCCAGTTTTCCTTGTGCTGATAATTGCACTTCCACACAAGTGACACAACCTTCACAACACATCTTTGCAATAAATGCACTTAATATTGCGAGTTAACATGTGTGATGTGTTCAGATATAATGATTATGAACATAAGAATTGCCATTCGTTCATGTTTACCAAGAAGTAAGAGCATTATGCGAAAATATTCATTTTGTTTCTTAAGATTGAACAACAAAGTAGTAGTAGTACTTGGTAATTTGTTTATTAGCAAAGAAGCTATTTACATGTTGATACAATTTTCACATAACACATATCGCAGCAATTTTTATAATAATATATATCCATCAATATAATGAAAATCATAGAATTAAAAACACATTGAGTATTTAATGATCATCTTCAACTTCTATAGTTGGATCATCAACTAGTCTACTTGATCCCAGATACTTTCTTTCTCATATGGTTTTGGGATATGGTTCCGTCTTTGATTACAACAATTAATTCTAAATGTAGTTGCATTTCTTGCATTCTTCATACTACTGGGAATTCTATTGAATATCCTCATTCCTTTGTGGAATAAGAAGTTTTCTTCAATGCAAGAATGTTTTCTAACATTCTGACTATTTCTTAAATTATATTTATTTTCAACTGTTCATTGAATACTATTTTGTTACAGAGGTAGTTAGGAAGTAGGAAGTAGAACCTTCGTGATTTTGTAAATTGGAGTGAGGGTATTCGTTGTTTTACATTTAACCATGACAGTGCTTTACACATCTTTTGTATTGATGTATCTCTTCACCCTTAAAATAATCCTCGTGGCTTTATTTTACAGCTTTTGTAGAATTGAAATTTTGTTTTCATCAAGTAAGAAAAGAAGTAAGAGAATAAATTTGGTTAGTTTTCAAGTGATTAGTGACTTCTCAATTGAATGGTTATCACTTTTTAGTTCGAATAATTATGTGCATGTAGGCATCCGCATTTAATATGAAATAAAACGTTATTTATATATGATGATAATAATATGATAAAAACGTGAACTTTCAAACTTTTGTGTTTTCTAGTTTAGTTCTAGATTGTACCGTCAGGTTTTAGTTACTGGCTAGCCCAGCTGTTAGGCCTAAGTTTATAACCTATGCCTAGGCCTATTTATTTGTGCAATTATTAATCTAGTGTTGTGGCATGTCATATTAATGAACACGTGAATTCTTTGCGTCAAGTCGGTATCACGTACTATCAATTTGAGAAATCCTCACAAAAAGTTGATGTATTGACAACTGAAACAATACTATGTACAGAAATGCCGGTTTTTAGGTTATGGTGTAGTTCCACCAAGTGTCATGTGCTCGCGTACACAAGGTACTAGGTCCTTACTATTTGAACTGATGAAATAATATAAAACAGTAATTCCTAAGTAATCATTATGTCCTTGAGTGTTTTAACTGCTTAGAGAACGAGTGAATTAAATTAAGACATAATAATGTCGGTTACTCAACAAGGTGCAGTCAATCCAGTGCTAACAGTTTTACCAGTTATTCAAACACTTCTACCCCTACGAAACATTCATCTATCATTTCCTCAAAAGGTAAGCATAAGCTGGGCTCTAAGCTTGTACTATCAATATTATTTTAATGATGAAATATTATTCATTTTTAAATGGTTCGTAATTTATTTACCTAGGCCTACACCGTCTTTCTGTATGGAATGTACACCTATTACCAATGTTATTACCTACGTTCACACGTTCTCGTAAGGACTTCACAATTAACAATTATGTGCAATTATGCATAGCCTGATCTTAGAAATAGCTTGAACATATTTTTTTGGTGTATATAGAGGCTTCCAATTTCTAATTATTGTACTGCTTGTTTGTAGGTGACAGCGATCTCAATTACATTCGGGGTAGTTTTAGTTGGCTTTCTCGCTCGATATTTTCGACGCCGTAGAGGAGCAACCAATCCAGATAACTCACGAAGGTTTGGTAAAAAGAGCAGACCTCATCTTTCTTCTCTAGGACCGAAGAGCCCGAATGGAGGTAGGTCCAGGCGCAAATTTTGATTTAAAATCAATTTTATCATTATGCTGGTTATACATGTAATTTGTTGAAAAAATTCAAACGGATTTCAAGATGTTTGACAATTACTTTTCTTTACTACTTTGTTTTTGTCAAAATAAATTTGAATTCACCTGTGGGCTATATTGATCTTTGACATATCCAGGTCTATGTTTTTAAGTAGCAAGTGCTAGTAGTTAAAACAGCTGATCGGGTAATGTTCATAGATTCCCTAACAGATGGCGTGACAGTGTAGGAGACTGTACTATCATTTGTTATTTTGTATTATTTTTTTTTAAAGTTTTTTTTTAAATCTGCTGATCGGGTAATGTTCATAGATTCCTTAATAGATGGCGTGATAGTGCAGTCTGTACCAACATTTTCCATCTAATATCCTGATATTTATAATTATTTTTTAAATAGTGTTTTAGTTAGGTCCAGTCATATGCGGTGCTGATAATAATACACATATGTATTGGATTTTATTTTCATCATATAATTACCGGCTACTTGAATCACTCTTGCGTTCGTTCATACCTTTTTCGTGCAATAATGAGAGACAATATTTTCAGATAGCTCAATTTTATTATACACTATAAGTTTTAGTAACGATTAATTTACCCCAAGACTGTCACAGTTCTTAGTTCCTGCATTTCTAAGGCATGTAATCGTAGTTATCGGAAAGATTATATCAATTGCTGTTTTAATAATTCCAACATGATTTTTAATTGAAGTTGAGTACCGGTAAGCTATGAAACTAAAAAAGCTGAATGCAACAGGAATGTAGCCTATGTAGGTATGCTATTCTTTAAATTGAAAAATCTTGAAAATATTTATTACCGGTATATTTTCTTGATTTGTTACATAGCCTACCAGCGTAATTTTCATGTGAAATTGCAAAACCAATCTGATAGATTATACTTGAAAAATCAAACGATCCATCCTTTTGTAATCACAAATATTCATGTCGTAGGTAGGATCATCGCCTACGGTAGGACGTTGTCATGGGAACCGTATTCCCGGGATTATGCGACCTTGAACCTAACCTTGACCTATATTATAGGGATGCTGCACTGCGCACACCCCCTCTGGTGCATCGCTGTTGAGCTGAACACACAGTAATACACATCTTTCATGAATGCTACTTAATTACATATTTCTTCTGATTCATTTCACGTTTGCAGCTCGATTATCTGTGGTTTGCACGTCAAGTGTTTCTGAAAGATGAACTAAGATCCTATAGATGCTAAGGTCAAATTTCATCACCCCCCCCCTCCCCCCTCAGAAGAAAAGAGTAAATGAAACGCCTTTAGTTATGTTACTTATTATGCAACAGTTTAATATAATGCAGTAGGCCTACGAAATAGATTTGAATCAATTTAATCCTGGCTAGATAATCTTCCTCCCACCCTTACCTACGTGGTTGGCTAGTTATTGGCGTATAGCTATGAATAATGGTGGAGCATTTGACATTTTAAAAGAATAAAACATATTAAAGGATGTAGGTCCAGATTATTGGATTTGTAGGACTCGACTGTTGTTTACTTACGTATGGCCCAGTATAGTGGGAACTGGGTATAGGCACAAGGTAGGTCGTTGGGACGAACCAAGGCCTATCTCAAGGACCATAATATTGACCGCGGCCAAGGTTCTAATGGAAGATGGACATGCGCTATGAGGAAGGTTATAGTGAGATGACCTAGGATTTTTAAGGGACAAGGTTGTACGGGGGAGGAAGCATCAAAACTAAATTAGAACCATAGCAGCAGCACAGCACCATAGAACCTTGAGTCGCCTTATGCTAGAAGTACATAGAAATAATTGATAATGTAATAAGTTGTCAGCCATTTAACCGAATTTATTGATTTTTAGTAGTTTTTAGCGGTGTGGACAATAATTTTTCCTCAACATCAAACACTTGACTCAAAGGCATTGTTGACCAATTATTGCTGTTCAAGGTAGGATCGTTCTAACTTCTAACCGACCACTGAATACAGCTCAGCTTGACAAGAACGATGTTACCACCCCAAAACGGATAATAAGGGTCAAGGGATATAATTGAGGGATTATGGTTATGCATTCAAGTAGGAAAACGCGATGAGTATGAGTGTAGTGCAGAGGTGAGCGAGTAGCTATAGTGAAGAGTCCGAATAAAAGCAGACTGTGGGTCTTCTGATTTATCTGTAACTTGACAATTCATATGGTCAGAACTATTTTAAATTTCAGTTTTTTGGTTCATTTTTTATTTTAATAGCTGGGTGAATATTTGTTGTTGTATTTGTTGTTTGTTGTTCGCCACTTTTTCTCAAATGTAAGTTGTTGAGAAATATTTTGAAGTTGAAAAGTGGATCGAATTTTCACGAAAGTCAGAATATTTTTAAAATATTGATATAATTAAATATTAATGAATATTTATGTATTTTTGAATATTAATGATCATTTATCATTTTTGAATGTTGAAGACGGCTGTCGACAGCGAGATCATTTCTACTAAAAACTTTTCAACAATAATTTTCAACAAAATTTTTCAATCAGAGTAAATGTTTAGAAAAAATATCATATCTGGACAAAAACGTTTGAAAATCCGTTGAACAATAATTTCAAGGGTTATGCCACAAAAATGTATGCAACACAATTATTTAAAAACGTAAAAACATTGGCAAAATGTAACCTCGGGCTGGGTATGAGTACAGGTAAGCTGAAGACAAGAAAAATGAAGGAATTGGAGTCCAAATATTGTTCACCAAAATCTACTAGAAAACTACAATATCGAAGATTACGTGAATCAGGGTGAAAATCCTTTATTCCAGACATTTCCCACGTGACTCTGTCCGGCTCTGGAAGACGTAGTGCCAGTCCCGGAGGCAGAACTCTGCACCGTCAGTCGTCGGTACTGTCAGTGGCGTCTGGATGGCTGGGCAGCGGCACCCCAGCGGGGTCCGTCGTCGGATGCATGACTGGCGGTGGAGACTCTAACGCGCATCTCACACCGCAACAGTTGGGTGTTATGGGTGAGCGCAAATTGCATACCATTATCGTCATAGTCATTCTAAAATATTCAGTCGTTCACTTGGACTTCATTTTAAAATTGCAAGCCCAGGTCCATACTAACGATCGGGACAACTTACAAAACTGAATGAAGATATAATATAATTATATTCCATATTCCTGTAATATATAATATAATATAATTGATTATATTGTGATATCATCACATTATATTATATTATATATTATATTAAATATAAATATTATATTAAATTATATTATTAGTTATAATATATTATGCCTTCATTTATACTATATTTATTTAATCAGTCACTGATGGATGAATTAAATTGTAAATACAAGGAAATTATTATTTTGATAATTTTTACCCTACATTCATATTGCATGGCAGGAGACGGCTTTAAATTCAATTAATTCAAAAAAGATTCTACTGAAGTCACTGACATTTTTATGAAATTCCAATATTTTTCGAGTTGGCTCAAAAACTCCGCCAAGATGGCCCAAGTTGTCCAACAATGAACAAAATATACCACTTGTGAAATTTTAACAAAACGTTGTTATAGTTATAGGCTTTTTGCAGTGATATCCCACATGATTGTTAATAAGTGTACAACAATATCCCGCAGATTGTGTTCTAACTTCTATCACAAGTTCACAACCTCGCTTTTCAGTAGAAGCTTTTCTCAAGTGACGTCACTCATTGAAAGAGAGAGACAACAATGTCCACCAACTGATATTAACCAATCACAATCAGTGTTAGTCCAACAGTTCGCTGTGGTGACGATTGTTTTCGTCATTTGTTACGTGAAAGAAGCCTAATAGTTCGTTTTCCCGACTCTTCTGGTTACTGTATGTTACCCTAACGAAACATGATATCACCCTATACGACCTGTGATCACAACAATGTGGTTTTTCTCTCAAGTCATGCTGATTATTGCAAGAGGCAGGCAACAATGTCTACCCGTTGGTATCCAGTTATCGCAAGCTTTCATAGATTCTCATGGCCCTTATTCTATAATTCTAAAAACGAAATGAAAGCGGCCCATATTCGTTTTGTTCCGACGATTCCTGAAGAGCGTATACCGGAATAAAATCGAATCGGTTGTGTGACATGGGTTTGGGTGTCCAACCTTGCCTGAACCCTAACCACAGAATAGTACCCTGATTCGAAGCCCATATAACACGACCGAGTCGACTTTATTCCGGTGTACTCTCTTAAGCGCCTCCATTTCCACTTTAATTTATAAGTTAATTTATACCTAATTTATAGTTAATTTATAACTAAACGTAGAGAATAAGAGCTAAATTATCTGATTGTTAGTGAGAGTGTTACTAGAAAGAACGACACTGAATGAAGGAAGGTATTATTATAAGCTTATTGCATTGGACACTCTTTAAATTACTGTCTCATTTTTTTATTCATAATTATAAAGGTGAATAATGAAGGTTGATCATCACTGACAGAGTGACAGTTCTCGCTGTTGATGTTGTTGCCATGTGGGATGCATGCTCGCTTGTTAAACAGCTTGTCTTGACCTGATCTCTACCCACATAAATACTAGTTAACATATCATCATAATCATCTTTAATGACAGCTTCAATTGCAGTCTAATGACTCTGAATTTACATAAATGCATTATTATATTGTATGCATGTATACACGAGTTGTATTACGGGAGAGATGGTGTTTCGTGGGCCAGTTCGTCGCACCGTTTCATCTATAACCTTTATAACCTCAGGCATTACGTTTGGGGTGTCGATTTAGCGAAATATTAGTTTTTGATGATGACTTTTGTAAGGTATTAGTTGTCAAAATTCTAATTCTTAAGAAATTAGTACATATTTTTTTAATAGCTTCGGCTTCAAGACGGTATGAATAATATAAAATATAGGCCTATTCGACTTTCATCACATAATTTTCACAGATATATAGGTGAAAAGCAATTTCTTTGGCATGTATATATGTGAAAATAGAGAATTCAAGGTTGATTATTTAATTTATTATTATTCTGAACTTATTAAAAATATCTGCATGTGATTCTTCCAGGTTGAAGTTGTGATATCTTTCAAGAGATATCACAAAAAATTGATATTTCGTTAAATCGACTCACATGCACTCTTAATTCAATAATATCAAAGCTGTCAGATCTGTCTACAAAATATTGATCATTTGTAAGATTTTCAGCCCAATATGACCGCTATATTCTGAATTGAGAATAGTTGTTTTGTAATAAGATTTCGATATTATTTTATTGTTTTATTATTGTATTGAAAACAGTTCAAATACGTGAGATGCGATGATTTATTACGTTTGCTATACCAATAACAAATTGACGACTCGTAGTCTCCGCCCCCTTGACGTCACGAATCATACCGTCCAATCAACAGGGCTGTTAGAACTGTAGTAAGATTCAAATATCCAATCGGGGTATCTTCAAATGACCACAAATGATATAGATCCAACTGGCATACTGGTGAAGTCACGGCTATTTAGAGTCGTCAATTCATTAACATTTATTGTGTTAACACTACACTTGACGTCACATAAAGTGGTCGATCAAATCACATTAAAATCCAATCTGAAAAAAAAATTGCCAACATTGCTAAATTTCGTGTGCACTAAAACAAGCAGACAATGTACACATGCGGTCACATAAAATGGTGTAATTCGAAATTCAAATTTGAATAAAATGTATAGGGGCCTATTTACATATAACCGCTAATTTAATCATAAATTATGCGTGAAAGTGCGTATGCCTTCTAGTGTTAGTGCGTGTATAATATCAGTATATTTTCTTCAGGATGCATTTTAATCTATATTGATCGACCATTTTATGCGCCCTAACCGTACATACACACCTCACGTGACACAGTCTAAGACAAATTTGCTGTAAAGTGTGGGTAGATTTAATTAAAATAATTACCGTAATTATATTAATTTCGTGAAACAGCTTTTTTGTGATCGCAAGTGTATGAGTGGCGTGTGATACGAAAATGTTTTGTTACAGCCAAACACTTGCAAAAGTACGGATTATATACTCTCTATTACGTATTGTAAGCTATTAATATTTGTTCAAATTCATAAATCGAATAAAAAATCAGTGGGCTCGTCCGGGATTTGAACCCGGGACCTCTCGCACCCTAAGCGAGAATCATACCCCTAGACCAACGAGCCAATGAGTTAAGATTGCGTGAAGTGAATTCTTCGGTTTGAAACGGTATTCAGTAAATAGGTTATATCATTCTGTAAACGAGAGCTTGGCAGTTGGCTACTAGCCAAGTGCGTTCAGAGAGAGTTTTTTCATTATGAGATCTCTTTTCATCGAAAAGTAGGCCTATTAATTCGTAGATAGTAGTATAGATATCATTCAAGTATCCTTTCGAACGTTTGAACGTAAAATAGGTATCTATACCTACTCATAGAATACTGTATGAAACCTTTTTCTTTTTAATTGCTTTTATCATTTCTTATAACCGGCACAGGTAGCTCAGTGATAACGCGCTTGCTCTATCAACCGGGAGGTCAGGGCAGATCGGACCTCGGTTCGATCCCGGACTCACCGACCAACTTTACATATGCCTTTTTCGTGGTTTTCCAACCTATAGGGAAAATGGTGGGATGGCCCATACAATATAGGTCACGACCGCTTCCTTCCCACTATCCTTCACATTACCTGTAAGAAACCTTCATCTCATTATCTCATCATCACATTATCCATTCATCCTACGCCAATAGATCTTGATTATCATCAGAGTGCGTCGTTAAACACAATATTAATAAATAAATAAATAGATGAATAATTTCTTCCCATTGATTTTATGTTGGATTGGATCACAATTTCACCAAGACGGCGTTCACCAATTGATAATCAGTGATTTAAGCAATAATTAGCGAATCAACTTCTTATCACCCTTGGTTACGTATCTTATTTTCATACATCAAGTAACAATTAACTAATTATTACTCAATTTTTAGTTGGTAAAACTGTCTTTAAGCTCATATTTCAAGTTATATGCGTGAGATGGATAGGAAACGGATAAATTGTGGCGTTGATTAAAATGTCATATTTTTCAAAATAAAGTATGAAATCGAAATTCTTGATTAAGAAACATTTTAAAATGTGGGTCTTTTTTCGTATACATTCGACTCTAGTACTTAATTATATGAGTTTGTCATATAATAAATAATTATTGAATCGTATAGTGTATTTATACCTAAAAAAAGAGCAGAATGTTTATTATATTTTGAACTGAAATCTATTCATCTGGCCTCATTGGCCAATCGCTCAAGGCGAATATATGTCTCTGGAATAATTACTGGAATCTAAGAATCTTAACAGCCTTGAACTAATCTAGTTTTCCGTTAATTATAACGATTATGAATGATATAATTTAATTAATGAAATGAATGCTTCTAATTGTTAATGTTGATAACATGAGATGCAGTTTATGTAATAAATATATCTTGTCCTCGGCATAACCTAGTAGATATACAATAAAGATAGGTACCTTATGTTCACGACGTGCGTCCTTCACTTTAACACTCGATGAGGAATCCAGATGTATAGAAGGCATATATAGTAAGTTTAATTATACTGCGTTTTACAAATGATGAAAATGTATCAATTGAGATGATTGAAGGTACAAAATTGAATTGGTAACCAAGAGTTAATTCGTTAATTATCGCCTAATCAACAAATTTATCATTCGTCAAACCCTACCTTAAATCAGCAATGAAATATTTTATTGTCATTTGGAATATAACGTAATTAAAAAATTTATGATTTTCTGTCTACCACTCTTTTCAGTTTCTGCGCCGATGAAACTTCTGAAATTGTTAGAAAAATATTTTCGGATGTATTTTAGGGCCTATAGATTATTAGAACACTCACATGTAACATGAATGTGTTCCAATAATCTATAACATTACGTCCGAAAATATTTTTGGCTCATCCGCATTTTTTAAACTTTTATTTGATAGCGACTTGGCACGTATATATGGCAATTCTGTACATGCGATGATCGGGCTTAATTGAGTTCCGATATAATTTATCGTTATACCAGTGTATAATTGGTATTGTTGATCTATATATTTTATTTCTTTTATAGACAAGTCCTTGTTATAATGAGTACCTATACATATATCCTGCGACTACCCGTGTACTTCCTGTGCAAGTATCTGTCAATCGTCTCTAGTGACTGAGAGTTGATTAATAACACTGAGGATTTATATTTATCCGGTAAAACTGGAATAATAAATGATTGATGACCATGCAGATGGCCATTTACATTGTAACAAAATCTTCATGTTGATCATTGAGTGCAGAACTACCAACGTACCAGCGCTCCAAACTACCATTATTATTATTATTTCATTTTTGACTTATAAAAAAAAAAAAAAAAATTATTATTATTATTATTATTATTATTTTATTATTATTGGTCAAATATACTGATATAGAAAGAACAACACAATTGCAACTAAAAACATCCACAAAGCCCTTGAAAAAGGCTTAACTGTGGGTTAAAATAGTGAATTATAAGTACAATTTCAAATTTTGGACGTTTTTCTCAAGCATTAAAAGTAATACAGTAGTTGAAGTAAAGAGAGAAAAGAAGAACATTGAGTGATTTGTTACATTCTACTTACAAAGTGTAAGGTATCTTTGATTACTATTAAATATTAATTTTAAGGAATCAAGTTATATTAATTGTTGCTATGGTTATACTCATGCTATTTGTTTCACTATCTCTCAGAATGAGGGGCTAACCGGACTTGGGCTTGGTCATACCGGATGCATACAAAATAATATTGAGAAATGAATCAAGTCAAATATTATATAATAAAAAGAAGAAGAAAGATTTGACAGTAAAGACGTCAAAGAATAATCAAAGAAAAAGATGATGAAGATCTTCAATAATGAGAAGATCGTATGACTAAGATATGACAAAACTATCACTAAAATCTATTGGCGTCGGTTGAATGATGGGTAGATGAGATGAAATGATATTTTATTAGGTATTTTTGGATAGTTGTTCTTGTTGTCTTTGTTTTTTCATTGACCCAGTTTGAACTTGAACGACTGAGGGAAACCAAGAAACACCTCTCTGTGAAGTTATGGTCGACCATAGCTGGAATCCAACTCAGCACAAATGTTTGATTTGTTGATCATCTTCCGAAGTTATTATTGTACTGTTTACAGTTTGTTGGATGAGCGAAGCGAAGACTCAATTTTACCGCTCGAAAAGACGGACTTTTTTTCTTGTTTGCTCTCCACAGGTCAAACCAAAGCACAAAATTTGTTGAAACTTTTCCTACACATGTGCCATCATCTAACTCGATACTGTAGGCCAATAGTTCTGAAGCGTAATCGGTTGCATCACTTTCGAAAAAAAAACTTTTTACATTTAAGAAAAAAAAAGAACAATCCAGAAGGGAAAATGTAGAAAAAAGTACTCTCTATGAATGAATTAAAAATTTCACTAAATTCGAACATAAGAATGATACACATTTCAAATTTTTATATAATTTGGATCAGCCGTTTTGTAGAAAATTATTATAATGTTAAAAAGTTATTAATAGGTCTAAGGCACGATATTACCAAGTCCAGTTAGTCTTTATCTGACAGTTCTATGGTTACACATGCTATTTGTTTTCACCAACTCTCAGATAAATACTAACTGGCCGTGGTGGGCCTAAGAAGATCAAAACGTAAAGCCAATCAAATAGTTGAACGCTTTAAAAAATAAGCAACGAGCTACAAATAGAACTGGAAGGCTCGAGGTGTATCTATAGATTCCAATTAAATTTCACATAAATATGTCTATTTCGCTCAACTTACAACGCATAAACTGCGTTTTCCTACTTGAATAAATTACATTATAATTAATCGTTTCCTTAGGGGTGGTAAGATCAAGATCGCCCTTGTTATGCCTCATATACTGCTGCAATGTCAACCTGATAGACCGCACAATTATTTAGAAAGGATGTAAGACAAGAGACGACATCATGGAATGCCCCAAGGTATTATTGTTATTGTCAACTAGTTCTACTTCTACTGTACTTAGCTGTACTTAGCTAGTACTTATACTGTCAATTTATACGGTGCACGTACCGTACTGGTACTGAGAGGTTATTGTACTGATCACTGTACTCGTGCATTTAAACCTGATCAGTAACATTGATGCATTGTTGAGTAATGACACAGGCGATTGATGACTTAACCTTCATTCGAATATGCTTGTTTGTTTTTTATATTGGGTTTTAACGGCGCACTGTAATGATTACTAAGATCTATTGGCGTCGGATGAATGATTAATGAGATGATGGGATGATGAGATGAAGGTTTTTATGGGTAGTGGGAAGGATAGTGGGAAGGAAGCGGTCGTGGCCTATATTGTGGGAACCATCCCGGCATTAGCCTAGACTTCAGAGGGAAACCACGAAAAACCCCTGTAAAGATGGACGGTGGCGGGGATCGAACCGGGTCCGATATGTCCCTTCACCTCCCGGATCACACGAAGCAAGTGAGCTAACCACTCAGCTACTGTGCCGGTAATATGCTTGTTTATATAGTTTTGTGTATACTGTTATCCCCCCCCCCCCCCCCCAAAAAAAGAACGTTTGTATACAAACTGCATAATTGCAAAAAATTTCGAAAGTTGTAGAAATTCGATGCTAGTTTTATAATTTGATTCTTTTGAAATAGGTAGTTATATTTCTGATTTTTTTTTCAACATCGAAACTTGATAAAACAACATTGAACCTCCATTCGAATATACTTGTTTAAAGTTTTGTGTACTGTTATCACACAAAAGAAGATTGTGTGTATAAAACTGCAAAATTTCCCAAAAAATTAAAATTGTAGAAATTCGATGCTAGTTCTATAATTTGATTCTTTTGAAATAGGAAGTTGTATTTCTAATTGTTTCTTTTAAACATCGAAACTTGATACAAAAACATTGTTCCCCAATCAAGGCTATGGATGAAAGTAGGATCGTTTGGACGGAGCACCACGAGAACGATCTTACCACCCCATTTTGATAATTTTAAATGAAAAACAATGAAATTTGACACTAGGACTGTGCTGTATGTGACCAGACTTTTCTCTGCAGATGAAAGTCTTGCGGTTTCCAGAAGTCCGGAACACATTATAAGTACAAACCGTTTTTGTGATATGTCCGGACAATACCAACAGTAAACCAAACACACGAATGTTGAAATCTTCCACTTTGAACTAAGTCTCTTGAGGTAATTGACCACTATAGTGATAGGCGTGGCTAATCGCCAGGGCCACCTTGATCTATACTTCATGTGGGAATTTAGAGATACTCTGATAGGTAAATGGCATTTTTCCCACATAACAAAGCCCATTTGATTGGATGTTCTGTTTTGTGACGTTTATGGGCGGGTCAATCACTAGTCGTCAATTGTATTTCTAATTGACGACTCGCAGTCTTCGCCCCCTTGACGTTACAAATCATGCCGTCCAATCAACAGGGCTGTTAGAACTGTGGTAAAATTCAAATATCCAATCGGGGTATCTTCAAATGACCACAAATGATATAGATCCAACTGGCCTACTGGTGAAGCCACGCCTATTTCGAGTCGTCAAATTTACAGCATCTATAGGCCTACAAATAACATTATAATTTTATTTTCAGTGTTGGTAGACGACGTTATTTTCTATTGTATATAAGTTTATATACGTATGATGAAGAGGATATGGGTTTATATTCTCTCATCTGAGAGCACACATAATCGGGATACCTCCTATATCTGTGCTGAGAGGTGAGAAATACCGGGACAGGTTCTGGAATCAGTGTTCCAGGATAGATAGTTTTGTAATCTACGTATAGTGTTCCAGATTTTTTCTCTACACTCTGATGCTTTACGATATGGAAATTTGGTTTTAAATTCTACCGTCTTGTACTCTAGACTCTTTAACTGTCTGAATAATAATTTTATGCATTTTCACATATCCCATTTGGATACTCGAACTTGTTTGTGGATCAGTTAGCTTGCACAGAAGTCTCTAAGTGCTTCTGCTTCTAATCTGACTTGACTTTATACGATAACTATATATGCTAAAATCTATAAGCTTTAAGTAAAATAATGAACTATATATACATGTAGGCCCTATGTAGTGTCATTTTCTTGTTACTTTTGAAGTTTTTATATTATAGGTATAGTTTAATAGCTTCACAGGTTGATACTCATATTAGTCGTTGACTGATTTAGGCCTAAGTAGAATCAATCTTGAACTATTCTTTTCCAATAAAATGACTCTTTTAAGTCTTCAGCTGTAGGCCTACATGCACTTGTAGGTCTACATGCACTTGTAGGCCTACATGCACTTGTAGGCCTACATGCACTTGTAGGCCTACATGCACTTGTAGGCCTACAAGTGCATGTAGGCCTACATGCACTTGTAGGCCTACATGCACTTGTAGGCCTACATGCACTTGTAGGCCTACATGCACTTGTAGGCCTACATGCACTTGTAGGCCTACAAGTGCATGTAGGCCTACATGCACTTGTAGGCCTACATGCACTTGTAGGCCTACATGCACTTGTAGGCCTACATGCACTTGTAGGCCTACATGCACTTGTAGGCCTACATGCACTTGTAGGCCTACAAGTGCATGTAGGCCTACATGCACTTGTAGGCCTACATGCACTTGTAGGCCTACATGCACTTGTAGGCCTACATGCACTTGTAGGCCTACATGCACTTGTAGGCCTACATGCACTTGTAGGCCTACATGCACTTGTAGGCCTACATGCACTTGTAGGCCTACAAGTGCATGTAGGCCTACATGCACTTGTAGGCCTACATGCACTTGTAGGCCTACATGCACTTGTAGGCCTACATGCACTTGTAGGCCTACATGCACTTGTAGGCCTACATGCACTTGTAGGCCTACATGCACTTGTAGGCCTACATGCACTTGTAGGCCTACATGCACTTGTAGGCCTACATGCACTTGTAGGCCTACATGCACTTGTAGGCCTACATGCACTTGTAGGCCTACATGCACTTTTAGGCCTACATGCACTAGTACGCCTATAGGAAAGAACCACGAAAGAAGAAGCTTGTCATACCAACTAAATAATTGTCGAAACTTCGGAAATTACATAATGTCGTTGCATATTTGAAGATTCAATCTTTTGAAAGATGTTGTTGCGTTATTTTTATCATAAATCTCGTACCGAATAATCTCGCCTGAAAATAGTACAGTAATACAGTTAAAACGAAAATATTTGTGTTTTTTATTTTTAAAATGACTTTTTTCCGTGGATACAAGTATAGATCTCAACTGAGACGAGTGGTCGAGTGACTAAAGCACACTGAACCGTCATTCAAGAGACCGGGGCTCGATTCCCGCCATGGTCATCCATTCTGACAGGTTTTTTTCGTAGTTTTCCTCTGTCGTTCATGTCAATACTGCGATGGTTCCTTAATTAACATCAGGCCACAACCGCCTCTTTTCCACTTTCCCAAAACACCTGATAAAATAACCTTTCATCTCACCATCCCATCATCTCATATATCATTCACCGACGCCAATAGATCGTAGTCATCAGTACAGACCCAATATAAAAAATGTGTCTCAAAGGTTTGACCGCTCGCTATATACTGTGGATTAGATATACGTGCTCGTTATGGGCCTACTTTAGGCAAAGATTGTGTGTGCTGCCGTGTCTCTAAGATCGGAAGCCGCTAATTAGTAATTAGTAGCTCTTCTTGTAACCATCACATTGTAGCGAGCAAGTTGTCATGTCGCATGCCGATCATGCCCTTATTAGTAACGATGTAGCTCTCTACCTCTCCACATGTAACTAGAGCTACCTTATATCTCTCCACACGTAGAGGTATCGAGTTATCTCGCTATACCTTGCCGAGCTGAGCATTTGCTAGATCGATGCAATTATCGAATGCCAAGAGAGTTTACTCGAGACGTTTCTGTTATGTTTTGGATCGAAATATGATAGGGAAAAGCCCTTTTTGATTAATAATAATATTTGTGATTCGTGTGTCAATGCTCTGTATCAAATGAAGTGGTCGGATCAGAGGTACATGTTGGCAGGGCTGGACTTATGAGCCAGCGCCCCTAGGCTGATCATAATTTACCTAAATCTGGGCCTGCTTGTTGGCTACACCGCGGTTTCAGTTTAGATTGAATTAGTTTATAGAATAAGTTAGGTTGGATTGGATTAATTAGATGAGCGTAGCAAAGATTTCCATTTCATATACCGAAAGAAATTAGGCTTCGTTTTTTTTTGTGCGCGGCATACAGGTAAGGAGAAAAACAATCGACTTGAAAATTTTTCTACATATTAACATCAAACGAGAATAGGTTGGGATTGTTCTTCAGAAAAATCGGTTCTACGGTTTTTCCGAAAGGAAAATCGGAAAGTTTGAAAAAACCCCGTAAGAATAACCCGGAGGGAAAATACTTGAAAAACAAGAATTCTTCAAAATCTCTCAAATTTTCACCGAATATGAAGAATATTATTTCAGAGCATTCACATATTTACTATTTCACATTTTCAGAGAATTTTGCAACAATCGGATGAGAAATAACGAAGAAAACACATTCAAAACGCATTTTCAGATCAATCAAACCAATTCAATCTATAGCAACAAGTGTCACAAATTAATTTAAAACAATTGAAGTTAGTGATGAATGAACAAGAAGGCCGTGACATGATTGATTCTGGTTGGGTTTTTAAACGTTTGATGTGATCTGAGGTCTGTAGATGTAGATTGAGCTGAGCTATTATTTTCCATCCTAGATTTCTATACTTCTAATCTCATCACAGATGTGTGATCTCATCTCACAACGCAAATCCCGCGTTTTCCTATAGTCTATTATAGGATACACACACCACAACAACAGCAACAACAACGTTCGCATGAGGTGACATGGACTTTTTTCAAGTGATGTCACACATTGTTGAATACCTAGGAAAACGCAGTATATGCGTTGTGAGATGAGCTATTAGAAGTATAAAAATCTGAAATGACAAATATTCCATCTGCTCAATCTACATATACAGACCTTGATTACTTCAAACGCTTAAAAAATCCTACCTGCTACTTGTTGATAATCATAGTGCAACTTGCAAAACCTGTTGATTCTGATGTTCAATAAAATGTATAATTCTATTGCGTTTCCTTTCTTCATTATTCCTCAAACGACTGTCATAAGAATCACTGAAAATGTGTTTGATAGTTTTTCCGTATTCAGTAAAAATTTCGGAGTATTTGATTGCTTTTCAAGTATTTTTCCTCCAGGTTATTCTTATGGGGATTTATCAAACATTCTGATTATTTTCTGGAAAACCCGTTCAACCGATTTTTCTGAAAAACAATCTCAACCTATACTGGTGTGATACCAATCTATACAGAAAAAGTTCAAGTCGATTTATCTTTACTCCTGACCTGTATGCCGCACACAAAATTATAAACAAACAAACAAACAAACAAACATAAAAAACGAAACCCAATTTTTTTCGGTACAGTACCGGTATATGAAAAAAAAACATAAGAAAGAAGCTCATTTCGGAATCGCCATATGTGACCTTTTTGAGAGCAAGTAAATTGCTCCCGGCGACAGCTCTGGAGATCACGGGGCAAGCAAGCCCCCACACCACGAAAAGGTAACGGGATCCTTCGAGGGGACCTTTTCACTTTTCAAAAACATACAATAAAATAACCTTTCATCTCATATTATATTCACCGACGCCAATAGATCGCAGTCATCAGTACAGTGCGTCGTTAAACCCAATATAAATGAAATCTTTCAACATAAATAGAGTAGAGGGTAAATATAAATTCCAAGAGACTGTGCCATCATCTCTTTGACTTTTGTGCATCCTTTAACATTGACGATCATGAGTTCTTTGGACTTGTATAAAGATGTGAATTCATTCTTTACTTCACCTCTTGTCACTTTATATCAACAAGTTGAAATGGATGATATAATATTTATAAAGGTTTTCCACTCGGTTTTCTAGTATAAAGGATTCAGAAATGTGTGTTGGAGCTCGAGTAACGAGATGTAACAAGGTATCCATGCAGTAATTGTAAAGCCATCACGTAAACGTAGCTCTCCATGGCGTCTAAAAGGACAGCGGGGATTCATCACACCTCCGATGCATTATATAAACGCTGTGCTGGCAATTGCCTTATAAATATCTGTTATATACTTCAAGTATACCAACTAGAAAAAAATACTTCTACCAACAAACTTGAAAAAAAGTTCAGTCAATGTTATTGCAACTGGAGGTTTTAACGAGTTTGAAAGATGTAGTTTCGTTTCTTATCGAATACCCCTCATGAAATATCATTATTGAATGAACGAAGCGAAGACACAATTGAACAGATCTCGAAAAAACAAAAGTTTGATGTCTTGAGTAAAACATATAATTGAGCTACTCAATAATTAATCAAGGTACAACTTGAAGCAGAAGTAAAAGTCACTTTACTATACCTGGCCAAACCAGTTGACCATCTTATTATTGTTTTTGTTGTTTGTTATTTTTTATTATAACGCCAGGAACAGACTTTTACTTATGCTGCAAGCCCTACACAATATCTTCAAACAATTGGGTAAACAAGAGTAATAACTATAATAAGTAAATATCGATTATCGGTCAACGAATTGATAAATACTAAACCCGAACATTAGTTTCAACTTTCAACCATTGTTGTAAATAATGTATGTGAACCAACAATAGTGCCATCTAGTCGCAAATAAAACTTTGGGCGTAAATTTTCGTACGCTCAGGCTTTCGAAAATACAGGAAACAACTTGTTTTGACGTGTTGGCAAAGCATTTATCATCAGTAGGCCTACATTATATTATATATATAAGAAGTCTATAAAAGTTGAGACGTATTTTTATTAAGATTGGCAGTGGAAAACTTTCTTTCTTCATGAAATGACAAAGGAAAGATTCTTAGCAGATATACGGTCATGTCGTTACGATGCAGTGTGGCAACAGTTATAGACCAGCTTCTATAATAATATAGTGTAAATGGTCAGCTTTAAATCACTATCGTGCACTTTTCTTCATCCCCTCCCTACAAAATGCCACACTTTCCGACATTTCTTCATTGATTTTCTCTGCAAGTTTAAAGCCACTTACTTGAAGAGGACATCAATTACGCTTTATTTACTGTTTCACCCAAACTCTTTCTACAACCTACAATCTTTCTAGTGTTCAGAGTTGTCGCGAATACCCCATATAACCAATTGCGGTTCGAAGAGAAAGAGATACGAATCATTTTCTATTAGATCTATTATCTTGCACTCAAATTTAAGGCAAGTGGTGAGTTGGATTCTTAGGTTCAAACATCTTTAGACTTTATGTATAGTATTCAAACTTTTCAACTTGGTTAGTATAGATACAAATAAACATTACACATAAAAGAATTACCGTACACTACTGGAAGAAAGTTACTTTTCGCCTCAAACATTTTTTATAATAACTTTGATTTCAGACTATTTTCTATAGTCATACCTTCGCACAGGGTGTGTAACTATTATATATACTTGCGGCCTCATAAAAAGGTTGTTTCCGAATTAAAATTGAAATTATAGTAAAATAGGTATGTAAGTACCGCTATAATATTCTCACATATACGTACACTTGCGGTCACATAAAGTAGTCGATCAAAATACACCAAAATGCATCCTGAAAAAATAAAATAATACACACTAAAACTAGCAGACATTACATATACGCACTTCACGTGCAGTCTATACAAAAAGTACCAGTAAAACATCCGTAGATCTTATTTGAATTTAGTTTTTGGATTTTTTTTTTGTTACCGCAAGTATATACAGTCTCTGTTGGTCAGTAAATTTCTTTATTATGTATAATCCACCATTTTATATGACCGCAAGTGTAGATATTTGGCTTATATATAGACAGTGTAAACCTCCTAAAGTGCATGCCTACAATATTTACAGTACTTGTATAGCTGGCGATTTTCACAAGCAAAATATGCTGTGACGAATGATCTTTCAAATTGTAGACTGTTTCATTTGTCAATAATGTCTTGTAACGCCTTCGGGCTTGAAAGATCTTACATTGAGTTTGCTGACACGGAGCGACGTTGGTACTAGTAATGATACGGTTGGTGGTAATTAACGGTAAAAAGGTGAAGAAAATCACGACAGATCACTCAGAAAACAGAAATAATTGCATTATTATTATTATTATTTTTTTGTTTCAATAACATCGAAACTTGATACAAAATCATTGTTCCCCAATTAAGGCTAAGGATGAAAAGTAGGATCGTTTGGACGGGGCACCATAAGGGCGATCTTACCACCCCATTTTAAATATTATAGATTATAATTTTAGATATTATCTAATTTTAGATATTAGATATAATTTTAGCATTATGGAATAGAATGCATTCTTTGTTGTAAACACGATGTTTGTATTTTATGTGATTATCAGTAGTAATCACTGATAAAGAAAGCCATATCTGGAAATCTGGGCTGAACTTCTGAAGTTAAAAACCGCAGAATCCTTCGTCTCCCTCATTGGTCAATAATTAAATACTTGATTAGAAGAGCGTAAATGGAAGATTCCTTAAAAGTTACTGGAAACATGGGTATTTGTTTTTAAAAAAAAGGTCAGGCAAGTAACCAATCAACTTGAAACTTTTTCCAGAAATAGAATGAGTTCATATTGTATTGAGCCAAAGTGGTAAGGCACATTTTTGGAAAGTATAATATTGGAATTTCAAAATACCTATAAGAATAGCATTGAGTGAAATGATCAATTTCCTAATTTTATTCAATATATATCTCTCAAACCCAGATAACCAATTAAATTGGGCCAGGGGGTGTTTCCACCAGTTTTTCTAGGGCAGACTTCTCATATCAATCGGTTCCTGCCAGTTCCGACTTCAAAAGAAATTAAATTTTTACAGAAAGTTTCTATTTTTCAATAGATCTTTCTACCAAGTTTAAAGAAATTCGTTCGATTTTTTGTAAGAAAATAAATGAATCATATTGAAAAAATGGGAAGTAAAGAGTTTCAAGTTTATTAGCGATGATCCATAGATAAAACCCTAGGCTGTATAACGATGGCGGTGAATTGCTAGACTTGAGTTTCAAAATCAATGTGTGCATAGAGCTTTTGAGTACTTTTCATATATACATATCTCGCTCATCCTACAATTAACTATATGTTGCGTTTTCCTATACTACGTTTTTATTTTTTTATATTTGGTTTTAACAAATGTTTTTATTTTTTATATTGGGTTTTAACAACGCACTGTAATGATGACTAAGATCTATTGGCGTCGGATGAATGATTAATGAGATGATGTGATGTTGAGATGAAGGTATTATGAGTATGGGAAGGATAGTGGGAAGGAAATGGTCGTGGCCTATATTGTGGAAACCATCCCGGCATCCCTACACTATACAGAGGGAAACCACGAAAAAACCCTGTAAAGATGGACGGTGGCGGGGATCGAACCTGGTTCGATATGTCCCTTCACCTCCCGGATCACATGAAGCAAGTACGTTAATCACTCGGCTACATGTGCCGGTTATATTATGTTATCCGTCATAATCCGTGGGGCGTTGAGATGTCGAACATGTCGCTTCGTGGGTTATTATCCTTAGTCCTTGAACTACGTCACGTATTGCATATATTGCCGCTAATAAGTTCGACTCGCGAATTGACAAAATCTAATTAGCAACCACGACGAAGTCAGCTCAGGTGTCTTGTGTGTCGTGTAACCCACGTACATGTCCTGCATTCTAGTGATTGCAATATTGAACCACGTCCAATTCACTTGTTATCGATCTTTTGATTCACTCACACACTGACGCGAAGTGTGTATGTGTGTTGTGTCTCGCCTAACTGTCTGCCTTGACTTGAACCGAGACGGGCCAACAACGCGGTGTGTTCCTTCATTGTCTATTCCAGTATTGCTCAGTGGCGTAATTCGGAATTGTAGGCTTCGGGGCAAAGGATTCACATGCCCCCCCACAAAATTTTCGTTTATGTGCAAACTGATGTTAGAATACTGATACTGTGTACTTACACTGACATATTTCACCAGTTTGACATATAGAAAAACTTCTTTGATTTTACATTTACAACTATCTATTGCAGCTACTCCCTCCCCCACCCCTCATACTCCATTTGCCGTTTCCGTGAATCGCGCCATGTAGATATTATAATAAATGTCGATTAGTAAATAACTCCAGACAAATATTTGAAAGTTTGTCCAACTTATATAAATAGCATGTAAGCCCCAACTTCGAAGTTTCCAATCTTCGAAATTTCGAAGATCCTTTACTAGTATTTTAGATGATGAGGGACCTCGAGGCATTTGGCCTGGCTATAATCTTGCGGTGGTGATGCCACTGGTACTGCCTACACTACTTTCAATCTTTTCAATCTTTTTTTATCGGTTTCCGTTTTGCTATAGCATCACTTTTCCTATACTTTCCTAAATCTATCTACCTCCAGAAAGTGTTTCGTATCTCCTATACTAAACCTGAACCACACCATTCCCCATGTCTCTCACTAACGGCTGTTCACGTGAATACGTCGTCGCAGGATGCGAGCATTTTTCTGCAAGTCGATTTTTAAAGGAACTTAAAGTGACCAATGGGAACGCCAAGATTGGTGACGTCATGACTCAGTTACCGACCCGTGCTACTAAACAATATTGTAGCAGGTTGAAGAATACGTCGCTGTGGCGCTATATATAGTTAGTGTCGCTGTTTCTAGTGCTCCTGGTCCGGACGCAACGCAGTAGCTTTTTCAAAAATAAAATATGTAACAAATGTTGTCTCGAGCGCAGGGTTGTGGTAGAGGTTAATTATTTACAGTTCGACCACAGAAACGAACATTTCAATTTTAATTGAAATGCATTTAAATTATTGCTTTTAGCTCCATTTAAAAACCGAGTTGCAGAAAATTCTCGCTTCTGGGATGATTGGGCCTGCCCATAGAGGATCTATAAATGAGATGGCAGACGGACTTGCTTTACAAGTTTGAATTGAAGCAAATTCAATACAAATGGTGTTGTTCTCATAGTCGTGTGTGTGTGAGAGAGAGAGAGAGAATGCCGACGATATAATTATTATGTTAATAATAACATCCATTATCTCTATTTGCCATCAATGTTGTGAGCAAGGTGATCCGACTGGGTGTATTGCGAATCACCCTTATTCTCGAGATTATGAGATTATGAGATGAGATGAGATTATTATGCCATGATATTTTCATAGCATTTTCAGTGAGATTACCATAATTCCACCTACATAATCTCATCTCATAATCACTAGAATAAGGGTAATTGGCTAAATGCGCATGACGGCGTTCGGGTATCGGACGGTCAGATTCGTAGCCTAGCAACCGATATCGAATTTATAGACGTTTTCACGTCAAAAGGCTGAAAAATAGTTGCAGGTATAGTGTAGGCAGTACGTGTATACGCAGTAAGATATACAGCCGAACAACTTGCATGCGGAATAATAGATCACTTTTCTCTCTCTATCTATCTCTCTCTGTCTTAGACCACTGCCATTGTCTTTTTCTTCTCGAAGTTGTTCTTGTACCTCGGTAACATGTTGACGCTGTAGCAGCAGACGATTTATTTGGCCACCCGGTTCAAGATAAATTGAATGAAAACATCTCCAATGAAACAACGGAATTGTAACATTGAAATAAAGACACTGACTTGGTTTTAATTCTACTTGGATTCGCGTGAGAAGAAGACGCGAACCACCCGCGCGGTAATGATGTGGTTTATAAGCGGGACGGTCGATTGATCATCAAAAACCTTCATTCCAACTATTGAGTGCTTTTTTTTGCAATTTCGATTTTATTTTTAAATTTTAACAATCGCTCAGCCGTAGACCTGGCTTTCTATATTGGTAGACCGTTTATAATTTGATAATGGTAATTTAAGTATAGTACCGTAACTTCTAGTCTCCGTTGGTTAATATATCTTCATATTGAAAATTAGTAGAAAATTACAACAAAAACACACTAAATGGTAAAATCGAAATATGAGTTTAACGTGCATGGACTGATATGAGCAATAATCCTTGAATTTATCTTATCTGTCAATGCGACAATGCATTGTTTTTACTTGATATTTGAGTGAAATCTTTCCCCTACACCATTGTGTACAGTGTATATAAACCAAAACCACGAGAATTTACAATCAATATTCTATACTATACTTGTATCCACAAAATATGGAGGTTACGAGCGACATCTCACACCGTTGGCGCGCGAGTGGTTCCCGCCTTCATCTCTCGTGAATAATTTACAAGTTTACCAATATTATTTCAGTCCGTATATATAGCACCACCACACACTGACAGTTTGGAGTGTATATAAATCGCTCTGTATAGTGGTTAATTAAATGTGTAGGCAGGCCTGCCAATTAGGTTCGAGAACGCTTATGGGTTTATTTACTAATTGCTAAGCCATATAGGAGGCTCGTATCACTGATTATTCTATGCTAATCGAATTAATTAAGCTCATAGATTGTATTTACTTTGGTTCTACATCGTGATAATCAAAATGTATTCAAGCTATATTCACTCGTCTAGCGGTCGGCACATGACTGGGCCGACACTGATATTCACTTGAATGCTCTCGTGGAATTGGTTATGACTTATGAGTAAAAACAAATCAATAAATAATCAATCATATATCAATGTACATATTGAAATAAATCAATACATACTGGGTTTTAACGACGCACTATACTGATGGCTACGATCTATTGGCGTCTGGGGATGATGAATATGAGATGATGGGATGATGAGATGAAAGATTATTTTATTAGGTGTTTTTGGATGGTGGGAAGGAGTCGGTCGTGGCCTGTTGTTAAGGAACCATCCCAGTATCAACCTGAACGACAGAGGGAAACCACGAAAACCCCTGTCTGGATGGTCGACCATGGTGGGAATCGAACCCCGGTCTGCCGAATGACGGTTCAGTGTGTTACCACTCGGCCACGCGTCTCGGTCAAATCAATACATACAAATAATCTGTATTTACTTGGATTAAAGCTATCGTACCGATAGATAGGCGACAGCGTTCAAGAGCTCTGTGCAACATCTCATATAACTTATATTGAAGACCAAAAATATACTCTTACTGTGGTACAATTTACAGTACTTTCTTATATTGTAAGTGCACTACTCATTCAAAGAAGTCTCTTGAAATATCTGAAATCTCTTCTGGCTCATGGCCACATGGCTCATGGGTTTCTGGCCACGACCGTTTCCTTCCGCTGACCAAAACACCTAACGACATCTCGTTCTCTTCCATCTTGTTCGTCATTCACCGACACATATATATATCATATTCATCATCAGAGTGCGCTGTTAAACTCAATATAAATGATGATACAAAAAAATACAAATACAAAATAAAAACGCGATGCAATAAATCATTGGTCCTCTTCAATAATTTTACTCTTTCTTTCAACAATCTCTGCTTCTTCGACCGATATAGGCTGTTAGTCTATATACTTTATTGCTTGTTGCCGACATCATCGATTATAATATAAAATATATGGAATTATATGTATTACAAATCATCACTTCACGGATCACATCCTGCCAATAAATTAATCCCGCCAGCTGATATATCAATTGAGTTGGAAAAGTTTTCTCGCAGTTCCTTTATGTAAAAGGTAGTTTACAGTCCATATACAGCTTTTGCATCAAGGATGGATGATGATGCCGATCGATAAAACCACTAACATATATTGGGCAAGTTTCCAGTAGGTCTATATCCATGAGAATATTGTGTTGCGAATGATGGAGGAGACACGGGTTCGATGCCACAAACAAAGCTTTTGTGCATGGTGAGCTCTTTTTTTAGTTATATCGTGACTGGAGGTTAAGTGTACAAGCACTTATAATATAGGATACAAGTTGGATTAAAAATTTAAATAAATTAAATAAATATACATATACATAAAATAATATAGATACTTGAATATTCAATCCGACGATGATATCTTTTGCCTTATTTGAATTTCAATGAAAAGGGTGCGTAAACGTGTTCAACATTGAAAACTGAATGCAACTTTTGAATTCAACACAGAATAGTATAGATTTGTATAAATAGGTAGGCCTATTGCATGATAGTACGTTTTTATGAAACCTTTTTGCGTGGCGTTTCTATATCCAAAAGACGTGATCTTAGTTTTCATATTCACAAACATAACGAAAATAGATTTTAGCGAATTTGAAATGCATCACACATAAACTTGTTCATTAAAACCTATTACATGAACAAGGAAAATGAACAAATATTCCTTACTTTTTTTATTATCCTCTCTTCATTTTGTACTTTGAATATTTATTCATTTATTTTTTTTTTTTATTTTTTATTTTTTTATTGGGTCTTAACGACGCACTGTAATGATTACTAAGATCTATTGGCGTCGGATGAATGATTAATGAGATGATGGGATGATGAGATGAAGGTTTTTATGGGTAGTGGGAACTGGGAAGGATAGTGGGAAGGAAGCGGTCGTGGCCTGTATTGTAGGAACCATCCCGGCATTAGCCGAGACTACAGAGGGAAACCACGAAAAACCCCTGTAAAGATGGACGGTGGCGGGGATCGAACCGGGTCCGATATGTCCCTTCACCTCCCAGATCACACGAAGCAAGTGAGCTAACCACTCAGCTACTGTGCCGGTATTATTTTGTATTCATTTATTATTACGTTATTATTATTCTATTATTTTTTACTATATACGATAAGTTCTATAACACAATTGTACATTTATGCTATATTCATGTATGCTCAATTGAATAAAGATTATGAACGTCTATCAAAACAGCTGAGTTGTAAATAAGAAATCAAGCTGCTTGCATGCATGTGATATGTATATAGACGTGAGCGGCGCAGCGTCTCTTGTATATATAGTCTTCCAGCAAGTTCACTTACTCTTGCAGTGTGCACTAGTGCAATCAATCAACGTGTTCATTTAATTAAGCTCACAATACAATGATTAATTACACCCATCCAATACACATACTTGTATGCATGTGTATTATACTCTCGTATATATACATGATTATATATATTTATATGGGCCCCCTATATATATATATATATATATATATATATATATATATATATATATATATATATATATATATATATATATATATATATATATATTTAATATATATATATATATATATATATATATATATATATATATATATATATATATATATATATATATATATATATATATATATATATATATATTGTGTGTAATCTGTATAACTGCATATATGTAGTTATCAGCTCTTTGTTACCAGCGCGAAACGCACTGTGAGTGCCAATTAATTTAATATTTAATACTTGTTAATACTTGATATATACAATTGTTGAAATTCATTGGCTGGTTTTAATCCAGACCACACATACTAATTCAGACATGGAAGCTATTGTGTTTCATAATAGCAAGAAAAATGTTCTGTTCGAAACAGAAATATCCGATTTTTTTAAACCGAGACTTTTTATTGTCCTCAAAGTATGCTGCTAATTTGCATTCGTTGGAAAATACCAACCAATTCCGATGTTTCACTGTATTTCTGCAAAGAGTGTAGGCCTATATATCTGAACGTATGGGTGGGGGATGAAGCTAGCACAAACCGCTCCGTGGGTGAGAATTAAATAACACTGTGTAAAACAATGGCAGCGGACTTGACAGATGTTGTAAGTAACGATATGTATATGGAAAAAAAAAATGCTGGTTATAAAGATGTTTACATGGAATTAACTGTGAGCAACCCAATGAGTAATTCATTTGAGAAATTCACTTCAAGTAATTCATGCAAAAAATGTGGTAAAATGTGTATATCAACTCATTTCAATGTTTATATATAGGCATAGGCCTATTAGTCCATAAAATTAAAAAAAAAAAATCATGAGTAAGTATGTCACGTGAACCTTAATTGTACAAGAAACCTAAATTGAAATATTTTGATCGCAAACTTATTTTATAGTTCAACATTAGAGTTATCAAATTATTATTATTCAAAATAGTGAATCAATTCCGTTCTGTAATAAAAATTCACGAAAGTATAAACTGGTTGGCACTTGAATGATTGGTATAATGATTCGTCAGGTGACATTTGAAGTCGTCTGTGAATGATCAACGAGATAAAGGGATAATGAGATGAAAGGTCAAAGGTTATTCCATTTTATGTTTTTTTTCCATAATGGGAAGGAGTTGGTTGTGATTCCGGAATGAACCTAAACGACAGAGGGAAACCAGAAAAACCCTCTGTTAGGATGGTCAACCATAGTGGGAATCGAACTAGGAGTATTTAATATAGTATATACTATATAAAATACTCCTAGGAATCGAACCCCGATCTCCTGAATAACGGTTCAGTTAGCCACTCGTCCACCCGTCTCAGTACTTTCTGTTATTTCTTCCACCCAAAGATCACAACAATGAGGGACAGGCCACTACTATTGTGAGCATGCAGCTGCTCTTAAATCTATACGAAGATGTAACCATTCCATGTATTACCTCTCAAGACTGAGGAAAACCAATAACAACCGCATGGTCGACACGGGGCCATGTTGAGAATCTGGTGTATATGTATACAGTCCTCACAAAGTTTCATTAATGGTATTTAAACAGCATGTCAATATTATTATCGTGTACTGTTTTTTTAATCGCTTCTGTGCTAAATACTCGTAATTGTATAGTATATACAAGCGGTATGTACTGCTTATGTAACAGTTATGTATACTTATTATAACTGCGAAGTCAATTCGCGGACTTATGAATGAGAAATAGACCATCGTTTGTTCCACTGGCCCGACAGTTGACTCCATTTTAACTTTTTCATAAATTATAATTACTATTAATGAACGTTTAGAAGATAAAACGAGAGGGACAATTAGATACATTCACATTTTTGTATATATGTGTCTTGAAGTGAGCAATGAAGGTTTCTTTTAGTACACAAAGGAAAAAAGTCAACTGCCAATTTGCACATTGACCTAGTCTTTTATGTGTGGTGTCGACAGCCAAACATTTATTTTGTTTGCCGCCCAAAGTGAAATGTTCCAATGTTGATGCCATTTAAGCTATTGAGGCTCTTTAGCTATCAAATCATAACTAAATATGGCCTCATTTTGTTGAGGAAAGTGCAAGGATTCGCTGTAGAAGAATGTGCACGCAATAAATAATTGTATGCTATACTTTGTCACTAAAAGTTTGTACAGATTTTTTCTTCAAGTATAAAATGAACTAGATTTCTTTTGTATATTTCTTTTGTCTTTTTAAAAATTTTTATATCGTCTGAAACATTGTCAAAAGTCTATTTGCATGAAGAGGTCATCGTTTGAATCACAACAGCAAACACGTGCAAACATGTCGCTTCAAATCCAAAAGTGCACAACCTTCGACAACTACGACATTTTGTTGTTCAAAAATCTAAATTATTTTATGTAAGTCATATTTTACTTCTACATTGACTTTTTGAGTTCGAACTATATTTTTATTGTACGATATATCCCTAATTAGAACGTGACTGTTTAAACAAAATTTTCAGTTTATTGCAGGCTTATGATGCTTCTCATAGGCCTAAACACTAATATGATCTGTTCATTATACCCACGTATAACAATTAGCACTTATAATGAAACAATATAATGTAAAAAACGAAAACAAATAATAAAAAGAAAAAGTACGATTTGATTGCCGTTTTACGTTTTTTAAATGTAATAATATAGTATCAATTACCTCCATGACAGTGCACGTATAATAAAAACAATACAATATATTAAATAATGAAAACATGAAATAAAAATGAAAGCACGATGTGATGTGGCGTTTACGTTGTGTTTAAATTGATAAATAATAACATGGGTCTTTTAATCTCCACATTTGTTCGAGACGAAATTGTTCACTGTGTATAACCATCTTTCAACACTATAATTTATGGTCTGTATTTCATTTATTTATAGGCGTATTGGATTCAAATTCGCACTATAATGATAAGTAAGATCTATTGGCGTCGGAGGAATGTGATTAATATGAGATAATGAGATGAAGGTTTCTTAGGTGATGGGAAGTAAGGTAGGAAGGAGCGGCCGTGACCTATATAGGAACATCTCGGCATTATAGCTACATAAGGGAAACCACAACAAACATATGTAAATATGAATGGTGGCGGGGATCGAACCTAAGCGTATCTACCGGTCAAACGTTTTGGTACTGAGCTACATGTGCCGGTTCATGCTATATTATTTTGTATCCGGTATCACCACAAATGCACGATCTCTTTTATCTGTGGTATTACCGTGAATTACCATCTTCTAACTGCCTCTTCATGACCATATCATCTGTTTACGTCGGCACGGCGTTTATCGCAACATCTGGTCACAGAATTTAGGGGATGGACAGCTGATCTGAATTTAAGCTATTATTTAGTCTCAATTGAAGTGATCGAATTGTGGACCAAACATCTGCCTATATAGCAGGAGTTATAAAGGGCACCTTTTGCTCGAATTGTCTTGATGTAAAGAAATTGTCATATGCATCTCTTAGTCTCCCCCTCTAACCTTAGAAATCGTTACAAGGCGTCGTTAAAGGTCACGCCGTGCGTGCTTTGTATAATATTAGTTCTGTTATATAACCGATCAGCAGTTTAATTTAGTTCGAATTGTTGTGAATATCCTTTGAGATACAAGTCGATCACTTTATTCCCACATCTCACTATATCCTGTTTCGTGTAATTATAATTAATCATGAGAAAAACTAGGAAAACGCAATAGATATTTTATCCCGTTCATCGAAGTACTTGCAGCAGATAATGATTATTCGGTTAATTTCGTTCTTAGATTATAAAATCTTATATTTAACAGACATTTTCATCTGATGGTTTCAACCTCTATATACAGTCCACCATTTTTAGAACCTCTTTGTGAACTGTTCATTTTCAGGCAATATTAGTCCACACGTGCGATCGCATTAAGTAGTCGAACAAGCAACATTACAACGTATTCTGAAGAAAAATCATATTGTCATTATAATATACTATATAATAATACTATATTATAATATGATATTGTCATATAAATGTCATATAATTAATTATATATACTCATATTGTATACGCAATACAACTAGCAGGACTGTACATATACGCATTCTACAAACAGTCTTAACAAATTATAGCGGTGAAATTTTCTGAACTTTTATATAAAATTGAATTTAAATTATAGATTTTTTTTCATGCGATCTCAAGTGAACATTATTTTTTTTTATTTAATGCGGCAATTAATTATCTTGAAATATATTATAAATCAGCCAGCAGTTTGTATTCTTTCCCATAACTGAATGGAGCAAAACGTGTAGCATATTGCGATCACCAAAGACTCACAGTGCCGACTTGAAATTCTCAGGTCTGCTTAAATTTGATCTCAATTTTTTTATTCGTATTATACAAAATATTAAAATAGTTCCTAGAAGATGCAGTAAAACATCCATGAACTCATTTTCCAGAAAATCATTCAAATATGCACAAAGCGTGCATGTGTTTTTTTAGTAAAAAATCCCTTCAAATGTGCCAACTGAAGTTGATGTTTTTATTATTCTGGGGTCATGAACTGTATCGATATTGAACTCTGGTTGTTATATCAGTCATAATTAGAAACTTTCGTTTTTATATTCTGTGCTCGTCGACTGTCAGCGATCTCGTATCAGTATATATATATAAACCAATGGATTGGGAACAAATCGATTCCTTTTGTTTGAAACTTTCGCTTATAATATGCTATACGGATCAGTGTGGCGTCGTTATGTATCTGATTCAGGCATCGCGACGCCTTGGAGGCGACCGACGCCCGATGGGATCAACATAATGTAGTCGTTTGTGGCACGCAAACAATAATCCATCTTTATGACGAGTATAATGTGTCGCTCTGAACCGGTTCTGTACGTTGATTGGTGGATCAATTAGGGCCTAGGCCTATAATGAACATTTAAAAAAAAAAATATGACATTTTTGTTTGAGTGATTTTAGAAGATGGAAATTGTTGAATTCTTTTGAACAACCAAATATATTGTGTTCACCAGGAATACAAGATGCGTATTTGATTTTTTTGACCTAATCCGTGTATTGTATTTCTTGATTGATTTAAATTGAAAGATGAACTTTATATACTTTTCTGCACAGAATTTTCCCATCGATTTGGATATGAGATCGACATGCAGTATTGTTTGTGTTGATTCAGCTTTCAAAATCTAGTTTAATTTTCCAGTATTTTAATAGCTTTCAATTCGAAGATGGGGCTATATACCATGTTTATATACTTACACAAATTAGTTGCTGGCTGACATATATATAACAGCGCGTGATTCTATTGGTAGACATCGATAACATATATAATTACTCTTCTATCATCAATGAATCTGCTTTGTTAGATGTACAGGCACATCATCAGCTCGAGTATAGGCTTTCTATGTCTATTTCCTGCATTATTTCTCAACAAGTTTTAAATTTGGAACTCGCTTGAATGCGTTTTTCATGGTTGAAAGTGGTCGGAAACATTTTTTGGTATACATCAAATAAAAAGTTTATTTGTAGTGAAATTATCGTGCAGTCAATTGAGAATTCATTTCTCAAATTAACACTGACTTTTCTTATTAGGCCTATATGCATTGTGAATTAATTATTCTCCTCATAAGTAATCTCATATTATGTAGCAGTACACAGATGCAACGAAAAAAAATGTTGGAAAATAAAATAAGTTTCACACGGTAAAGTTTTTTTTTACAAGTTCACTCTCTATTGATTGCAATATGAATACAATAGTTTTGTGGATGTAAATAGATATTTTAGATGAATATATTTCTATGTATGGGCCAAGTATTATCATTTATTTATCATTCATCTTACTCTAGTACAGGTATAGATCAAACTCGTTCCATTGAGCAGTCGAGATATTTAGATAGAATTAATAAGGTTTCTGCTAATATGAAGAATGGACAGTGCTGTTGAACTTATAGAAGCTCCAGTTTTATTTTATTTGCCAGATGTTGATACCCAAGAAATAGATTACATAATAGCTTAGCTACAGCATATCGGGTTATTTATTGATTCTTATGTACATTATTACATCTCATAAAATAAACATCAATATTTAAAATAGGTTCACGCTAATTTGTACTAATCTTTTTTCACATCAATTTCTATGATAATAATTCAGATTGGAAACTAATTAAGCCAACATTTATGTGATGAAAATTAACCATTTTTAAAATGCAAGTTTTGTGCATAGAATTCTGATTATTTATAATCACAGCCTTCTTTAATCAGATCATTCTTCTCTGATACTGCCCTTTCACTCGGGGTATACTTCCCGTGTTAAACGATGTCCAATTATTTTAGTTTACAAAATAGCCGATGGTGCCGTTGTTTCCAGACCATGACTTCACTTTCCAAAGATATTCAAGTATATCGGTCTATTTGACATGTCATATCTGCGAAAATACGAACAACTTTGGGAATTTCTTACGAGAATTTGAATTACGCGCGCATTCAATTAGGCCGTGACTGTGAGTTTACTAACTTTGTTATGACAATAATATGAAGGATTTTATTCAATAATATTACGGAATATCATCGGGACAAGTTCTTGAATGATGCTTATTGCTTGGGATAACATACATATCGTTCAAGTTTGAACCTCGGTAAGCCTGAAAGCCCTAATCGAAATGTAAATATAACATAACCTCAATAACGTAGCAGGAAATTGAAAAATTATGAGTGAATGACATTTGTTCAAAGTTGAAACTTTAGATAACAGAGTGCAGTACATACCAGACCATGACGTCATTTTTCCCTGCGCGAGCAAATATGCGCGAACCCGTCAAAATAGCCCGAGTGAAAGGGCAGTATAAGGAAAGAATGAATAAAGAAGGCTGTGTTTATAATGAACAATTTTACATCATCATACCAAAATATAAATAGAACAAATATGCTGAATGATAATAAAATGATGCCTGTAATGCATTACCGGTAATTGAGTGTGGGATGTACACTATAATTAAAACATTCATGTGTATCCATGACTTAGAATACTGTCTATAGGCATATCGTTAATCAAAAATATTGTATTACGAAAGTTTGCCAGATTTTTAAAATGTCTTATTGATAAATTATATCGATAACATGTGAATTTGCATTCTACAAAATATACGCTGTGAGCGTACGTGCGTATAAAAATAAGTTTAATTATATTAATACATATACAAACAATATAATAACGTGTTCGCAACACCGCCCTTCTACCGGTTTTAATATTATATAATATAAAGATGAAGAAAATATATATCACATAAAACTCATCCAGTCACCAAATTTCGACAAAGTTTCCTACTATTAGGAATAGTGTGCATCATAATCACAACTAAATACGCTGAGCATTTCACAAGCAAGTAAATCACGAATTGCTTTAATTAGATTTTCTTCTTTTTACATTCGACATTATTTCGATACCGCCCATATCGATCAATTTATCTAAATATTAGCCTCATTACAAGTTTCAGCTGTTTTTATTTTCTCAAGTTTATGTTGAACAGGCACTATTATAATGAGGGACATGCAAATTAAATATAGGTGAAACTCCTATCCTACTAGTTCTTTATTTTTATGATGTTTTCTGTAAATTGAAACTAGTTTTTTTTTGACATAAAATAATATGTCAATCAGAAATGTAATGATAATTATTTGTTGTCAAGCCGTCTCTTAGTTTATACCATTAGACATGATTAAGAGTTGTAAAAAGTAACTAACTTGCAATGTCTGTCAGCTATTTATCTGGACTTCACTGTGAGACGGAATAATGTCCCTGTAATTATGTAAATAACATGTATACAGCTAGAACTTCTTACATGACTATGTCATTTATAGCTTAATATGTGCCAGTAGCATTTTGATGCCATAAAACGTGCATGTTCGCAGCTTTCTATTTGCTCTATCAACTTACGGTATCATTTTTGAGGCAACATTGATGAAAATTTGAAATAACAAAGCGTTATCGTTTATAATAATATAGTCCAATGAGAATGATTGTAGCGGAATGTAATTCAGTTGAAGAATATCACTATAGTTGTATTATCCTGCAAGGTATCATAATATTGATAAGCTACCATAATATTATACATGTATTATAACTGGCGTACGGAAATACTAAAACCATTTATTAAATGAACGAAACACTTACAAGAAATTATCACCTATGCGTTCCGCATGTCAAAGGCCTATAAATCTTGACTTTTCAAAAAACAAAACAAACTATCTCCTCAAAAACAAATTCGATCTGCTTATTTACATATCCTATAATACAACTAGTCGCTTTTATACAATGGACGTTACAAATATAGTAGGAAGAATAATCTAAATAGGAATGATTTGATGTTATTGAAAAAAAGAAAGTAACATTTCTGATTTCACACTTATATAATATTAATTCTATGTTAATCATATTTACATGCACATTCATTCTACGTTCAGTCCATTACAATCGCATAGCATTACACTTCAAACACATAAAGCGACACTCTTATACATTTAACAAACCTTCCTTCAAAACTGCTCTCAAAAAACATTCATTCGTCGCTATCTGAAATGAGTGAAGGTCCTTACGTTATTCTATTAACAACAACCATCGCAACCATGGTAACTAAAAAGCAAGAAGTGAACCTATCTGATCCCGATGAAGGGTTCACTCCTTGACCTGCTGCGATGCCCCTTTCCTTAACCCTCTCATCATTCTTCAAGGACATTGCCGCATTGCCTTCCGGATCCGAATCATTCATAATACTCTGGTTCTCCCCCTTGATGATCGAGTTGTCTTCAATATCCTCTACCTTCTTCTTCGTAGAGTCCAGTTCCGGTTCCGGTGCTGCGACTGGTTCCTCGGTGGTCGTCGTTGTGGTGGTGGTCGTGGTGGTGGTCGTGGTGGTGGTAGTTGTTGTTGGCACGAGGGTGTCGTTGTTGAGGAAGTAGGCGGGGCCGAAGACTGGTGTCACGTCCAACATGGCCACCTCACGACGACTGCCGGAAATCGAACGAGCCTTAGTTGCACCGTCTTCGTAGACGGCTACCAGTTTGGCGGTGTATGGAATCTCGCTGTCGGTGTGGTTTCCAGTTAGGGTGACGTTGACAGCTGAGCCAGGGACCAACCAGTATTCAACTCTGTGAACAAAAAAAAATGTTCATTAAGAATCAATTTTTAGCCACGAATGAAATTTTTCGATCACTTTTACCAGCTTCTAGTATAGCCAAGAATGTTTATAAATCCATTCGCTAATGATGTTCGTAAAACCAACACGTACTCTATATAATCAAAATTTTCTACTCATCGTTCATCAGGGCATCTTATAAAATTTGCTATCCATGTGTAATAGAAACTATGACACGAAAGTGAATAATGTAATAAATGGAGTGAAACTTACCGGTGAACATCCTTCCTGTCTTCCTGTTCGGGAATTCCCCAATTGATCTCGTTGATAACTGTTCCGTTGGCCAACCTGACGGTCGTCGGCAATCCCTTCAGGATGCTCTTTCCTTGGCCCCAGTACAGAGAGTACTCGCTGTCGTAAGCCAGTGCAGTGTCAAGGTTCAATGGGACAGTACCTGCAAAAAAAGATTCACATGTATTTAAGTTGATAGTTCTGTGGTCTTGAACGTTGGTACGCTTGCATGTCGTTTCATTGACAGGTTGATTGCGAGTCTGAGAGCTATAATATAGAAATAGATACGATCATAATTTGTACGTATAGATATGTGCAGAACGTTTAACTGTGAAAGATTTCTGTAAATAATAGACATTTAATTATTTTCTCATGATATTTAATCTTGTGCTCTTCAGATGTATGGTCTAGACATTGAAACTATTCTCTCAAGACCTGCTTGATATACTTGAATGTGGTAGCGTGAACAGATGTGTTGCTTTTGTTCCAGCAATGAACATGTTATGTAAAGTACAGAGACGCTGTTACCTGCGCCGTTTCGCATGGTGTACGTAGCTAGAACACGTGGCTGTCTGGTGGTGCGTTTTCGCCACAGGTTGAACTTGACTCCGGTCAGCTCGTACCTGATCGGCTCGGTTTCGACTAATACTTCGCCGTCATTGAATTCCTCTTCTTCATCGTTCTGGAACAAATGAGTTGTTAAATATCATATCTGGGTGAATATATATATATGCTATTGAACAGGAAAAATGGATCGATTGTTAAATTAATCGTAATGTTTTGTGTATAAAGCGTGAAGAGATAGTTCTGTTATATCCTTTTCGTTTTTTGAGAGGACAAAATTGACGACTCGCAGTCTCCGCCCCCATGACGTCAGAAATCATACCGTCCAATCAACATGGCTGTTAGAACTGTAGTAAAATTCAAATATCCTATCGAGGTATCTTGAAATGACTACAAATGATATGATCCAACTGGCTGACTGGTAAAGCCACGCTCATTTCGAGTCGTAAATTATTATGTACAGTTTTCTCATCAAATTCATTCATTACTCCAAGACATCCAAACATATCATCACCTTACAATGTGATATCACGCCTACAAGAGTATCTTCAACTTCAAATACGGAATTAGAATTGGATTTCGAAAGGAGAAGTCCTTGATCATCTTAATCACTGTTCAATTTGTTGTTCAGCTTGGGTACAAATAATTTTGAATTCACCAAGTGCAGGAATTACTAACATGAGATCTAACCGGCTTCACTATAGTTACCTCTTACTCGTTTTCTTTTCACTAACTCTCAGAATAAGGCTAACTAAATTTGGTATTTACCGGACTCAAACAGAATATGAATACCGCAACATTGTTATCCAAGCTGACCAACAACTTTAATCCTTGAATAAGTTGATCTTGTTTTTTCTTTAAAAATACACCATGTTTACTTGAATTGTATTGAATTCAACAATCATGTTATCACACTGTTATTACTTTTCAATAATTCGCGTCAGTTTAATCCTTGAATAAGTTGATCTTGATTTAAAAAAAAGACACCATGTTTACTTGAATTGTATTGAATTCAACTATCGTGTTTTACTTTTCAATAATTCGCGTCAGTTTGTGAGACGTTTTTGCTTACCTCATTGACGATCGTGATCTTGCCAAGTCCGTCTGTGGGGTCCAACTTGCCGATGTGGTAAGAGTAACCGAGTCCGTTTTCATCCTCGCCCTTCCTACGGGCAACGTACGTCTCCCCGCCAGCGACTATTCCCGTCGGGATCGTTAGGAACCTGTTCCATGGCACCCAAGACAATCGCGCGGCGTCTTCCACATTGGTGAGAACCTGGGAGAAAGATGTAATTTCATTAGGAAAAGAACTGCGTGGTCGAGTGGTAACACACTGAACCGTCATTCGGGAGACCGGGGTTCGATTCCCGCCGTGGTCGACCATCCTGACAGGGGTTTTTCGTGGTTTCCCTCTGTCGTTCAGGTTGATACTGGGATGGTTCCTTAACAGGCCACGACCGACACCTTCCCACCATCCAAAACACATAATAAAATAACCTTTCATCTCATCATCCCATCATCTCATTCATCATCCAGCGACGCCAATAGATCGTAGCCATCAGTATGGTGCGTCGTTAAAACCCAATATATATAAAAAAAGGACTGTCAGTATAAGAATTCTGGTCAAGAAATTTGGACAATCACGATGTATTTAATTGATTAGTTCTCCGTGCTCTATAGTCTATACCTATCTGTTGCCATAGTCGTTATTCTTGAGGTTATATCATAGACCTGTGATTATATGTTGATATCGCTATACCATCTACACGGACATCATCCAGTTTTTGATTAGAAACTGTTGAGGTACTGAGATCGGTGTATCAGTCTCTAGAGCGCAATGAACCGTTATTCAAGAGAGCGGGAATCGATTCCCTGTTTCATTGTTGTTTATCCTGACATCGGGTTTTCGTGTTTTCCTCTGTTATTAAAGAAATAAGTACTACAGCAGGACAAGACCACTTTTCCTCAATATCCACATTAACCAATATTTAATAACCTTTCATCTCATCTTGCCATCAACTAATTAATTATTCACCAATTCCAATGGATCTTAGATCTTGTCTTGCCAATGGATCTACAGTGTGTCGTTAATGTCAATATCAATAAATAACTAGATACTATATTGATAGTCTTGTTTTTTTATTGTATTTTTTTGACATTACTCTTGAGAAGGCTGTTTGTTGGTTACTATAACGTCTACGCTCAACACACGGACAACATGCAATACAGTATTTGATTAGGAACTGTATGAGGAGAGGCCTATATATAATACTATATAGCGGGGGAAAGAATTCACGATTTGTACGACGCCCAAGCACGAGAGTGGAACTAGTTGGAGTTCCTATGGAATTAGAAAAGCAAGTGCATATATAGTATGGGCTATATAATTTCACTTGTTGCTGCGTCTCGTGTGCACAATTGCTGGTTCTTGATGTATTGATGGCAATGCAACCAGAATATATCAATGCAGACAGTCATTTATATACCATCTCTCCCTTTCTGAGAGTATCACTGGCCCGAGTAATACAAGAATAATACTCTTGATGAAAATCGGTTTCATGACTATAATTAGCTATATAATATATTATATATATATATATATATATATATATATATATATATATATATATATATATATATATATATATATATATATATATTATATATTAAAATATATTTAAAATATAATATATATATATATATATATATATATATATATATATATATATATATATATATATATGTATATATATATATATATATATATATATATATATATATATATATATATATATATATATATATATATATATATATATATATATATATATATATATATATATATATATATTATATTAAAATATATATTTAAAATATATTATATATATATATATATATATATATATATATATATATATATATATATATATATATATATATATATTATATTTTAAATATATATTAGTCCAAACGATCCTATCTTTCATCCATAGCCTTAATTGGGGAACAATGATTTTGTATCAAGTTTCAATGTTATTAAAATAATAATAATAATAATAACTAGCTATATAGGTCTATGTTGCATCCAGTTCCAAAATTGATTGAATCTCAGTCGCGATCTCAGCTTTCTTTTTTCCCGATGAAAAAGTTCAAGAGTATTATATTTATAAAAACACTAATTTGATGGGCGACAGAAATATTTTACAGCTGAGATAATATGTGAGCATTCGCTATTGCATATTATCAAATTTGGTATATTTTGTTAGATTATGTGAGGCAAACCTGCATAGTGAGGTATTACCATAAAACACTTCTATTCGCAAATCTATAGTATAGTCCCTACTATATTTTTGCCTGGGCGTCCGAAATTATTGAAAGATATCAAACCTTGCAAAATGGTGCAGTGGGGGGAAGGGTATGAAAAGCCCCGTGGGGTAAACGTATTTTATGCATATAGTAACCATATGCAAATCATAAAATTGATCAATTTATGATCAAATTGCAATATAAAATATATAATTTCATTTTCATTTTGAAATCATTTTATTCTTGTTTTTGAACATTAAATACATACATTTTCAATTGTTTTTTCTCAAATAATGGTATTTACGCAATGATTAGTATGGTTCGAAATACGATATTGTAAATAGAGATTCACACGTTTTGAAATAAATCGGTGCAGAAAACAGAAGCCCGCTCAAGAATACATTTTGTGTGAGGGCTGACAATATATAGCTCAACTTACAATAATACACTTTTTGTAGATGATATTAAAATATGAATATTGGGTATAAATATTCTGAAACTTTCGACTTGGCTCTTACCTGGTATCGTTCGTATCGCGACACCGCACCGAGCAGTGCGATGCGGCAAGATGTTTCTGCCGGACGCAGTTCGCCAGACACCCACACGCCGTTATGACGAGCTCGGCACACGTACACGGGTCGTTGTTTCACCGTTGACGAGTCGTCAGCTTTGTCGTTTTCATCGGCAGCTGATACGAGGAGAAAAATTAACCGTGTCATGTATTGGTCACTCATAAGGAAACCTATAGTTTACATCATTTTGTTGAATAAAGTGAAAAAGTTATAAATAATAATGGAGTGGGAATAAATCTTTTATTGTAAAAAGTTGATAGAGTCGTTACCGTAAAAGCTGTTCTCTGAAGTACTGAGACCGTACGAATGATATTGAAAGAAATCCATAATGCCATTCTATAAATATATAAATAATTGAATAATATAAATATATTCTCGTATAAGCATGTCGTATATACCCTAGGGAGGTTTAAGACCAATATAATTGAAGAGTAGAAATCGTGGAATATAGAAACTATGGGGATATCGATATTCTGTCACTCACTATAATGCCGAATTAAATTGAATGGCATACAAACTTGGTTCTTTCTATATAATCTTTGAAAACAAAAATAAGATGTATAAGTTCCATTGTATGAAGGGTAGCAAAAATTAGATCGTTTCAAATGTGAATTGCAAATTGAGAATATACGTCAATTTACTTTGATCTTATTACGACTTTGCCGGTCTCTTTTTTGAAATGGGATAGTATATATCGAAGTAATTTATTCGGTGTTCAGACGAAAAACAACCTTAACTGAAATTTGACATATTTTTGAAAATGCTCACCTCGCATATTATGATGTGCTCCTACAACGGCGTCTTCGGGTTTCGTACCCTTACCTCCACTGACCCATTGCAGAGTTGATGATGTCACAAGCTGAGCATACTTCGATCTGACGTGGACAAAGTTTTCACCCAGACTCGAACCCAGTACCGCCAGTAGTAGAAATACCACTGGTAGTGACATTGTCCTATAACGTCCTCGTGTCATAATGATCTGCAAGCAAGGAAAGACCATTCTGTTAGTGTTGGTATCGAAGGTGGAGTTAACTGATTATCACTAAATTAACCCAAATATGGTCACACATTTCATCCAGGTTTCGATTTTCGTTGTCTTTCACTGGATATCTTTATATAGACTGTCTCAGTAACAATGATGTAGGCCTACTCTTGCGATCACATAAAAAAATATAAAATATAAATAAAAATTTAATTCACCAGTATTTGACCGCCAATGCTTACACAGACTGTATTGGAGTGCGTACATATATTGTCTGTTAGTTTTAGTTCGTTGTGAATAAAATGTGAGGACATTTCGTCAGGATATATTTTAATGTGGCAATTAATCGACTACATCATGTGATCACAATTGTACCATTAGTTGTTTCCAATAATAGTTGCAAGAAAACTTATATTTCTTTGCGTTTTAAGATACGTTTTCCCCACTAATGTAGGAATACGTTTTATGAATCTTAATCATATTAAGAAATAGCCTTGGATTGGTAATTTGGTCGAGATGATAATAAACACATCTATGAATATTTTGTAGTCGACACTCATACATTTTGTACGTATAAATTAAAAACTAGTACTTCATTATAAATATGTACCGCGGAACTCAAATGACAGGGTGTGCAACATGATTCAACTACAGGCCAACTCTATACAGAAAATGAAAATAAATTATTTTACATTTTCTATGTCAAGTAAGCTATTTTATGTCAATGAACTTTGGTAATTTCTAGGCTATATCGTATACTGATCCTGCTAAAATTATTCAAAGTATATCGTTGTTTTCTTAAAGATAATGACAACACCGCGTACCTACAGTGTATGTATCATTTCATATTTGAAAGTCAAATCTTTAAATTGGTTTAATATTTAGCACGCGTGCTCACGACACATATATGTAACACTTTTTTTTTTTAATTGCGGGATGTTCACTTACATTATTATAATTCTGTACGACATATATATTCCAAACATTTAAAATGATATTGAGTTCATATTATAACGACGTCACTTTTGCGGTCAAACCACATTTTTCAAAAGACTCGACGGACAATCTTGTTTTAGTAATTGGTGGAGCGTTTGCCCTAATTGCGTTTAGTCGATATAACATGTAATTACATTTACAGTTTAACGGCGGGCCGTGCGTTAAAATTCCCCGGGGAATAATTCTACTTAAGTACATTGCTGAAATCTCGTACCATTAACTTGGTTTGAAATTAAATTGTTTGTAGGAAAATAATAAATCACGTTTCAACGTTCATATTTGAAAGTTAAAGTATAACCTACACTTAAATCTCGCCAAAACCTCTTTTTCTCTATTCAATTCAGTAAAATAGATGGAATCAACTCATAAAGAGAAATATATTTACAATTGGTTTATTTTTTTGTGCCCTATAAATTATTGTGGGATGCGTAAGATTCGAAAACTGGGGCCTTATTCCTGTACTGATTGTGACTGTCATAAAAAAATCGAACTGTCGTATTTTTTATTTCCTATTATACCCTATAGGAGAGTAAAATTCAAGTGATTGTATTTTATAATTAATTAAACTACTCTACTCTATACAACATGAATTTTACATTATTATACTCCTATAGGCTATATTTATAAAAAGGAATGAAATATTCGACAGTTGAGTTAAAATGACCACAACGACAGGAACGTACAGGAATGAGGCTCCCTTTCCATTCTTATAAATATATGAAATCTCAATAATACATTTTCTGAATTCTGCTCCCTATACCATCAAAGACGGATACGATCTGTATGTTGGAACCTTGGTTATTCGTCTACACAAGGCAACTGGCAAGTCTTTGGCTAGATGCAGTAGTAGATGTTAGTAGGCTATCCGATATAAGATCAGTTTGATTCAACTGAGCTCACGGCTTCGTTTCATAAAACACTATACGGACAAAGGCGGGAAGTAGAGCTTATAGAATCTAGATGAATGGAACAAATAAGAACGCGAGACTAGAATGGTATTCAATTCCTATACGAATATATTTACATGAATATATTTCATACGAATAAATGAAAATGTTCAAGACGTTGAGAGGAAATATATTATATTGTACATATTGAAGGGTTTAAATGGAGTGCTCATTAATTACAATGAGTCGCAGGTTTTAGGTCTGGAGATGATATTACAGGACTAGCTGATTGATATTCAGCATATATACCAATGTCACGATTCTCGGATAGTACAAATTATACAATACAAATATCAAGTTTAAAATATCTGAGTATTTGAGTGAAACTAATCGGAATTCGAAGTATGGCCTCTATATGGAGGAACTTAGGATGTTACAACGTGTATTTTTGTTGGTTTCATGAACACATATTATATTATGATATCCATTCCTGCAAAGAGCAAATATAGATATTTTAATACAAATTATACAATACAAATATCATGTTTTGAAATATTTGAGTATTTGAGTGAAACTAATCGATATTTGAAGTATGGTCTCCATGGAGGAACTTTGTATTTTTTCGTGTGTATTTTTATTGATGTTATGAACACATATTCTATTATATGATATCAATTTCTGTAAAGAGCAAATATATATATATATTCTGTTAAGAACTCTCCTGGGTCCAGCAAATATATTCTATACCCAGCATCTTTGAGATAAAAGTGCACGTAATGCGTACACCACTTCCAGTATAAAATACCGGATCCATTTATATAAAGGATAAAACATTGCTGGTCTCGCCTTTTGTCCATTTTTTTTCAAGGTATTAAAAGCTGTGGGACATTGGCCTTCCATTTCCTGATATAATAAGAAACATCGCGTGGAAGAAGAGTTTGTTATGAAATACAATTAGTCAATGTTGACGTGAAACACTACTCACACATGCTACTATATCAACAGAACATGCTTATTAAATTTTGTAGATATTTGTAAAAGTTCATCTCGTATTTTGAGTAAAGTTAATACGCACAGAGATAATATTACTTTGTTGATTTCATTTTTTTGGTACAATTGTGAAATTAATAAAGTTAGAATCAAATAGCAATCACATCTTGACACATTTTGTCAATTGTGATTTTCCAATGATAACTGAAATTTAAAAAAAAAATGTGTATCAAAAATCCCTGTCTGGAATCCTTATAAAAGTTTCCTTAAAGCAAACAATATTTTGCTTTGACTTGCCAAGAAGAGTGCGTACGTACCGATTTTTTTCTGTCACAAGTTTTTTGGTGATAACTTTCAAACGTTATTAGCTGCACAAAATCCTGTTGCTACATAAAACATAGATCTTTTGACGGGCTTCAAAAGCAGGTTTTTCGAATTCTTAGTCAAGTAATAATTAGATAACTATTAGTCAAGGTACGTAACTATAGGTGATAACAAACAACAACAACAACAAGCTATCCGTTAATTCTAGCTTATTCCACTAAATATCAGTTCGTAAAACCGGACCCAAGATGGTGTACGTCATAGATATTCCACTTACATTGTAAAACGTTCATATGTGTACAGCTAAAAAACAAATTGTATATCTCAATACCTATATAAAACGGTAGGATTCACGCTCAATAATTTCAAAGCGTATCATTTTGAGGATCTCAAAGAGACAGTATCAGAATTGTAATATTTCATACCTTTCGAAAGTTATCACCCCCAAAAAACTGATATTTTGCTCAATCGACTCTAGCGTTCTCGTATGTCTTAAAGGTAGTAAGGTTGAAGGAGGCTGACAATGAATAGTCGTGCGTGACGTCATGGACGAGGACCCACGGATACGAAATAACTAACTGCTTGTAATGGATCCACTGACAATCGGACGAGAAGGCAATGTCAATGTCTTTCAAATAATGGAGAAAGAGGAGAGAAACTTCAACGCGTAAAACAGACGTGATGGGATCAAGTATGCTGGAAGGAGACCCAATTTGGACTTTTTCGCGTCAAGAGTTTTTGGAGTTGCTATCGAATTCTCGAGTTAGAAAATGATCTTTTATAGAAACCCTCCTACCCTCCCCTGAATGAAAAACCATAGTTATTGAAACTACTACAGATATAGAAACAATAGACTGCATGTGAACTAAGGCATCCGATTAACGAGTACCATATTCACCGTAGCGCGTTGATCTGTAGCATGTAATATATAATACACTCTGAGGGTAATTAATGAAAGATAGCTAAAGTCAAATTCACTACATTTTTGCCAAATATGATAAGTGTAAAAAAAACTCAATTTCCTTGAAGCTTAAAATGAATTGATAGGTTTTCTAATAAAATCAAGTTATTAAGAAAACATAAATTTGTCTTTTTTGTCTGTGGGTCAACCATTCCTGTAATTGACAATAATTATTGCAGGACATTCTTAGACGTAAGCAATGCCTTTTACACCGCTCCGAGTTTAATTTTATTTTGGAATCCACGATGAGCACGAAAGTCTGTACAAAGAACGTGGAATTCGATAACGCGTGGCAATGGCCTCCGACGAGCAGCACTAATAATGGCCAGCCAATGGTCTACTCGATGAACCAAGACCACGACTCTAGATCTCATAAGCCGCTTGTAACTATCATGCTCTCTGCCACCATTGTGAGACACTTTCAGATAATCATGTAATCTAAATGGGTTTCAAGTTTAAACCCCATTCACAGTTAATTGAATTAATTATGAAGAATGATATGGCCGTCACACCATAGAACCAATGTATAGGCGCTTGATTTTTTTTTCAGTCAGGAATCAAACGAGTTGAGAATGTACAGGACCAGAGATTCTAAGAGCAATTAAATTATCATTATGAAAATACTCGGTGTATTTTACTCGATCATTTTACGATTTAGGACAGAAAACTTGGAACGTATACGTCGTAAATGGATTAATATTGTTTGCTTAACGATCCCACCAACAGCTAGGTACGTCATACGGGGGTACGAATGAGCAACGATGAAGTGATAATAATTATTGAAAGGACGTTTCCAAAAACCGATGCTTTGTGTGGGACTGAAACCCACGCCCAACGGTGACTTCAGTTTCTGAAGCGGTGTCTCAACTGACACTGACAGTTATACCGAGGGTGGCTGCTCATGTCGTTTTTTTTTTACTTCTCTCAGTTTGTCAGTTCAACATGTCAATATCAAAATTAAATTAACACACCATTATTTTTTCACGTCGAATGAAAAACTACTAATCAATATTCTAACCACAATAATCATCCTGATTAGCATAAACTATTTTGTGCATGAATATTATAATTCACTTTTTATATATATAAATTATTCAAAGTTATTCACTGAATACACTGTCACTTATCACATTATCGGCTACCTATGAAACTCACGTATTAACTCCTTGATTGATATTATTGCACTTATATAAAAAGACACGTTTTATATATATTTAAATTATGTTAATGTATTATATTTGGCAGATCTGTTGAGCTTGTTAATATGCTATGCCTGCGGTACTACTGGCAATGGCATTGCACCTACTTGAATGTTTATTCTATTAGTGCAAACTATTTTTATGCGAGTTGGACCCTTTGCCCAAACATGGAACTAAGTGTACGAAGTTATAAGCTGGCCAATCTTCTTGGTTCAGCTTTAAGTACCGTATTCCGTAGATGGTATAGTATAATATGTAGTATGATGATAATATATGTATAGTATGATAATATATATATATATATATATATATATATATGTATATATATATATATATATATATATATATATATATATATATATATATATATATATATAAACCCTCGTATAATCTAGCTGTTGGTGGGGTCGTTGAAGAGTATTAATATATATATATATATATATATATATATATATATATATATATATAAATATATATATATATATATATATATATATATATATATATATATATATATATAAATATGAGCATGGCGGGTTGCATGGACAGGGTTATTGTTTGGTTTGGTTTCGTAGATTGATTTCAAAATTAAATTTCGAAATTAATGTGTTGACGGAACTTTCACAACGTATAAACTTCAACTATGCTGAACTGTTTATTCAATGTTTATTGAGGACATTTTGGAATATCACATTGTTATTGAAAAATATACAATTTATTGCAATTATATACGTAGAAGGATCACCATTTATTTTAAGTTGTTGTGATATGTGTACATATAGCCACGGGTAACATATGACCCACGATTCGATCACAAATATCACCCAATAATTATTTCCATATTTAGTTCAGTATAATGTTTTATCAATTTTAATCAATACAAATTAGTTTTAGTTATAGGCCTATATATACACAATTATTTCATAACGATATTCATATAAGGAATTTCCTATCTCTAGGCTAGAAACTGGAAAATGAGAAATTGCTATATTACTCCATTTTCAGAAAGACTTAGTATCGATTTAATCCACTTAGAGAATGATTCTTATAAGCAAAAAGCATATCATAACATGCCACGCTAAAGTTACACGTTACAAAGAACTCGAGAATATGTAGTATAATTATACTGATTAAACCGAATGTATAACCGGTAATTTAAGCTTCAAGGTTAATTTAATTGAACATTTGGCGTATTGAAATCATTGATTAAGATCGACAATAATGATGCATATTAAAATAGTACTTAAGGACGTAGTAATTTTCCATTAAGAGCTTCAGTAGCAAGCTGAATTTATGGATATATTATAATGACAATACTCCTCAAAATGCTATTCATTATAGTAAATTGTTGTTATTGTTATTGCTCTAATCCTTCATGTTCAATCAAACGCTTCATCGCGGTATCTTCTAGCATTTGTTATTGCCAATCTCTTCTAGAATAACCTAAGCGGAAATCGAAACCGAATATGTGAGTCCAGCTGTACATGTTTGGATATAGGAAACTTCTTCATCGACAATTCATCTTGTTATTTTTGTATATTGCGCTTTAGTAATATGATTTTGGATTTAAGATTAGAAAATGCTTGGAAAGCATAGAGATTTCAATTTCACATTCCGCTGTGTGCTTATACTGCCAACAAAACAAGTTGCAGGCCAGAATGAGATGACATAATGTGATAGAGAGAGAGAGAGAGAGAGAGAGAGAGAGAGAGAGAGAGAGAGAGAGGGGAGACAGAGAGAGAGAGGGAGAGGGAGAGGGAGAGAGAGAGAGAGAGAGAGAGAGGGAGAGGGAGAGGGGAGAGAGAGGGAGAGAGGGAGAGAGAGAGGTGCTGCAAATTTCAGTAGTATATGCATTTTCAAGACGAGCTAGAAAGATACTAGAAAAATATAGTCAACACAGACCATACACATTTTAAATCTCGTTTGTTTCATTTTTTAAACATCGTGGGAAAGATGCACTAGTTATGAATAATCAACACATAGCTTGTAAACGTGGGAACAAGTCGGTGAATAAAAGTTAAAATGTCTCTATATGTAGGCCTAAGTTTGTTGATATCGATCGCGTTGGGTAACAGACTACTATTAAATTGCCAGTAAACACATATACTTATTACTCTTAATCCATATTCACGATCAAGGTCACAGGATAATGTCGATTAGCCATTAATAAAACTTGCAATGTAATAATCAGTGTTATTAATATCAAGGCTCCTGCGGCAGCGCGGCGGGAAATGCATTTCTATCTCACTTAGAACCAATCATACTGCCATTAGATGTGGTCCAGTTAACACATTTAGTCGCATGGGCGGACAAGATTAATGACATCGATATCATCATGGGGTTGACTAGAGTGGAATTCAAATTATATTAAGAGGACATCGAGGAGATGAGAAGAGAATTGGGAGCGTTTTGGGGTCATAGATATAATTTTCAGTGTGGTTGTTGTTTTTGGAAATTTAGATTTCGTATTTTTCTGTTATTCTAGATGAAAAAAAAAACGATTATATAATTTTATTTACACTAATATATTTAGTTCAAATACGAAAGAGAAGGCTTATGGTGAATAATAAATACCGGCACATGCAGTGTAGTGGTTAACGCACTTGCTTCATGTGACCCGGGAGGCAGTGGGCATATCGGACCCGGTTCGATCCCCGTTACCGTCCATCTTTATAGGGGTTTTTCATGGTTTCCTTCTGTAGTCTAGGCTAGTGTCGGGATGGTTCCCACAATATAGGCCACGACCGCTTCCTTCCCACTATCCTTAATTCCCATTACCTATAAAAACCTTCAACTCGTCATCCCATCATCTCATTCATCCGACGCCAATGCATCTTGGTAATCATTACAGTGCGTCGTTAAAACCCAATATGAAAAAATAAAATAATAATAATGATAATAAATAGCCTATGTATATAACAAGATTAGTGTTATCTTGCTCACACTTTTAATAAGTTGACGAGAATTCTCTATACATTTCATCAGCAATAATTATATAAATTATGTTGATTGATTAACGTTTTTATTTATTGTTTCTCGAACCATCAAAGGCAGATTTCGTAATGATCTAATCAGAATCCAATAACTGTTTTCATAAAGAATTACTGCCAGGCGTGCAGTGCTATAAGGAATATTATTCGTGATAATTGCTGTTGCAGTGCTAAGCGTTATCAATTATGACGTCTAGGCCATTTATGGAGATGATATAATATATTATATTTTATAACGGGCATGACGTAGTTATCCCATAAGTCATCACGAGGGCGAATAGTAGATGAAAGATTTTAACTGAGAGACCTTCCCACTCATAAATGATGGTGAATAAATAATACGTGATATTTTTTAGGCTACCCATAACGAGAAAAATCCTTGTACCGTTACAACATAAAAATTGAGGGAAATAATAATATTTCTACAGGCAGATATAACGACTGACAGATATTGATAAAATTAATTATTGTATGTTATACAAATGTATAAATGTATAATTGTATAAATGTTATACATTTTATCACATGCTGAAAATCAGACAGGGGTTGTCATAATTGGTCCATTTAATTATACTGCAGTGACATTACTTTCACAGTATCTTTACATATATGCAGTTGTTACTCATTATAGTCACCACGTCCAGTGAGATTATATATATATATATAAATACTTTATTAATGAAAAATAAAGTATCTGCCTTACAAAAGGTTGCCCATTAGACACAGAATAATATAAAAATGGAAATAACATATTAATAAATAGAGCAAAATGGCAATACAAAAGTGTTTGATGAAAAAATTAATAATAATATTGGGCCATAGTCTAGAAAATTAAACATTTTAATTGATTACTTATTCAGAATAAGAAGAGGAAAAAAATGAAATATCAAAAAAAGAGAGGAAAAAATATTCGAAAAAGTTATTTAAAAAAAAAAAATGCATATGATATAAAAGATATTACATCAAAATATCAACATATTAATATATCAAATCAAGGCAACAATCTACTGATCGTTTTAATTAAATTTGTGATTTTTTATTTGCATATTCACATATTGTTACAGTGGTCAGTTGCACAACTTGATAGAGAACACTGAAACGAAGATTATTCATATTTGTTTCCGCATATAAATCAAGTTTTCGTTTTTTCATATTATTTACCGGTAATGGAAATATTACGTTTCGCAAGAAAACCTGTGAGCCTGAATAGTATTTTATCATTATTATTTTTTTTTTATCCTTCTCATTATCATTATTATTCCTCTTTAGACTTATTACAGTAATATCTATCACTATATTATTATTTGTATAATTTTTTTGTTTGTTATATGGAAGATCAATAGGGCAGCGACCCAGTCCTGCCATAAACAATATTGAATATCGCCTTTTTTGTACTTATATACTATATTATTTCACTTCCTGAGTATATGTATTTTACAAAATAAAGTAAATTGAATTGAATTGAATATCAAGACTCGATAGAGATGCCAAACATCACTTCTTCAAGCTCTTTCAACAAGCTTCTTTCAAAAATAATACCACACATTGTTGTAAAAAGTGGACAAAAATTTCCCTCAAATGCACTTTTTCATTTTTTAGCATTTTTTAGACTTTAATAAATGGGTAACAGTGGCTCCCAAATTGTGTTCCCCAATCATAATTTCAGTAATATTGTTTTCCCTCCAAGTTTTCTAGTTACTATGGTGACCTGACAATTATTAGTTTGTTTACCCCGGTTTACCCTCAAACAAAGATTTTATTATACAACCTATACGGTTCCCCGAGCTTTTTCTATAGTTGCTATGGTAGTAACCTGAGAAACCATCCATCTCCCTATATCAAATATCAAATGCACAAATAAGTGCATTTGATATTGTTGCAATTTGCATTACAGCAGCGTCGCCACGTGTTCAATAACAATAGAAATGTTATTATGCAGAGTGGGTCAGTTGATGTGTGATTGTATTACGCAATTGTGCAATTGAAAACACTTGCTACAGTAATTGGCCGTGGGCGGGCATACATGCCTGTAGACTCGCCAAGGAAACCACCTGTTAAGACTGTATTGTAGCGAAATCCCTTGTGTGGAAGAGGGCATGCGTTCAACCATCATGCAGTTCATGTTTGTGCGGAAATTGTTTACTTTTGTATGTAGCTTTATTAGGCATACAATATGTATTAACAATAAGTTATAGAAGAACAAGTATATAAATAGGATTTACAATACAATACGATAATAAATGAGTAGGTTTATAATTTATATTGTGATGTATTGCTATGTGGTATAGGCCTATTTGACAAAACGTGTGCGTGCAAGCTAATTCGTTATATGCATTTGAATTGTTTACCACTTGAAATATATTTTTCTTTTTTTTTTTAAACCGGTAGAGATATTTATATTGATAGAATTGTCCAAACGACATATGTAAATTTATTGATACTATAACCAAAAAATAACAATGTATCCGTACGATATATTTCATATTATGTATGCCTACACTCTCAGTCACGATAAATGGACGATTCAGTTACAAAAATGCATTCTGAATACAGAAAAGGTTGAATAGCTGACAATATACGCGCTAAAGCTGGCATAAAATTTAATTATATGTACTCCAAGTAAGATGTGTGAAGAAAACTAGCGATATAATATGCAAAGATTTTATTTAAATTTTAATTTCGGAAAACACATCTTATGTACGGCGACTGTACGACAATGGCATAAGTAAAAGTCTGTTTATGTCGTTTGATAGGCTTACCTGTTGAATTTTATACAATATAATATGGTCAGCAGATGTAGTAATAGTTCGTCAACAAACGTCATATTTTAATAAAAATGAATTTCAACCAACTTATTTCGAGTTGTAATAAGTATCGCAAAAAGCTGCGTTTAAAGGTATAACTATAACAAAGACTAATTGTTGATTTCACTTTGTCAAAACTTTCAACTTTCATGGGTCGTTCCCCTTCTAAATGTCAACTTCGGATTGACACTTCCATGCGTAGCCGCACTTTGTAGCAGTCAAAGCAATCCCAACCCCCTTTTCGACCGTGGTTTCAATGCGTGCCACCAGTTAATTATAATGTCGGCATTATTATTCGGAGAGATGTCATTATTTTCCCCACACTCACCCACCACCCATCTCATAGCAATGTCAATTGTAACACTAATACTATACGCACAACAGGCGCCACACGCACTATGTCTATACGCACACCACGTGTCTCACGCACTAAATGTCTATACGCACTCCAGGCGTCTCACGCGTTGGGCGCCACAGTGACTTCCAATTAACCTGCATCTCTGAGGCGTTGCACGCTCAAAACAGATCCATTTCTTTATAAGAGTACGTGCTGTGGTATGCGGGGCTGTTGATGAGAGAATTTTAATTGGAATTTGAAAAAACAAACGTATTTAGACAGATATGTTATATAAACATTGAAATGTTGAATGGATTTCATTTTTGTATATGGCTATTTCGGTACGATAGGTAAAATCCAATATTTTATGATTCTACTTTCTTATTCTTTGACCTCTATAATATGATAACAAGGCTATATTTTTATTAGTTTTGGAAAGTTAGTCGATATTGTTACGAATGAGCGGAACAGTCAAAACCCATGCCTCATGTAGGACTCGAACCCACGACTTGAGTTTCCAGGACCCAGCGTGGGCTGACTGCCCGACAAGCGACTTTTATTACTCTTGCAAAATTCAACTAGAAGCATTCCTTTTCTCTATCTCCCTCTTCCTTTCCCTTTTAAATTGTATTCTGTCGTTTTATTGTATAGTTTCAAGAAATTGGTTTCGTATTCTGCTAGGGCGAAGTTCCATTAAGGAAAAATATGAACATATGAAAATGCATAATAAAATCAAAGTGTTGAAAGAATGGAGTTTTTCCCGTGTGTAAAACGATATTTTCATAAATTGAGGGTTTTTACTTATTTAGTGCTGGACCTCGGATTAGATTACTATCCAAGGAATGTCATATAGCTCGTATACTTAATAAAGACCTTGTTTAATCTCACGCGTATTCACGTAGCGTGCGGGCGATGCAGCGTGATACTTGATTAAATCACGCACATATACGTATCATCACGCTATTAGACCGTTACTCACATACGATCGTCAAACGCTAGCGAAGTGTTCATACGCCGTCTGCCGAGTTAGTTGGGCTACACTAGCTCTTCCCGGACCTTAAACATGAGGCTATTTCAACTTTCGACACTAGTATACTCTCATCTATCCAAAACCGTAATTCATAGAAGACTGGAATTAGATTGCCGTCATGGTCGACTATCCTGATAAAGATTTTCATGGTTTTCCTCAGTCATTATCTCGTGAATATACTGGGTTTTGACTACTATATTTGAGGCTATGAAAGTACATCTCATTTTCATTTCTTTTTTGATAGTGCTTAACAATCCCATCAGCAGCTGTGCTAGATGGGGTTGAGCGAGTTGATAATGAAATGAAGTTGGTAGAGTTGAAAAGACGTTTACAAAAATCTATGGCCCACACCGGAAATCGAACCGCACTAGTCTGGTTTCAAATTTCAAAGCAGTGCGTGCCGAATGGACGGCATAACCGTCTCCTTCCCAAAGTTCCAAACGACTAAAGAGGGCTATTCATTGAACAGATTAGCTCTGTGCTGCTCCATAAAATACTATAAAAATAGAAAACTGCAGTAATCCAGTAGTTTCCAACTATTCCACGACCTGATGACCGTAGTAAGACCACGTTTGGATGTTGCTGGACCGTGGACCTCAACGCTCCAGGAGTACGCGACAGACTGGAACCACCTCGCCCCCTAACCACCCACTTCACGTTCTTCTAACCAGGAAACTCCGGTTCAAGCTCGGGTAGAGTCGCTTCGTTTAGGCGCGGATGCAACAATGCATTGACATGAAAAGAATGCGATCTGTTGAAAGCATTCACGACCTGTACTTTTAACTTTGCCTTGTCACGACAAGACCGCTATACCAAGAACTTATTTAAAAATGTATTATTGTGAAGAAATTGTTGTTATGCACTTTATCAAGGTTGGTATTCGCCTTGGCAATCTTAGAGTGCTCTTTAAATGCGTTTATTTCTCACGTCTTCCATTTAAAGCACATTGCAAGAAATTATTGCATAGCATTTCTGTACGTGATCGTTGAAACGGCTTGCATAGTTTGTGACCTTTTCTTTCGCCAATGAGCAATCACTGTGGATTAAAAATAGAACGGTGATTCTCAGTACAAATTACGAATACGAAGTGCATTCATTTTTGTATCAAGAGAAATTATTATAAATATCATTATAGAAAAGTTTACTCGAAAGTATATATGCCAGTACAAATTGTAGTCGATATTTGACATCCTTACAGGCTTTTGCATAACCTTAAAAACAATTTACGTATTTCTTAGAGTATCCTCCGGATGTAGTATGGAATTGAACCCAAATAATTTTAAAATTATTATCCTTCAACATATGGTAATTCCATATCTCAAAACATTGGAAACGTAACATTTTCGGAATTTTTACTCATCAAAATTTAAAGAATTCAGATTTATGCACATATTTTCAATACCAAAATTAGGAAACCCCGACTTCATTCATCAGTGAACTTCATATTCAAAAATCAAAATATCTCAATTTTTAGAAGTATAATCATGTTTGACTAATTACAAGGCTATGGCAAGTAAATTTTTTTCTGGTCAAGGTCGAAAGCTAGAACGCTTTAAAGTTTAAACTTTAAAACTAATGAATGTTTTTCCTATATTTTTTCATCTCACTTTTTGATAACCGTAAGTATTTTACAAGTTAACGTGCATACAAGTAGTTTTTACACTATGAATCACTATGGATAGACTTTTCTGCATCACTCCAATGCTCCGCATCGTTACGGTTCCACGCTATTTGTAATTAACAGTACTGCTCAGCCGACTGGTAACAGGTCATTTGTACGTCGAACTCGAAATGTTCTCCCCTCGTTCACATAGCAATTCGTTTCCTTGGATTCTTCTCTATACCAAAATAATGTCATCCCCGATCTCGCTGATTGGAGGCAATTACCCGCGACTTTCTGGTTGAATGGTTGTTATCGAAGATGACTGCATGACAGTGGGTATCGTATGGCGGTTGTTAACGGCCTGGCATCATGATTATATGGACAAGCAGGGAGGAATATCGAGCTGGCTCCGGGACAAACTTCATAGACAGAAACTGTGATTTTTGTTTCAAAGTGGCTATTCATTGGACCGGAAGTAGGTTTTAGATTTGTTTTAGTGTGGATTAAATTGGTTTAGGATGTTTGTTTGGTTAGGTTTGTTAGTGTGGGTTAGATTAATTAAACTAGGAAAACGCGGGATTTGCGTTGTGAGATGAGATCACACATCTATGATGAGATTAGAAGTATAGAAATCTAGAATGGAAAATAATTTGTCAGCTCAATCTACATCTACAGACCTCAGATCACATCAAACGTTTAAAAACCCAGCCAGAATCAATCATGTCACGGCCTTCTTGCCTTCTTGCTATATATTTAATTGGTTTCTGTCAATAGCTCTCATTGATGTGAAAATGCGTTTTGAATGCGTTTTCTTCGTTATTTCTCATTCGATTGTTTCAAAATCTCTGAAAATGTGTATAATAGTTTTCTTTACATTAGGTGAAAATTTGAGAGCTTTTGAAAAATTCTTGTTTTCCAAGTATCTCTCCTTCGGGTTATTCCTATGGGAATCTTTCGAACTTTCCGATTTTTTTCGGAAAACCTTGGAACCGATTTTTCTGAAAAACAATCCTAACCTACGCTGGTAGTGGTATATGATATGTAGAAAAAGTTTCAAGTTGATTGGGATTTTTTCCTGACCTGTGTGCTGCCGCGCACAATATATTAAAAAAAAAAGCGAAGCCCAATAAGGTAATTTTAGGCTGCGCGCAACAACAACAACAACGTCTGCATGTGCTGACAGTGATGAATAGAGAGGCTGCCTGTTTGTTGGCAACGAGCCCACCAACAGCTAGGATATTTGGGGGTACGATGATATGGGGGATGATGGTTGAATGATATTTATTGTACGGGACTTGAACCCACTTGATCTCAGTTCCTAAAGCAGTACGTTACCTGAATAGGCCACCGTAGGCGGCACTTGGACTACAAAAAGCCGCTCAAAAGTGCACAGGATAGATGTAGAGAAATATCAGTATTTTTTGAACTTTTGAACTGTATGAGATATTTAAATTCTGATGCGGGAGACACGGAGATATTTCAATACCTTCAAGGTGGTCTAAGTAAGAACTATTCAACTTATACCGCATAATTTTCACAAATATACAGATACAAAATTTGCTCTTGCTGAATATTTTTGACGATGTTAGAATCCGAAGTTCATAATTTTATTTCACATCATTTTGAAGGTATCACAATTATGTGTGTCAATTTTGATATCTCATACCGTTTAGAAGTCATCACCAAAAAACTGTTATTTCTCTAAATCGACTCCCCTACACTCTTAAAACGGTTTTATTTCATCACTAGTATCAGTCATAGTTATTGGTACTAGAAATAAAAGATTTTGTTATAGTTATTTTCATTTCAATCCAATCAAAATCTTTGTAGTACATTTTACTTTTGTGAAAATTTCCATGTAAACTGTGAACTAATTCTGTATTTTTGTTTCAGGTAAGTTCAACTGAAGTTATCTTATACGTCTGGACTGGCTTTTATTCGTAAAGAAGACCCCCCGTATTTTGGTAAGTATCATTAAAAATAGGTTCATTTTATTGGTTGTGGTTAAGGTATTATTTAATGATGCTCTTCCATATATGCATATATAATTTATCACCTATGCCATAAACCATTATCGTCCCTTAGGCAAATATTTCTGTCACGGTTAGTTTTATTTATTACTTTTCCTATAACATGATTCATTTGCAAGTTGATATGCATTTTCATTTTCAAGGCTTGTATACAAGAGATTCCATAAAACTGGAAGCTCTTGGGTAGAATTGCATTGCATTGCTACATCTTAGTATATAGTAGCTCTTTCGCCATTATCGATGTTATCGTATGTATAGAATATGACAATGAAATATAAATAAATAATGAATGAATACTATATTTGTAGGATGTGTTTTGTAGGATTCTCATGTTAGTTGTGCATATATAAACTTGCATTCGAGTGCATTAATTACCAGCACGGCCTTGTGTATATCGATAGCTATGTGGAAAAAAAAACATTTACCGTATATGGTGGAATCTAGTTGGCCGTGAATCTGCCTGGCAACCTGTTGGCCATCCGTCATTGAGAGCTTATGGTTGTTGTAATTTGGCGCTGAAGATAATTATACGGGTTAAGTCTTTGTTCGGATCAGTTCAAAACCAAGGTTCATTAAGATCCAGTTCCAGAGAACTTATTATCTAGCTAAGAGCTTAAAAATAGATCCTCATACTCATGAATTTACTTACTGGATTTTTTTTTTTTAGAAATTAAAAGTCCAAATTATCTAGTGGAAAATAATTATATTTTAGGGACATATCTGTAAATAAAGGAATAAAATGAATGAAGTTGTTAGTTCAACAAGCGTATTACATAAATAATATTAAACAAATAATCAAACTGGGAAAAATTAAGGGAAATCGAACCCATTGTTATGATTAATCTTTGTTAGGATTCATGTAAGATAAGCAGGATAGAAAAGTTTCCAGAACAGGTAATAATAATTGTAGACCCAATTAGTCAAGTTCTGATTCAAAACGTCATAATCTCTCCTTACTTGTTTTTTCCTAATGTTTGTCATAAAGTTGAAAATCAAGTGTAAGCGTCATTAACAGGGATAATTTCACATGGATGAAAACACAAAATAATGGATTGATTCTCCAGAAATAATTGAAACGCATTATATATAATAATGTCGGCAATTGTTTGACACCGATTTCTCGCTGATTCGAAATGATATGCAATTATCTAGCTGATTGCACTTTATAGTGGTCACTTTGAGATGTATTACATGCTCTCAAGGTCTAAATAATTGTCAACTGACATGACGGAGAAACATGTTTCTCCTGTTTTACACGTGTACCGATAAGATGGAGCAATTTTGTGCGTTTTACGGTAAGAAACGCAAATTGACTCGATCGATGCACTATTTTTATTATAGATTTTGAGAATAAAAAAAATAATATGTGATTTAAAAAACCGATAGTAAAAAAGTATGATGTATTCTATGTGTTATAGCATATTGTATATGGTAGTCGATTGAGCAAACATCAGTCTTTGATTAACTTTGAAACGGTATGAAATATCGAAATTCTTTAGCCAGGTAGAAATTAAAACAGATATTTCTATCATCTTAGAGATTGTGTAATGAAAACTACTCAACAAATCGCATAATTTTCACATGCTACACAGCTAAAAACTTTTTTGAGCTGTGAAAATGAATGTTGGAAACCATGGTTAATGTTTTTATTTCACTTTTTTTGAAGGTGTTAAGAGAGATATGAGTTTCTCCCGTGTTAGACTTTTAATAACTCATACAGTTCAATAGTGATCACTAAAAAAATAATTTCACCGAATAGACTCGAATGCACTCTTAAATACAAATTATATAAACTCGCTCATGATGGAATTATTTCAGTTTCGTTTTGAACATTATACATCAATTACGTTATACTCCTTTATGTGACTCAAAATGACTCAATTCCTGATACAAAATAACCTCATTTCTGAAAGGATTGTCTGTGATACTAAAAAGTATACGAAAGACAGTCCATAAAGTTCGTTTCATCTCGTCGTCCTCCCAAATGAATGTGTACGTTATTTTACATATATTATCATTTAAATGAATGCTTGGAATACGAAGGTTTTCTAAACGCCATTAAATATCTATCTGTTGAAAGCTCCTCACATAATATTACGGGAGAAAAAGTTACCAAGCATTATTATGATTTTTTTAAAATTAGTTATTGTTTTAAAGAGATTTTTCTGTAACGCCTAAGTTTTGTTATTATCTCGTGTGTATTAAAACCTGCACAAAAACTGTATTAACCTGTATCTATATTAAAACCAGAGAGATGCCACTTCTAAACGGTCTATTAATTCATCCTCAATATTGGAAAACAATGATTATAGATCAAGAATTTGATGTTGATATGTTATCCTCCATCTAGACGGTATAACGCGTCATAATATCGTATTATTTTGTGTAAATCCCGTTTATAATATTTATACATATACATTTCCGTTTTCGATAGCACTTCCACGGTTACCTAGAAAATACTATACAGCCCACCCGTTCTGGATTAGTCAGCTAAGGCACTGCTTTAGAAATTAAAGTCAAGTCAGGTATGGGTTCGACTTCCGCATAAGGCAAGAGTTTTTATGAAGATCATCTATAGCTATATCTCATTCTATATCCTATATCGACTGCTTTAGAAACTGAATTCGAGTCCGATTCGAGTGACCTCGCTGTCGATGCGCCTTAAAACTCTAATATTCATTCATTCGAGTCCCACAGAAGGCATTCGTTTTTTAAGGGTCCTTTCACTCATCATCACTTCATAGTTTCATTATCACCTGGTCATTCTTACCCCCCGTAAAACCTAGCTGATGGTGGGGTCAAGTAAACAATAATCATCATCATCGAACCCTGGTCTCCTGCTGAATAACAGACCTTTCGGCCAATTTCAAGCAGAATGGCCAGGTTTTATATAAAAACGAAAAAAACGAATATATCTTCATTCATTTGGCTGAAATTTTTTTTATAAAATGCTTTTACGGTATATATCTTATTTTTTTGTGCTACAAATACAACCCCCCCCCCCCCTCCCGCCACACAGCAAACGAAACAATATGAAAGAAAACAAATGTGACATCGAATGTGTAGCCTCCGAACAATAGGCTTAAACGAGATACGAATAACATCGGATGACAAAAAGTAAAAACACAATGAAAATGTACTTGAAACAATCCAGCTCTCCAGTTGAATCTACCCCATATCCACTCTATTCGTGAAATACGAAATATACTGAACAATATACAATTATAATCTCGACGTGTAATTAATTTATTCTCGTCAGATGTGTTTCTATTCTAGACTTCTCTATCTCTCTCACTTGCCACACACCAGTGGTGCTGTAGAGAGAGAGCAACCCTTATATGATATGAATAATTTACACGCTGGTTTGAGTCCCTTTGGTCGGGTATGTTTCTATTACGGCCATCACGTTGGTTCAAACCTGTGGCTTACTTTCCGTCTACACCACGACCACAATATTTCATTGTATTTTATATTATATTATACCTCGGAAAAGACTATGAAAATAGTAGACGCCTGTGGTTCTGCATCGACCCTGGAATGTTATTATTTTAAGTGAATCAGTTGAAAATATATTCACATAATTAATTTACTTTGTTATTTTGAATGAAAACTTGAGAACGGAAATTATTATTCCTTACGAGCCATGTGTAGTATAGTTCCTTCTGCAGTATTCATGAATTTATTGGACACTGTTTTTTTTAATGCAGATTTACGACCCCATGTGCAGCTAGGTTATATGGGGTCACGTGCGAGCGGGTGACAATGAAACGATGATGTGATTATAAAAAAACCTGTCATCCTAGCGGGACTCGAACCTGTGCGCGAGTTTTATTTTTTAGCAAATAGCCAATGCACTACGTTATGCTGAAGATACGAATATAATAAATAAAGTAAATATTTGGTATTTGAGTGGGTCTTTAGCATATGTTTATTTTTCGAAAATGTGGATTTTTTTCAAATTTTAGACTACAGAAACCAAAGGTCTCTCTAAAATTAACGGCAGAAGGGTAAATATATTATCAATATTTGGAAAAGTTAGCATTTAAGAGTTTTAAACATACTGGATTGTAATTTGTATACAATATGTATTATTTTGTTTTGTTTCAATTGTTTAATATTTACAAAAATCAACTTTCTTCATTTCTCCATACCGTATATCGAGATTTAAATACTATACAAAAATAATTCATCTCTATATTTTTCCACATAGTGCTTTAGCTGTTTGCTAAAAATAAAATACCCTCAACCCGCGACCGTCTGGCTTCGGATTTCAGAACAGTGCCTCAACTACCCGAGCCAAACGGGCGGCATTTGATGGTTTCGCGTCGAACCATATTCTACAACTAATTACCCAGTCACCCCACGAGTATTTTACAGCCTCCAGCTTTTCACCATGTCCGTTAACAGGGCCTACTCTAAATTACATTTCATCGCAAATACTGCATTCCCGATCGCTATGGGAATCATAAAATATCCCAATGACCAACCACTGTTGTTGTTGTTGTTGTTGTTGAAACATCGTGTGGTATTCCGGCATAAAACTTTCGCCTCCCTCGGGATTCGAACCTCCGTTGTTTCCAGTTAGTACACTTCTAGTGAGCTTTGAATTATTATTAACGTCGGGCATATACTGTATGCGAGCTTATTTTTTTTTGGTCTGATGATCAAATCTCTATTCACCTTTTAAATCACAGAAGTTTCAAACTCTCACCACTATATGGCTGAGGGATTTAATGACTGGATATACATGAAATAATCCGAAGAGCTGCTCTTGAAATAATAATGTGAATAGGTTTTGAGCAGGGGCTACAATTATATGTTTGTTTTTCATAACTCACAAATAATATGCTATATAGAGGCTTTTACACAAATTTGTAATAACCTTTTATCAAGATGTTAGCTCTAATGATAATTAACTCATAACTTTAAGTATGCGGGATGTAAAACAGCTATAGCTGTTATGAATTTTGAGTAGGTGCCCAACTAAATATAACTATCCCGTACTAAGTAGTCTATAGATAATTCTTCATTATAATATTATTCTAAATATTTATACTGCCATCAAACAACTTTATAACAACAATAATAATAATTTATAGCACCACGCACTTTGTTGTCTCAATTTGTTCCCCGTACCTACGAGAATTGGAGGGGGGTAGTTAGTCCCTCACCCCCCTGGCTGTATTAGCGTAACCATAGCAACACCCCTAGCACCATATGCAACCCGTCGTGCACACGTGGAGCCCATTGACGGGGTTCCTACCGTATAGACTAGCCCCGTGACATCACGTATACCGAACCAGGTGTAGTTATAGGCAACCCCCGGCGAGTGGGGAAAAAAAAGTAGAAAGGGGTGAAAAAAACTGGTGATGGTGATATTGGTAAAAGAATCGAGTAGAAGTGTACACTTGTGGTCACAAAAAGTGGTCGATCAAGCCACATTAAAATACAATCTGAAAAAAAAATCTGAATTGATATGCACTAAAACCAGCAGACAATGTAAATAGTAAATACACATAGGCTACTACTATACGTCCATCCAGTTCATGAACAAATTGAAGGTCAACATATATGCGTAGATTTTATTTCAAATTTTATTTAAATTACAGAATAAATCATTTTATGGCACCGCAAGTGTGTATATACCGCGTGTGCTGTAGGATATGAATTTTAGACTGCAGTAAAATATTTTCCCTCCCCCTTAGAAGCATAAATATAATTACACCAGCTGTAATCATACGACGACTCCTTGCAGGGGATAGGTACCGTGGTTCGAAATTCGAATAATTACACCGCATGATCGTGACAAAATGGTGTATTTAAATTAGTACGTAATTAGAATAAAATACTACGGTCATAAACGTTGTCATTAACTCATCATTTTATATGACTTCAAGTTACGAGTAAAGAAATCGTTTCAGAATTATTACACTTCGGTTCTGTTTTTTATATATATATATAATATATCCATAATTACACGTACCAGTTTCTATTGCTGTAACTACTGTAATTTAAACCTGACAGAATTACTGTTTTCTATATTTGTTTTTCTAAATATATAATCATATAATTACTTCTGCTACCCTACATTCCTGTAAACAAAACATGTGCATGTTCTCATGTTTATTTCAACGGCATTACTCACAAGTAGATGGCAGTGCTGATAAGCAATAACTCGACCATAACCATGCATTTCTCGTGTGTCTCAAATAACTGCAGTCGATGTTATTCCCAGCGGTTGATAACGCACATGTCCTTTTCCCCATGAGGACATCCTATATTATAGGGAAGACGGTGACAATGCATGGCTATCGCTGATAATGAGGGTGTATGATGGGTGGAGGCGGCGGTGGGAAGTCTGATAATGGCACTATAGGGGGATAGGATAAGTCTATTTAGATGTTATAGACAATGTATACGATCAGTTTCACTGCCCCTTCGCCGACCTACATTAACTGGAACTCTCCAATGTAGCATTAGATCCAACAGTTTAGATTTGGAGAGATAAAACTAAGTGCGAATACAGTTTTAGATCATCGCTTTCTTGAAGTAACGCATTCAACTTACAATTCGCAGCATATGCGTTGTAAGATTAGCGATATTTGATATGAAATGTAGTGTGAAGCTATAAAGGCCTGAGACACATCTTGATTTTGAATCTTTTTACCTCACGCCTTCTTGATTTACCTATTGATTATTTCAATCATTCTATACGATCTATTTATCTTTTATCAAATGATGTAAAAAATACATAATAATTTTCATCTTTAACACAACTCTTCCGATTTATGCAAAACTTTGGAACTGTGTGCACATGCATGTACTTGAATTCCGTAGAAATTTGAATTTATTCGGATATTTTTTTTCCATAATTTCCCTCCTCGGTTATTCTCATGAGGTTTTTCAAAAATTTCGAAATTATCTTTCTCATAAAAGTTCAACCGATTGCGCCTCAAATCAGTACAGCATCAAGTCAAATGAAGTCTCGAAAAAGATTCTTCCGTTTGGCCTGTGAAGCGCGAAAAAAAAACATGTTCGTGGTTGTAGAGTACGGTAAAATTGTGTTTTCGCTTCGCTTTTCCAATAAACTCTCTTATTCAAATCTTTGCTTACAGCTTACATAGCGTTCGGTTTTCTTATATAATTATTATTGTTTGCCTAACGACCCCAACCCTAACCCCACCAACAGCTATATTATACGTTATTTGAGACCTTGAGAGCCATATTTTATTCTCGGAGCATCTAGAGCGAAGTTATTTTCATAAGTTATTTTCATTTTCGTATTGTTTCCTTGGAAAATAGCAGTTTGCAAGTGATGGATTTCACGTTTGAGACGCAATAATGTAGAGAGTGATCCAATGACGACGGTGTCCCATTTTCATCTTGCGTCTAGTCGTATAAATATATACGTCACTTGACGAGACGGAGAGGGTACTCGTTTCGCATGGTCGTGACGTGTTCTGAGTCCTCTTCAGCACGAATACGTCTGTGGAGGTGTGAAAAGATGACTTGAAGAGAAAGACTCGACACCCCCACAACTCTCGTAATTGTTGTAACCGGACACTTCCATTAGTTAACACTTATATAACATTTTCATGTTTCACCTCGCCCACTTCGCCCACTCTCGTAAGTCATCCACCCGCCCGCCTTATTGACATCCGTTTCCGGCGACACCACCTGCATCTGGCGCACATTATCACAGTCTTTATCAGAGAGTTATTCGACAGTATAGGTGCATCTTTCGGATCGGTTTATGGGTATCGTTCGACAGTCGACTCGTGTCACGTCGATTGAAATGTCACTCTTCATATTTACCACGAGCAGAAAGGTTTCGTGTTCGATATCCGGCTGGTGTAATGTTTGTTTACATCAATTTATATACGCTTTCACGAAATCATTACCAATAATACTTTCGAATTTAAAATGAAAAAATATGGCGGATAATTACTTGAATCAAAAAGAAATGATAATAAGTTCAACGTGAAGAATAATTAATACACACTATTTGAAACTGTACCAATTAATTAAATTATTTTTTATTTCATTTATTAAATTATTTATGGTCAATTAATGTTTCGTTGGCTCTCATACCTTAAAAGGTATCACCTTTTTTCATGATCTGACAATAATGAAATAAAACAAGATTTGAAATTCCATAGACTAAAGAAAATTACATTCTAGCATCTTGGGAAAATATTGATTTTCAATAAAAAAATTACTTGGGAACAGTCGGAAAAATATCGTTTTCAATTTCATGATCTTAAATCAATTTGAACTTTTTGAGTCTACCCGTTCACCCCTTGTAGTTGTTATAGGCACTTAAGATATTGTGAAATTCATGCGGATCTTGTGTTTAGGATTTACGAGGTACTACAGTAATATTTCACATTTCTCTACGTAAATTTTGAAGAACAAATGGCTACTTATATCAGTATTTATGGTTTTCACCTGTTTTGATGGATGACCTGTCTCCTAGTTCCTACAGATTATGCAACCCACCTGCCACAAGGGGTTAAACAGGTTGCGTGCTTACTAGGGGTTTCATTCACTTGCTCATTGGAGCTATTAGCACTGCGTGCAGCTAAGGGAGATTTATTTATTTTTATTCATAATAAATGGATCATTTTATATATAGTTTTACCCTAACTGTATAATTATCTTTTATTATTCTTTTGTTTTCACTAATTCTCAGAATAAGGTCAACTGGCCTTGGAAATACAGGGCCTTTGTAAAACGGCTTTACTTTTATTCTTCGAGTTATCCATTATATCTTATTTATTAACAATATTTTCACCACTTCACAAATTAAAAATAGCTCCAGATAGTAAAGAAAACGTATCTATTGAATTCTTATTAAAATTTTGTTATCACTTTCATATAAAATAAAGTACATGTATTATGGACATGATTTAGTAGGACTATAAAATCCTTTCTTTGAATATAGCTGCACGGCATGACATCTTTGTCGTAGTAATCGATGTCGACCTTGCCCCCTGCCCCTGAGAATCTGCTGCCCCCCGACGGTGGTTGCTTGGGGGTGGACGGGTGGGGGTTGCTAAGGAACTGCGCGACCATGAATGGTATTAATACTCCTCCAATGTTCACGTTATCGTAAGCTCTTTGGAACGACGGGGAGATAGATCGCCTTGTAAATGTTGACACTCTTGACAGTAAGTATATGACTGCTCAACTTCAAGGTAGGCAAATAGGGGGGTATGAGGTGGGAGGAGGGGAGAGGGGAGATGAGAGCTGATCTTTTCAACTTTTTTACAATTCTGTACAGTTTAAAAGGAGAAATGTGCAGACACATTTGTGTGCTTAATTAAATTCATTAAACTATACATAAATAATTGAAATATCAAGTGAATTGCGATAATATCAATATTTATAACAATTGATTACATGGCTATCAATTTTTTGCACCCATATAAATAACGTGATAGCTAGAATTTTAGCATGTATATATTTCTTTGAAATCTAGCCATGTAGTGAGCAGTTAAATACCAACACATGTTTAAAAAATTATATTGTATTTGAAAAAAAAGGGTCAAGTAAAAGTAATGATTTTACACCCCTACACTATTTTGTTACGACTATAGCTTATTTGTTAAATTAACGAGTTGCCATATTGTTGTATGCCTCCGTACATCTGTTTTATAATTGTTTCTTGCCATTATTATTTCTATAAGTACATTGCATTATTTTATGATATCGATATGCCGCAATAGCAATTAATATAAATAGTAAGTGTATAATGTTTTACGACACGCACACATGACTATGTGTTCATCGTTTTCTTAAATACGTGTAATGTTCCTTGTTTGACGACGCAATCATTCACCAGTCTAGTTTTCACGACGCTAGGGAACACCATTATTAGCAGTGGCGTTAAGTACGGGGTAGCGGAAAAGAGGGGAGGATGCTGGAGACAAAAATCCCGAAAATCAAGACTTTTCATTTTGAATATATATATTTTGGGATTGATATTTCATTCATTCACAATTCAAACGGTAACTATATGGAAACATTTTTTCTCGATTCGTTTCTTTGGAATTAATATCCAAATAAAGAAAATGTATCATAGGCCTACCTATAACTCTGGAGCAATAACATAACAATATGGTCCTATTTGGAGGGAGCCTTTTTGAAACCTCCCTGGAGGGGGGAGGGGGTAGATGAAATCAGAGAGTTACGTCACCGATTATTAATCGATTTACAGTAACTAATTTGACTGGGATTGCAAAGTTGCTGTTTTACATTACATTTTGTATTATTCATCAATCGTTTTATTCAGCGGTGTAATAAATCTGTTGGTAGGATACAATTTGATGATCGTGTGTCCCATCCAATACAGCATTAATGCTTAATTAACGCTATTCGTTCCTATACTAACTATATATCATAACTGCTGACTTGCAAATGTACAATGTATAGTACCTTGAATTGAATGACCAGTTTCAAATGACCATATGACATCACTCGAATGATCATGAATATCACATATACCTTTCTATTTCATTCCGTGGATTGCTATTTTTAAATCTGAGCTAATAATATTATATGCATTGTGCAGTCACGAGTAACCAATTACATTTTACAATAGTAGTAATATAAAATTGTATGTATATACACATCCAGCAAGTCTGCAGACTGTCGAGTGTATAAAATGTCAACTTTTAAGGTCAATAGGTAAATCAGGTGTTTAATGTTGGCTATTTTATTACACCGACCGGCAGCTTTTATACCGATAGTTGAAGTAAGTACTCGTAACGTGAAACGACAGTGTGTGTTAATTTTAAATACCAACTTCACAAGTTTCACACGAAAAAGTAGCTAGTCATTTCTTTGTCATATTTGTGTGACAATATTTGTGATATATATATAGCCCCTACCTTTATGCATACATGTACACTCTCGGTTACATAAAATGTTTTTTTTTTCGGAATTTAAATTTGAATAGTATATCTACACGTATATCATCCGTCAATTTTCGTTTGGAATATACGTGATGTGTTCATTTTATTTTTTATTTATATTTGGTTTAACGACTGTGCGTGGTGTGTGTGTGTGTGTGTAGGCCTGATCGGGTACTTGAAGTGACCGCGATCAGACGTGCAATAATTTGGGAGTACGAATGAGTAGGTGTTGGCTGATACATGTATGTATGATATACGTGCACAAAAATTGAAACACTATGCGCGGGGCTCGAACCCATGTTTCACATTGTCTCGCTTTTAAGGATAACCTTATTAGCTAACTATAGCCAGACGTATTATGTTATAGACGAAAGATATACTTCAAGACATGTCATCCAATGTTAAAATAAAACTGACAACTACTCTCATCAAAAATTGAAACACTATGCGCGGGGCTCGAACCCATGTTTCACGTTATCTCGCTTTTAAGGATAACCTTATTAGCTAACTATAGCCAGACGTACTATGTTATAGACGAAAGATATACTTCAAGACATGTCATCCAATGTTAAAATAAAACTGACAACTACTCTCATCCCATCTACTACATCACCCCTTCCTTCTGGCACCTCTCCTGGAGGGATTATTCCTACCGCTAGAAAAGAGCGACACGCGTACTGGATTGTGAATTGTGAATGCTATCGGCCAGCCCGCACCAGTAGTGGTCTCTGGACTATTCAGTGCAGGGGTAGAGTTTATAGTTTCGTTCTGCCACAAATGTGGAGTGTCTTGGTTTATAGCCTATGATAGTATATACCATCTTTCACCTATGATAATACTCTTCGTATGGCGTAATATAACACCTACAACAAACACTGTATGTTGATTCAATCACATTTCATGATTTGAACTGATCCAGGTTTAAAAAATCTCTTATAAAATGCAATATTTTAAGCCAATTAAACTCATTGAGAATACTGATACAGAAAAGAGTAAAGATCTTTTTTTGCCATCATACATTTTGTTACTAGAACCGTATAGACTATAGAGCAGTATGCAAAGACCGAGTGGATTTCAGGGATAAAGGTATGGTAAAAGCGACGGCGTGGATAGATCAGAGGAATTAATATTTGCTTTTGAGGATAAATATTTGTACATGGTCGTACATGGTTTTATATGTAGCAGGTTTATTATATACACACGATTTTACATGGTACATATTTACATAGGAGTTTCCCTATTGCAATGATATCTAAATCCCACTATAGATTACGTTCTTCGCATATGATTTATAAATATAATTTCATATCACACTTTATAATTACGCCATCAATATTGGATAAGTTATGATTATATCTATATTTAGAGAGGACTGAAAAGTGAATATTCGCAGGTATGGCTTCGAGTGTAGACTGATGCAGTTTAGATTATTAGAGATATTTTGTTTCTCGATAATATCGATGCGATTATATAATTATTATTATTGTATTGGGTTTAACGACGCACTGTAATGATGACTAAGATCTATCGGCGTCGGATGGATGATTAATGAGATGATGAAGATGATGAAGGTTTTTATGGGTAATGAGGAGGATAGTGGGAAGGAAGTGGTCGTGGCCTATATTGTGGTAATCATCCCGGCATTAGCCTAGACTACAGAGGGAAAATCACAAAAATCCCCCTGTAAAGATAGGCGGTAGCGGGGATCGAACCGGGTCCGACATGCCCACTACCTCCCGGGTCACATGGAGCAAGTGCGTTAACCACTCAGCTACCTGTGCCGGTAGCGATTATATAAACTACCTACATGCGTGTCGTCCGAGATAAACGTGGAGGTATAGGCCTATGCAAATGTCCAAATAACTTTTTTCCATGAAGCCGCAACAAAGCTATAATTGAGTGGAAACCAGACAAAAATATATCAATTGTTGTAGTACTTGCGTTCAGTGAAAAGTAAAATTGATTCAAAGATTTTTTTTGTTCATATATTTTTGTACAAAATTATTTCTCATTGGATTTTACAATATTCCAATCTCATTTTCCTCTCAAGTGCATGGATAGTCCGATTTACTTTGAACAACTTATATCTGTTCTCTTTTCGTATCAGATTGATGTTGGAAAACGGATTGGTTTCTCCATTTGAAATGAATAAAAAAAATATATATATCGAAGTTTTCAATTCGCATGAAATTGAATGCACACCACTCTAAAATATCACAGCCTATTATAAGCATGCTTGAATTGAAGTTCTAAATTTAAAAATGGAACATTCAACTTCGAAGGATTTCCGTACATTGTCAAGTCAAATGTCAATGTCATGTGTACGCCTAAAAGCCTACACGCGTAAGAAACGTTGCGTCTGATTAGACGAGCTTGTTTATAGCGGGTGATGCCGCACAGTAAATCGTGATCTGCAGGTTAATGCTCTGGTCCATGGAATTTATCAGACCGCATACAGAACTTAACTGGATTGGCCATGATCTGTCATTCTCATATTGGATGGTTATGATCAAACATTCAATAAGACAAATAGTGTCCGATATTCTCAATTCCGATTGGACGAGGCTTTGTAAAGTCATAAAGAAACGTTTCTACACAGATTGATACGACAGGGATGAAATAGTGTGTATGCGTTGTGAGAATTATTGGCAGTTGACTTAATTAGATCGAGTTCTTTGGTTGAGAGAAAAATCTTATTTAGACATTTTATAGAAATAGTTGATACACGTTTGTCTTTTTATCTTTGGATCATCGGCCATTTTACAGATCAGACCACTTCCTTCTCAGTTTTATCAGTCTAAGGCCCGGTTTTACCAATCTCAATTACGGTGCTAATCCACTAACTATTAATTAAAGGTACGAAAATAACATATGTAACCAATGGTGATAACAAGTTAATCCACTAACTATTGCTTAATACAGTTTCGTAAAACCGGGCCTAAAAAATATAAATCTCACCATCTTCATTCCAATTGTTAATTTGTCTTCATCATTATAGTCAGACATTGATCGTTTCCTTTTCAGTTATCAATAATACGGTATAAACATCATCTCATCATCTCGTTCATAGCATTAGTACAATAAAATAAACCTGCCAGTTTTTGTTTGTACCGGTATTTGGTTTGATAAAAGTCTAGAATATGTTTGACTTTTTTTTGCGAACGGTTTTGAGTTTGAAAAGTGTACCGGTCACATTGCCGAAGCCTTCTGTCCCGTTATTGCATAATTGGAACGAATTGTTTCAACCGAATTCATCACCAAGTTTGGTCAAGAAGCGGATATAATAATGCTGATGAAAAAAAAGTCGTCTCAGTTCACTTTTGGTCACAATCATCGCCATGTATTCCTCAGCTTGCCAGAAGGACGAACTAGATGCTGAAACTAAAAGTGTTTTTTTCATCAAAATCGACTACTTGGAATGCTGTCGCATGTTTCAAACACGGGCGTGTGTAGCACTATAGTATTGGAGGTTCGAGCAGTCATCTTTCGTATACCGTCAAGATTGGCGCTCGTGAGTTTTGAGCCTTTACATTTGTGTGGTGGATGTATGGATGGAACCATTGTTTCTTCTTATGAGACGAAAGGAAAGAAGAGAAGAAAATACATCAGTCAAATTCGTGACGCATTAATTAATTACTTTTGAAGTTTCAATGTATTCTACGAGCAAAAAATAAATAACCAACCTGTAAGAAGGAAATTTGTGTAATAATTGATTGATTATTATGTCGTAATATTATTCACACAGCTAGAACAACTCCATATCAGAATGTTTGAAAATTTTTCACCCCACAAACGTTTTTAGCTATAATAACAACTCACAAACAAGCCAAGCCTAACGGTATGTCTATAGTTCAAGTTGGCCTATATCCTATCGGCTGATTATTTTCAATCGCATTATTACGTGCAATTGTGCGGGCGTGTATGACGTATAATTAACTAAAATACATAAAAGAAGTAGAGCACACGTTGGTGGTATATATAAAATAGGATTTCCAACTCAATGAAGTAAGAAAAAAAAACTTCTTTCCGGTTACTGTTTGTTGCTAATTTAATGTCATTCCCCTCATTGTAGATAAACCAGGTTTGCTCATAAAATCCAGTTTTAAAAGCATTTTTGCTTGACAATTAATCAGAGAAAAAAGTGACCACGTAATCGTATATACAATACATTTGTGTAGAACAACAATCAGCTTCGCTGGTTGGAAAATATAAAGTGGCCTCAATTGAGTTCAAACATTAGATGGATGTTTTTGTTCTCAAAAAATTGGTTGCAACATACAATGACCGAATTATAATTTGATAATTATCATTCAAATGATTCTATCGCATTTTGTGTAATATTATGCCAGCAGCTAACCTAAGACTCTTCGACTAGTTCACACTGGTATACTTATACAAAAATATATGTTAGCTTTCGAATTAGCATATATTGCTTAATCAATGATAGCAAGGCCTGCATCACGCACTCAATATAAGATTCTATAATGAATATGTTTGTAAGTCATGATGTCCTTATTATTAAAATATCCATACGGATGGATTTAAAATTATTATGAATTGAAAAAAAAAGGATTGCGCCAACGTTTTATTCCATTCCTAATCCGAACAATTCGCATCCAGTTTGAATATTTTATAAAATTATAAGGAAGATAAAATTTATAATTTGTATCATAAAACATTCCCTCGCTAGAAAAGGACTTTGTTTATTCCTGGTAGCAATGTGTTTAATATGTAGTCACGAATACAGCTAATATTTGTTCTTCTACTTTGATTTGTATGGCTTGCATGCTGCATTGACTGTAATAGCACAAATAATTACAAATCGTATACAGTACAAGTGTAGTATTTCGCTAGTAGAATTTCGCTCCTTGACATTTATCCTTATACTTTTACTTATATTTTGAGTATTAGGGCGATTCAGCCGTCAAGTTTTATATTCACTGGAAGGTGAACACATTTTCTTCGTGTGTGTAGATAAGGACAGTTTTACATATTCAATTGACTTAGAAATTCGTGTTTTTGTGAATAGTCTGCATTTGGTTTCTGCTGGAAATTAACGATTTGTTTATATTTTTCTTCGTTGCTAAGGACAATTTTGGCAAATTTACATTTGTTCGTGTATTTTTATGGTTATGTTGCCTTTTATATATTGATTAATCGTTTTCAAATATTGAAATCAAGTGAACGAACGTGGAGTGGATATAGGTGATCGTAATGAAATGCCCACATTGCAATAGTACAGTTGATTCTGATCTTGCTCTCCACATTCGACGCTATCATCTGGATGTTTATTCCAATTTGACTCAAAGTCCGGGATGCTCCTCTACTACAATCACGAGTCTCGTTGGAGGAAGCAGCAGGGTCACAACTGGAACGAATTCTCAGGAAATTAAAGAATGTGAGTTTTGTTATAAGATATGTAAAAATGAGCGAGGCTTGAACGTTCACATCCGATCTATGCACGCTGGTGCGGTTTTAGATAAGGATGGATCGGAAAACTTGGAAACTTCACACTTGGATAAGAATTTAACTCCTTGTCCACACTGTGGGAAACTTTATAAGTGTGTTCGTGCTCATATTACACGATCTCATCCTGACCAACACCGGATTATCATATCCTCAAAATATGTTCCACCTGACTTTGCTCCCACTAAATCCCCCTATGAGGGCATTACGTCTGATAGGGACTTGGAGTCATCCACCCTTGTATCAAAAGAGGATCCCAGTGAGAAGATTCTGCATGATCACTTGGACATTTGGATTTCCATTTTTGAATCAGACCTGAATCAAGATGAATTCAATAACAGAGTTGAGGAATTATCTCTATTCTTATCTACAGCCATTAAATTTCTCCCCGGCCCTGCACATCCTGCAACAAAATATTATCATTCAAGAAAACAAAAAACTTTCAAGGCCAATGACAGGACCTATAAAGACTCGACAAATCCTGAAAGGGCTTCCAGAAGAGACCGAGATAAACGAAGGGCAAAATATATGTATCAAAAATCACAATATTTATATTATAATTCTCGCAAAAAGGCAGTCAATATGATATTGAAAGGAGACAGCCCACAATGTCGTATTGGAAGTGGTACGCTTCATTCCGCTTTCAGCAATAGATTCTCAACGCCTAATCTTCAGGTTTGTGATGAATACCCTTCAAAACTATTGCCTCAAGAACGTTCATTAACTGATAGTACTTTCCGGAACAACATAACAGTTGACGATGTAACTCACGCTGTGAGGTCTATTAAAATGGACACAGCAGCAGGTCCTGATAGGGTCCTTATGAGAATAGTAAAATCGGAAAGAACTATTAAAATCCTGTCACTAATCGCTACGATCATGCTTCAGAAATCATGGGTTCCCAGTATTTTCAAAAAAGCAAGAACAATTCTCATTTTTAAAGATGGTGATGTGCATGACCCCGAAAATTGGAGACCTATCACAATATTTTCTGTTTTGAGACGGGTCATAGAGCGCTCCTTGGACAAATTTCTGCGAGATTATGTGTCATTCAATCAACATCAGAATGGTTTCATGAGAACACCTGGAACTTACATTAATGTTTCTATTGTAAGTGCGATACTAGAAAAGGCTAAAGAGATGAAACAAGACGCTACTTTGATATTCCTTGACATCTCAAAAGCGTTTGACAACATTGGTCATGATCACTTGGAGAAAACTATTCGAGCTTCACCGATGCCGTCCAATCTACAGGAATTGATTATTCAATTGCAGTCGGGAAACACAACACACATTGAAGCGAATAATGAGAAGACGAAGCCGATTATAGTGAATCGAGGAGTCATGCAAGGTGCTCCGTTATCACCATCATTATATAACCTAGCCACAGATCACATCTTAGGAGAACTGTCAGAGAAGGAAATATCTGATGTGTACGGCTACAATTTAGTGGATTCTCTTGACAATGTGTCGGTTCTCGGCTTTGCTGATGATACCGTGGTCATCGGGAAAAACGAACAATCAGCTATAGTCCTTGCCCAAATGGTCAAAGCTCGACTCTTGAAACTTGGATTGACTCTCAACGTACGCAAATCGGTTGCCATTGTTATTAAAAAAGGAAAATTATGTGAAGAAATTCTTCGTGTAGATGAAGATATGGAGATCACGCCTGTTAAATCAACGGAATCCATTCGCTACTTAGGAGTCAACTTCAGTAAATGCATAGTTACTGATTTTGGGAAAATTATTACCAATTTAAAATCGAAACTGGAAACTCTTATTTCATCGCCACTTTTAATGGCTGATCAAAAAATAAATATTCTCAATCAATATATCTGGCCAACATTGATATATCCACTACAGAACGCTCCCCTGAAAAAATTACCATTGTCTTATCTTGAAGACCTGGATAAACTAGTACGCAGCTCTATCAAGGAAATCCTGCAGTTACCAGGTGATACACCTGATAGCATGATTTATACTGCTAGGAAGTATAAGGGTCTCGGCGCATTCAGAGCAAAATGGGAGACGTATATACAACACCACAATATATGTCTAGTATTGGAAAAGGCTAATGACCCATATATATATGTAACAAGAGACACCACAGTCGAAAAAACTATGTGTTTAAACAAACTAGAGATCACCCCCAATGATTTGATAGCCATTAAAGAGAAAAATAAAGTCAACAGTAGATTCATTAGAGATTTGATGCGCAAGAGAGAATTTGATAAGTGGAGTAGTCTTTCTGAAAAGGGTCGTGGAGTGACGATTTACGCTGAATACACCCCCGCCAATAAGTGGATATCAACTAAGTCTGGTCTGTCTTCATCCGAATGGCGCGATGCGTTGAAAATGACAGGTAACGTTGCTCCAGTAAGAGCTCTCCACGGCAGGAGCCATGATGGACACCACTGCAGACATTGTCTCAGTGAGATCGAATCCTTAGCACATGTCCTTGGCTCCTGTAACCGTGGTGAGCTCTTACGTAACTCTCGTCATCACAGTATAAGAAGTGCAATTGCCAATGAGCTGAAGATGAAGGGCCTGGAAGTGTACGAGGAGGTTGCTTGCACGTCAGCAAATGGTAGCTCCCGACGCATAGATATTATAGCCATCAATAGATTCACAGAAGAAGGCTACATCCTGGACCCAACAGTGCGCTTCGAGACCGAAGCAGGCCAAGCTGAAGCAGTTGATGCGGAAAAAAAAACTTATTTATGAGCCTACCATACCTTATTTCAAAACAAAATACCGTCTGCAGAAAATAGAAGTTATAGGGTTAGTGGTAGGGGCTCGAGGCACAATTCACAATTTCTTTGTAAAATTTTGTAAAAAATTCAGACTCAACAAGAAATTCATTTATAGCATAGTTTTACTCGCCCTTCGAGGATCCCTACAAATTTTACGACATCATCTTTATAGTCTTCAGCTTTGATTTCCAATTTTTGTTTTCATTGCATACTATTTTTCTTTTTTTCCCCTTTTTTAATTTTTGTATGATTTCGTTATCATCATTTAATTATTTCTTTTTTCTACATTTTCTTATTCAAACCTAGTCAAATTATATATATTTTGTTATTCTCTAAAATGTTGTTATTGATAATTTGTTCTATATTTTAATTAATTGATTTTTATTCTGTGTTTTTGCAATCTTTTAATGTAAGACAGAGTCTGAATAAAGATATCCGCCGTAACATATACTTCATACTTGTACTAAATCACAAATCACTTCTACGAACACATTATTCATGCATTTATAAAGGTAAGTGTTGTTGAGCGATTGCTGGATATAAATTCACACAAACACTATAAAATAATAGATTTTCTACTACTGTAATTAATGGAGCAGGTAATAGTTACTTTGTTTAATGAACCATTACATTATACGTAGCCTTATTCGAAGTGTACTTGTGCAACAGAAACTTGAAAATAACTATTTTGTTCAATAGAAATTTTCACCGAAGCTCTGTAAAGTGCAAGATGTATATACCGAGGGGTGAAAAACTAAAAAAATCAGGTGTACATTAGCAAAAAAATTAAAAAAAAAACACGAGAATCAAAAAAAATCAGCCGAATCAAAAAAAATCAAGGGAAACAAAAAAAATCACGTGAATAAAAAAAACTCACATAAATCAAGCAAGAATCATGCGAATCAAAAAGAATCAGCCGAATCAAAAAAAATCACGCGAATAATAAAAAAATCAACCCGAATAAAAAAAAAATCACGCGAATCAAAGAGAATCCCCCGAATCAAGCGAATCAAAAAAAATCACGCGAGTCAAAAAAAATCACCCGAATCAAAAAAAAAATCACGCGAATCAAAAAGAATCACGCGAATCGAAAAAATCACGCGAATAAAAAAAAATCACGAGAGTAAAAAAAATCATGAATCAAGTGTACAAAAAAATATTAGTTGTTCACCCCTTGGTATATACATTAAAATTATTCAAATATTTTCATAGAAATGTTATATATCATCTGAAAAAAATTCGAGAAGAAAAATGTGTATCCTGAAACTGTGGTGTCAAGAACCTTCGCATCTCTAACCTCGCGTACCGTTCTGGATGAACACTCACAATTTGAATGGAAACATAATTTCATTTTTATTCACCATAGATCTAAAGTGTTACAACGTGAGATTTAAAAATAAACATAGACACGAAAGATGATGAAATGAGTAGACTTTGTGGAACAGACTTTCTACTCCCTAAACTCAAAAGCCCGCATGATTTAAATTTTAAAGTAGTACCGAAGTTGCACGTTCTGACGTCCCGTCAACACGGTCTTGTACAAGGTATAATTACCAACACGCAACTGCAGGAACAGTTCAAGCACCTTGTTCGTTAGAGATTATCAAACTTAACCCTGTGACCTCTCACCTAGGTGCACGTCAATCATCACAAACACTATATACGAGCCTTGCGAATCCCATAGTTGTGATGGCGGGAACCTTCATGTAGCAAGGGCGGCTATTCCCACATTTTTCATTACTTTTTTGGAATCATGTAATATATCAAAATCATTCATTCAAGAAATAACTTATTCTTCACAATCTCAAGAAAATCATCACATATTCACCACAATCATCTCTTCAGCGTTTCTCAATCAACTTGAAGTCTAATTCTATTTTTTTTTTTTATTGTCACTATGATCAAGTTTTTGATTTTATTACCATAATTTTATAACTCATTTTCACTTTTGGCAATTATATAATACCAAATTTATAGTAAGCTGGACCTTCATGGTCAGTCATCATGAAAATGAACAGCCGTCATAAATAAATGATTTTCTCTCACCCTTTGGATGGACATTCACAATTAATTAAAAATATTATTTTATTATTATTCCGGTTGAATAGTTTTTGTTTTCCCACCATCAGTTTGGTTATTTGGGAGAAAGAGTGAGCGGATATATGAATGTTTACAGAAATCCTTGTCCTCAGCGGGACTCGAACACACACCCTTTGACATCAGTCTCCACATCAATGGCTCGACCGACTAATTATAAGGCAGGCGATAAGATTGATGCTTCTAATTAGGATAGATAACGATAATATTAGACAAATCAATTTCTGTATGTGAATCATTCTAATTAAAATTATTGGCTTGATTTATCTCATTCAGAATTCAGTTACAATGAATTCTATTTACTACGATATGGGAGATGTCAGTATAAACAACCCAGATCTTCTGCATGTTGCAATCACGTGTGCTTACGTTGCATACTTGAATCAATTATTCTTATTCATTTGAATCATACTGAATTAATTCAAGTATCTGTAAATGCATTTAATTATATTTAGGCAAGGGTTTCAAGTTACTTTCATTGCTAATATACGAAATAAATTCAGTATTTAATAACATTAATAATTATTCATCAAACATTAGGAAAACACCCAAACACACCATATAGAACAATATAAGCGCTAATTGATACACTCATTTCTGATGGAAAAAGCGGATTCATCCCAAAATTTGACTCTTTCTTTCTTCCGGAACTAGAGTTTATTCTTTTGAAAATTTTATCTTAATTACGAATACAAATATTGAATACAAATATTTCTACGTGTACAAATTTATCGAATGCGTCTGAAAAAAAAAATGTAAAAGTAATATTAATGTATGAATACGTGCAGCTGAATTAGATATCGAAATAAATATATATATACATTCTTCTGTATATAGGTATCGTGTCTGTGAGGTATTATTATATGGTATTTACAATTATCAAAATAGCGGTGGTATACAGTTCTATAGGTACAATCAGTGCTACATTACCGACAGAATGCAAGGTTCATCTGTGACCTTCCTGCCTGGATTATTGCCCATCGCCTGGTTCGCCTGCATTCACTTTCTGACGTGCATGCCTTTCGGCTTCAGGAAACTCGATTTAAAATCATGGCCTGTCTGCTCACTGCTCAGGTATACGTATTCACGTATTATATGCTAATTCAAAGTTGATGTGAAATTCCAAGAGTCATACAGATGATTATTTTGTGCTTATAATGACCTCATAAAAAGCTATGGGTTGGTATGGATGATGTTTACAAAACATAAATGGTGTAAGCGGGACTCGAACTCCTTCCCGAGCTTAGTTAGAAGGACGGCCGATTCATAATTGGTTTAATACGGAATGAAAATTACAAGAGTTACTATATAATTTTTAAAATAACTGATTTCACGTGATAATAAATAGGAAAGGACCAGTCTAATATTGATTATCAGCATTAAAACTTATTTTATCTTCAATTAAAAATGTCGCATATTATTTAGGGTTTATAATTATATAGAACTTATTAGAAATATTGTATAACTATATGATTCTATATCGTTTCAATCAAAACTGCAGTAGGCCTACCTGTACGATATATTCTTCTAAATATTATTTTCGTAAAGATTTTTAATAACCTCAAAACTGAATGAATAGCTATTGATCTACATTGTACGCAGACTGAAATATCAAAATTAATGCTCACTATATATAATAAACAAGAGCATGGATAAGCTGGTTTGTGGCGGCAATTTTCACATTTCATTTGGTCATCTGGTCTAGACTATCTTCTACTGTTGAAAAAAAGTAAGAAGAGAAATTGAAGAATATTATTCTATTTCAGGCGTAGTCTTTAGCACAAAACACTGTCCATTTTCATTGTATGGATGTGAAGGCCAGCAAGATGGTAAACGACGGTTATCTGCTAATCCACCTGGGCATCCTCGATGTATGTCGGGTGAGGGCAAAGGGGGGAGGGGAGGGGGGGAGGGGGGGGGACATACGTCATCAACTGTTGGTTGCGTGTTGGTGAGATACCCATCTTGCACTCTCGAGAGTTACCCGTGCGTTAGTGTTGTGGGATGAGGGAGACGGTCGATCGAAACCAACTCGTCGGTCGTGGATATACCAGAAGTGCCTACTATTTACGAGAATTGATGAAAATGAGATATTCAATTCAATTGTCGGGATTTTTGTATATAACACAAAAAAAATGACGAAATTCAGATTCACATTAATTAATAGCTCAAAATTACTAGAACTTCTGCTCTTCCATTTCTGTATTTTATTTATATTATCTCTATAATCTATTTTGTGTATATGATTTTGTGTATTTTGATTTTTGTTACGAAAATAACGTTTCAAGAACAGATACCTATGCCCTATTTGTTGAATGGTCCTACTCCTATGAAGGTTTTTGCAATTTGTCAGTCACTGAATTTATATTTCATAAAAATTATAGAAAATGGAGAAGTTCGATTTTTGTTCTGAATATTTTCCATTTCATCATATATGTTGTTTCCATGTTCAGACGTAGGATGCAAACAAGTTTACCTGTACACGTTTCCCGCGTCTTTTTACTATACACTGCCCATTCATGTAGCCCCCCTCTTTCCTTCCACCTCACCTACGACCCCACCACCCCCGGATCCCTTCCTCCTTATACATTCTCACCTTTATTCACGTTCCATAGCACAGGGATACCTGGTGATGTAATAGAATCTAAATCAATCTTCTCCCTCTTCTATCTTTCTAAACACCGTTGTGTGTATAGTTATTTTTGTCTTTTATGCAACGAATAAAAGTATAAATAAATCCACAGATAAATTTGACTTCATATACAAAATTTCAAAATTGGTTATTTCGAGTTTTTATTTCTACTGACAATGTTAAATTATATGCGAGTGAGCTTTTGATGATGCTGATTATACTATTTGCTGAACCCATCAGCTCGATTATTTGAGGGTAAGAACGAGCAAATGATGTTCGATTGTTCATACAAACTCATGCTTTATGCTGGTCTCGAACACACGTCCAACTTGACCAAGCCAGACCGGCGACTAAGTGAGCTATTAGTATAATTTATGCGTTATATACAATTCTCGAACATCAAGTTTTTCATGTGGTTTCTTCATCTCTTGCAAACAATGGATCCTACAACTGTAGAGGTATGTTAATTGAACTACTCGCTTTGAGTGTTCGAATTTCAAAAACTATAGCGTCTTTTTATGCTTTATAATATAGCTGTGTTAACGTTCTTCAATAACATCTCCCGCTGCTGCCTGCTATCACTTATACATGGAACAATTATTATTCCCAATGCCGCGATCTGTATCTGCATTCTTCACGCAAGTCCAGCATCTTTGAAACTTGCCCCTAAACTGTGACGTCACCGACGAAATATCTCGTTTAATAAATGACCAGGTTAGTCCTACCTGACTGATGATAGTTCCATTAGAATATGCTACAGTCACCACGCCCAAATATCCTGACGTACAAACGTCAATGTGAACATGATGACAGTTGCCATCGGTTATTTTAATTGGTCGTTGTTACACGAGAGAGCGCAGTTTTTTAATAATTAAAAAAAAGGGATAATATTGATTACAGTTTATAAGTATGATGTAGTGAATACAATCACAATGACTGAAGACAGTTAAAGAGTATACGTGTTTGGTGTGCTGGAGAAGGAAAAACACATTCAAAATATAATTTTGGATCGGACAGATTTTCTAATAAATATTATGAACTTTGAAAATATTTGGATTGGATTTTTTTAACAATTTTTTAAGGATATTTTTTGTTGGTCAAAATCATTGTGATGAATACTTTTTCAAGTAAATATTCTTTCAGTTCTTCTGAAAAATATAAACATGTCAAATGGTTACGATATTTATTCATGTCTGACAGATATTTCGAAATCCAACCAGTGAAAAATTTACCACGCATCAAGATTTATATTTGTGTAATAAAACACTATATACTCAATTATCTTTCCATCTGCATAAGGTTATACGATAAGTAGTAAATTTGTTATTTTATAATCTGACCTTTATCACCATCACTTTGAATCTTTCTGATAGAGAAAATACCCTATAATTGTGTGCAGCATACTCGTAACTATTTCCTTCCTTATTGCACTGTTATCCTTGTCTGACGTATATGTTGGCCCCTGGTATTGTAATTATTTATTAGACACCAATTATACATCTAGAAGACTATTATAATCTCTTTTTTATTACTAAATCATGCATGTTATACGGGTTTCGTACATTTCAGTTTTGATTATTAGGCTAGGTAATTTAACGGTCATTTCCTATAGAATTATATTTTAACTTGTTCTTGATTGATCACGATCAGATAATATACAAGATTCGAAGATATATTATTATTGATCTTTTTGTTGTATTTCGATAGAATCAGAGAACAGTCTGTCACTTCTATCAAGTCCTATCTTAAGGACGTCCTAAGTTAGGACCATTTTACTGAGTCAAGACCCATATTGGTCCTAACTCTGTGAAATAGTCCCAACTTGAGACCAATATTGGTCCTAACTCTGTGAAATAGTCCCAACTTGAGACCAATATTGGTCCTAACTCAGTGAAATGGTCCTAACTTAGGCGTCCTAAAGATAGGACTCTTTGTGAATCCGGCAGATATATAATGTTTCACCCCAAAACTGAACCTTGACAATAAACTACAATGTTTTCATTTGATCATCCTTTTATTCTTTCATAAAGAATTTACACTTCTATCTAGCATAGAGTTATACTACAGTTAAAACAATACAAACAGCCCATGGGGGAGTGGGGGGGAGGGTGTTCTTGCGTATGGGCTGAATTGGCAACGATTCTTAAAAGATTCATATACATGAGTAAAGAATTTGTAAATAAATAGTATGGTAATAAGGATAGCGGACGGTCCACCGTTTTTCAGGATCGTCCAAGATATAAAAATACCATTTCACAAAAATGTCAGAATATAAATCGTGATTTCGGAATAAAAATATTAGATTACAATACTATTATTGCATCAACAAACGAAAACTTCTCATTTCAACATGGACTTTTTTTTATAAAAAAATGTAATATCTCATTCTTTTATGTTGGTATATTCAGTCATTCCTTTGGGCATGATGAATTACTTGACCTTTACTGAAAGCTCGAATTATCAACCAGCTATAATAGAATGTCAAGTGTGTTACAAAGGCTCATAAAGTACATGTCTACAAGTTATAACATGGATTATGCAGTATCATACTAGCCTTTAGAAAGAATCCGTATGATGTTCCAGACCAAAAAACCTAGCTCATACAACACGTCTTTTCGTGCGCTTGTTAGAACCCTTTCTTGTCTCTTACATGTAGTTTATTTTCTTGAACATTTGAAAACAAGTCTGAATCTCACAATCTCTTCTATTCTTGTTTGTGTGAGCATCTTTACAAGTAGAGTGGACGTGGTAAATCTATCTATACCATTCAAAATTACTCGGTGGGTTTCACTTTGTTTTTACAATATCAGTAAATTTTAAAATATTTAATCAGAGTTAATGATTGATAAGTAATGAACGTATCACGTGTAATTTTATCGGAAATTGGCTATTATCCAAAGTTTTCCCTCTTACAATTTTGGTATAATATTGTTTGCCAATAATTAGTATACGTGAGTCAAATTGAATAGCGTATACTCGAATCACGTTTTGAGGTAAAGTAAAATGTAATAATGAAGGTACAAATATTTCATTGGTATTAACAAATAACAAGTTAATCTGCAAATTAACGCCGAATACATGCAGTATTTCGTAAAACTGCATGCATGCCCTTAGGCCCGGTACTTGATCAGCTGTCTGCAGTGAAATCTCGTATTGAAAACAAATGGCATGAAAACAGAGTAACGAGAGGTATCGTCCCACTCGGTTATTCTAATCGTGTTTTTTTTTAAAACGTGCACAAAACATGACGTATTATTTAAAGAACCAATTAATTTCTGTATTTGTACGTGCTTCATATTGACAAACAACTTCCCAAGTAGTCATCACACCTCTACTCCTACACAGGTAGGTGCCGAGTCGAGTTCAAGAGCACATGAACGAGATGTAAACAAACTTGAATGAGTTTTTTTTCTGTAGGCGTAGAACAAGTGAACATTTTTTCGTAGTTTTTGTGATGTCACACCTATTTAAAATTTACTTCATCTTTTTTACATAGAAAAAAACTAGCGTAGTCGTGCTTTGCACTTAAAATCACAATCTTGTAATATTTGGTGTGTATTCAATACATTTTCCTAATAGTTTAAACAAATTTGAAGAAAATAACACCTCATGGAGCATGTCATCGATACACTGATGATGTGTTCCCCCGTAAAATCAATATAGTTATATATATATATATATATATATATATACGTGTTTGAAAAGAACGCGTTCTATTTTACTTTCCAGCCTCGTTCTTCTTAGTGTTCGATTCTATTGTTATACCCTTTCATCTTTCTTATCTTCCCTCGCATATTTGTTTATACTCTTTTATATAGCAGGTAAATGGTAAAATGATGTAAGTTATAGTCGTAAAACATAACGTCATCTATGCAGGCGCTGAATGTGTATCCGTAGAACACATACTGTGTATGTGCATACAAAATCTACATTCTAACGTACCATCAGATAACACATATGGTACCACCATTAGGAAATGATAGAATGTGCCTGCTATCTGTTGTAGGCCAACATAGTATACATAAAGATGCATTAAGATTAGAGGAAAACGTGAAAAACCAAACTCGCCCCTCGCTGGCACATTTGAATGGACGTCTTTTGAAAGAGTAACACCTTGCAGTCTATATATCAAACTATCAAACTTGACATGTACACTTTTTGCAGCCACTTATATAGTGGTCGATCCAGTCACATTGAAGTGCACTCCAAAGGAAATGATCAGAGGTAAATTATGCGTAAACTCTATTTAAAATTGATTCAAATTGCGGCAGAGGCCATTTTGTGTGAATGCAGTTGTACTGGGTTGTCTTTGTTATCTATATAGATGGAGAGAACAAAACTTCTAGTTTCAACAAAAGATAGTCCAATATCTTCATAAGATCAATTTGATGAACCAGTAAAACATATTCTCTTTAATAAAATAGGATTTAATAAAATTAAAATTGGATACAATGCTTTGATCTTTCACTTTTAGTTTTGGTTTGAATGTACATTCGCGGCAATATAAAGCGGTCTATCAAGCCACATTTTAATGCATCCTGAAGAATATTCAATGACATTGCACGCACTAAAACTCGGAAAATGTATATTTAATTATTTATGCCATCCAGGTAAGTTTATAGTATATGAAACAAATCGCGTTAAAACACGGGTGAATTTTATTTCAATTTTAATATTAGAAAACAACATTTTATGTGACCGCAAGTGTACTAGTACACTGAATTCTGAAGTTGAAAAACAATCGAATATCGTTCTTCTTGAAACCGTGATGTCGTGACTGTATAAAGCGCTAAATGACCTCGCTGTCGATGCGCCTTAAAACCCTATTATTCATTCATTCAAATTGCTGAGTTCGTTCTCCTCCTTTTGTCTTGTTGCGCCTATATCTTGGGGGTTATCGTCTGTAACATCTTCCAGATTATTCCTCTACCTTCAAGGTTTCAGCTCTGTAAGATGCAATCATATCGATCTCTGTGTGTTGTCCTCCCCTTCTTGTTTACTTGCGTTCTCCCCTAATCCAGCAACTTCCTTAAACTTTTACACGAGGTCCAGGAACACGGAGCATACATCGTCCACGACCTTCTTATCACGTTTATAGCACAACAAATCCTTTCCTGAATAAAGTTTGGTGGACTCACGAGAAGCGGTATAGTTCTTCTAGTCCTCCTTGAAAGTTAAGATATTTTAGACTGATATAACAAAGCTCTTCATTATTTTCTAAAAAAAATATATATATATATTCAAAGAACTTCTTTAGAGCTGCTCATTTACATTTTTGGTGATGCTATCTTTTGTTTTATATTTAGTTGCACCGTGGGCACAGTATGAGATTCTGGGACAAAACTATGTTGGCGTATCAGAGTAACAATTGAGAATCGAGAAGGTATGATAGTAATAAATACACAAATCTTGTTTATATGTATAGGCTAGGCCTATAGCATTATTTGTTGGTTAGTATGTCTCAATATGCAGGTGTACTGAATGCACTGTGGTTATGATTGCCACACAACTGCGTAAAACGACATAAAGGTAGCAGCTACATTTCTCACCCGAGAGCTTTACATTGCTTTACTCTAGTCTATACCTTGACGTCGTTACGGCGAACAATACTATATTCCCAAACGAGATTCCCTTCAAGCGTCTAGAATATTCCACTGTCGACTGCCTTGACTGCTCCTCGACACTCTTCCTCTCTTCACCACCACTGTAACCTCTAAATAACCATGCGTCTTCGTTAACGTGGTTTATTGGAATAAAATGCACTGGATCAACTAAGCTTTACTGTTTGTACGCCCTTCTAATGACATTTAACCCCTATAAGGATCCTTTAATAGTGTCACTGTATAGAGTTACTGACCGAGCGGTGAAGGTCCAGTAGCCTTACATCCCCTAGAACAGCCATCGAGGCGAGAGGTCAGTAAAACCACCCTTGTACAGAATCAGTTGCAAGTCAAACGTGTATTTACAGGAGGTAAAGGAGTTTTTTTGTCTTTGTTACCGGGATGCGTACAACCAAATTCCAGGTTAATTGAGCAATAATTTGTTTTGGATTTTTTTTAAGAGTAATGATGTATTGAGGGTTGCGTTGGTCGGTCGGTCTGACCTACGCTACATTCAATATATCTTGTGAAGAGTCAAGTTGGTTAGGTCAAGTTAGGGTAAAAGTAATTCTTGTTCTCCTGAATAGATCAAGAATATTCATTTTCAAATTTTAAATGAATGATTTTGTACTTATAAAAAGTACATAATTATGGCACTGTTACGGAAAACAATTTTTTTTATATATATTTATAAGCAAATAAATAAACAACTTCCGAACTCACTGATAGGCGATGGCTAAAAAAGACGTGAACAAACCTCTGCTTGCTGAATCAGCCTAAAATATGGTAGTACGCTAACGTGAATCGTGATGCAAGAATATTTTGGGTAAAAAGTTTTCTTATGGGACTAATTATAATCTGTCCATGTCGCACAGAGTGGGATTATGAAACTAAGTTTTTTGAACAAAACTTGGTTTTGTTGGGGCTAGGTTCTGTTTTTATAGGTTCAATTAAGTTTCAGCACTGTACAACATGGGTCTCTTCTGTATAATTCAACATAGACCCAATGAAAATCTTTTTGCTGGGAAATTTCTCGCTACCGGCTAAAAGGAGCACGCAGGATATAGTCTCAAACTTTCGATTCTCACTCATCGTATTCAGGTACTCCTCAATGTATACGTAAGGATACTTTCATTTTTTTTTTTTTTTTTACCTCATGGGTTTTCACAAGTGTCCTAATGACTTAATGTCTTAATGATGGGTGTCTTAATGTCTTAATTTCGGAAGTAATGTTACTTTAAAAGTCTCCAAGCCTGAGACTGACCTTTGACTCAAGATGCCGTTATTGGCAAACACCTATTCCCCGGTACCACGCATATCACGTACCGGTACATGTATAGTCGATACGATACATGTGAGTAATATCGTGTTCATCTTTCATACACTAACCACTTTCAATTTTATAGCTTAGATTTATAGTTTATTTACAATCTATTAATACAAACCAAGCAATAGCGTTTATACATTACAACTCGGGTATACGCCCTTCGGTTTATCAATTACTTGGTGGATTTTAAAGGGTTTGCATCGTTGGTTTTATTATATCCCCCTGCCACATCTTCAAACTACCACCACAGTTTCATCCCCCTTAGCAGCTCCTGGTGGTATACACACCTTTACGACCATCCCCCTCTTCCCCCTTCGCCCTGTACTTCGCTCCAGACAAGGGACGATAATGCAAGGTAGTTTAGCCCCGGGGTTTTAATGAACTAGGTTGTTGGTATAAGACGGAACATCGTGGCATCTGAACTATTTTCTTGCCGGCGTGAAAAGCCACGTGAAGAAGCCGTATATCTAGATTAATTGCTCCCCCTTGGCCGGTTGGAACTGTGAAGACACAGTGATCAGTAAAGTTTATTTATTGGCCGTGATGTATCGCTTGGTTGGAAATGCTCGGGTATTATTATGAATCGTTTTCCGTCTCGTTTTGTCTGTGGTGTATAGTTATAGTTATACCTGATATAGGAGCAACTGAACTGCGGAACGACACCCTAAAGAACTTATATTTATTTAAATTTATTTATTTACATTCATTATTACATTTATTTAAAAGCCAATTGCATCGCTTTTTTTGCTTGCAGAAGTATACACTACAGGCGTAAATCTCTACTATTAGGCCTATATTGTTAAATATATTAGTGTATCTCAAATTCATAAAACGTGAGACATGTCTGTTTGTGAAGTATTGTATTTGCTTCTATAATTGTATCCAAGAGAGAAGTAGCTTGTCTACCAACATAAGAAACACAAATATCACAAATAATTTGTACTACCGTAAGTTTAGAGGATCAATGATTTTTCCAGGACGAGACTTGTGATTAAAAACACAACTATATCTTTCAAAAGCGTTCAATGTTTCACGCTGCAGCGAATGCCACACAAAATACTACTTTCAAATGACTTAATTGGTAACACGGTCTCTTCTTTTGTAGTACGTCTAACAAGTTACTGATTTTATATCCTAATTTTTGAATGACCATTCAAGTGAAAATAATTTCTAAAATACGTGCTGACGTAATGATATATTCATGATTTCTGTAATTGCGTGTGTTTGAGTTTGTGGGCGGGGAGGGTGGCGGGGAGAGGTAGAACATTGGTGACGATAACTTTAGGGGTAACGGTATAGTGAAAGTAAATATAGGGATGATGCGTGTTTATGTCCATCCAAACGAATTCATAAGAACGCTAGGCCTACTCGGCGTCGTACGTTGGTACTCATTTCCGTCCAATTTCCATGCCACTTACTCGCAGGGGGCGAGGGGAGGGGGGGGGGGGGCGCAGCAGCCTATCAGAGTGGGCAAATCACAGGCATTATCACGACATGTAGCGTTTATCACAAACAGGGAGAAGGAGTAAAACTGTCTCACTGGAAGTTTCTATGCACCACGTGACTTCGGTCATGAGAAAGATCATGATTTATCGTGTTGTTTATAATCTCAGATATTTCTTATCCACAGAAGGTCACTTTTTACATATAGAGACGAAAGATATACTCTCAAGACAGTTCACTCTTACATTTAAACGAGAATAAATCCTCGTGCACACCTCCATCCCAATTACCTACGATTTCAGTTAGTATGCTTGTCACTGAAGGAACGGCCCTGATGATTGCTCGGTAGCAGCACAATCCAACATGCCTGTTACGGTTTCTAGTGATCTGTATGGTTACCAAAGGTGTTATGGATGAGGGGGTTAGAAGAGAGTGGTGATGAAGTAATATGGGTTAAAGTGGGGGTTGGTTTCATTTCCACATTGAGTGACATGCCTTATGGTATAGTATTGAATCGACGAAAGAAACGCGCTTCGTCTGCAAACTGAATAATTGTGAAAATGCCAGGGTGGCTGACTTTCTTATAGAGACAAGTATAGGCTACAAGTTGAATCGATGATGAGTCCACAGTTATTCTGAAGACCCTCAACACAGTGCGTAGTGCGTTGCAATGCGTCTGCGGATTCGGATTGGGTGTTGCTATATTGGACAATATCATTTCCTTCTGCTATTTTGCCTCTAAGTGATTCTATATAACTTGAAAAGTATATGGGGTTACACTTTTTATGGGTATTATTTGACAGTCCATTAAGTTTAAGGGTGTCAAATACAGTTGACATACGGGCAACATTCACAGAAGAAAAGTTGTCCAATAAAATATTATTAACCCTAAATGGTACAAAACAAATAGATTAACGTTTGTCGATATTATTTATTTATGGTTAATAAAGATTCGTCGATAGTTGTGAATGTGGTGTAGGGTTAGTCAGGGGGTTATTTGTTGAATGGGGGGGGGGGGGGTGACATGCAGCATGCTATCACTGACAGGCTTTCACATTTATCAACTGTGTTCACATAAACACTTATACTTCTGACGACCATTATATTTTAGACCACTCGATTTATAATAATTGTCTCTCCAAGAGTGTTCAATTCACTTTTATTAGTTGAAGCCAGTGGTTAATTTGTATCGGAACGGCGTTCCGGATCCTTTTTTGAAACCGGTACGCACGTTCTGGTTTCAAAATAATAAAAAATCGATGGCAAAGTGAATTTTCATTCATTCGATAATACTTTTATAGCATGAAATATAATTTTTACAGGCGAATGAATATTTTCTCATTCTGTGATTTTTTTATTTCTATGAAAAATGGTATATGCTAACTCACGGTATTCTACAGTATAGGACGAAAGTTGGATCGCGATCTATCTTCCCATTCGAAGGTGAAAATAATTGTGAATATATCTTCTTGAATGCAGTTTAAGAAGAAAAAATTATCAATTCTTTGTATTTTTTGATGGATTTTTTTTTCGAGGTGTTGGTGGTGGTGAGGGGCGGGGGGGGGGGGTAGATAGGAGAGTTGGTTCACTTTGAGGTGCATTCCGGTTCCTGTGTATTCACAAATTAGGCCCTGGTTGAATCATATGATATTATATTCTTTAAAAACTGAGAATGGTAGATTTTTCGGTAGCAGACCGAAAAATATGTGAGAGTTTTGATTGCTGCTATGGGCGATCATTCTGTATTTTTTCTCTGCCACAGTGAATGCTGAGATAGTTCCACGACCGCTTCTTTCACACTGTCCCAAATACTTCACTTTTCAACTCATCATCCCACCATATCTCAATCATTATGTATTGACTCTAATAGATCTTAGCCATCATCACATTGCATCGTAAATTCAATATATACATAAATAAACACAACATTCTTCAAAAATAAAAAGTATCATGTAAAACCGTAAATTCAGTCATGTAAAAAATGCAAACCCCCCAAAAAGATGAAGTGTTTTGCACTCAAAACGCAGTCATGCATTCGACTGAATATTGTGATGCCTAGTGAATGAGTGGATGGTGTTTTCTGAACACCCACCCTGGTAAATTGTGCAGGGAAAGGTGCTGAATCTCGTGGCTCGTACACTTGAAACTTTTATCAACCAGCAATAATTCGAACATGAAATTAATGAGGGGATCATTGCGATTTATCACGATTGAATCGTGTTAGATGGTTTGACGTTATGGGGCTTCATCCCTTCCTTCACTTTATCCACTACTAGGGTATACTCGAACCGACAGGGCAAACTCTCCGCTGATAAACTTCCCGTCATAGGATGTGTCGGAAAATGTAATTCTTGATTTCACTTTGACTGATTTTCACCGTGAGTGTAGAATTCTAACGAATGATATCTCACCTTACCGTATTTATTCCCAATATATAGATATGCCTTGGTTCGATCTCCGCCACCGTCCATCTTTACAGGTTTTTTCGTGGCTTCCCTCTGTAGTCTAGGTTTATGCCGGGATAGTTCCTAGTATAAACCACGACCGCTTCCTTCCATTTATCCTTCCCATTGGCTACGATATCTATGCTATATCATCCCATCATCTTGTTAATCATCCATTGTCAATTAATCTAAGTATTCATTACAGTGAATCGATCAAGCCCAATATAAATAATTAAAAAATATAAAATGAATAAATTACCCATATTGTAATTGTATAATTTTAATAATTGTGAATATAAATTGATAAAAAAGAACGAAACATGCATGTTTGTGTAGGCCCTATATTATTTGGAACGCATGTGCATAAATATTCGCATTGAAAATGATTTGGAAAGTTGTCAAAAATCCTTTTGTTATAAAAATATTTGGCTTTTTGATTATATAATGAGTGAGAGGGTAGTTAGTAAAGTTTCTTCCCCCAATTCAGATGCCAGCTCATTACACCCACCTCCTCGACTTTCGTACACCGTAAAGAATTCTTATTGAAGGGGTCTAGTTTGTTGAATACTTATGAATAAATCAAGTCTACCGAATCAATATTTCATCTGTTTTTAGGCATGCTGTAGTCGCATACCATTTCACAACCCCCAAGTGTTCTTGAAAGGGATTCGTTTCTCTCCCCTTCTTGCTCGCAATTCCATGTCCGCGCGAGATTTCGTGATTCGCACAAATGCCGACTGAAACCCCTTTCCTTCCTTCTACAAGTCTGAATCGAGTCATATCAGATTGGCCTCATAAGATATTTGAACTCTAAAAAAAAAAATCATCATATTTTATGTTCCTTTTTATTTCTCTGAAAAAATCTGTATTGAGATGTATTCAAGTAGGCTTGACTGGGAGTCAAGTGTTGTTATGTGACTGTTTGCCTTCACTAACTCTCAGATTATAAGGCTGATTCAGGGCCCAATACAACTGCAACTCAATTATACAATGTATCGACTATAATTCCTTATAGATTCAAATGTTGACTGTTACTGTTAATCTGCCAATGTGTTAATCTACTAGATCTGTTAATGTTAATCTTTATCTGTTAACTGCATACTGTTTATCATGATTACATTTTAGTTCTAGTTTTAGTTCTAGTTTGATATTTAGGTTTAGTGAGTCCAGTTTTAAGAATAAAATTACATTGTTATACCATACTCTAAATATAATCAGGTATCACAGTTCTACAACTACACATTTATATACTTTTCATTATTTTAAAATCAATTCATGTCTAAATTTACCTCATGCCAATTACCCCAGCACAAGATAGGATTTACCCCCTAATCTTAATGGGGTATAAACAGCAATGTATAACATTTATGTATTTCAACTTGACTCGATATAGAAACGTTTTAACAAAACAAAATCAGTTATAACTAACAGTTACTAATCAGTCAGTTGAACCGACCAGTCAGTTAAATCTTGTTAGTCAGCAACGTACATATATTATACTTCTAGATTTTTCTCGATGGAAATTTGTAATCTACGAGTATATATTCAACAGATAATCTGATTAAAAATTTCCATCCAGTATAATCCAAACAAGTGGTATTGTATGTAATACAATCAAACGCTTCACCAGCTTTTCAAAATCCTGTCTACTAACAGCATTGGTTTATATATAGAATTGATTACTAGTATCGATTTCATACATCCAACAGCCAGTAGGCTGAAGGTATACGAAATGGTTGAGTAGTCAGTAGACGATCTAATTTGCACGTGGGCGCCGTATACTCGATACTTCCGATTCGGTTATATCCGTTAGCAGGTTTACTTTGATCAAAAGATGGAGTTAAATTGTGACGTTCAGTATCGTAATGTACAAGTTCAGTCTTATTAGTTCAAGTTCACCAATTCTTCAATTTTATTTTATAATAAATTTTTTTGTTTTTAATAACATCGAAACTTGATACAAAATCATTGTTCCCCAATTAAGGCTATGGATGAAAGATAGGATCGTTTGGACGGGGCACCACAAGGGCGATCTTACCACCCCATTTTGATTATTTGAAACTAATGGTCTTCAACAAAGAAATAAAATACTTTTTGTATATACTTGTATTTGCTTGTGTCTACGAAAGAAAGTATACCACCTGAACATTTGTGAAAACTTGGGCTATTAATTACAGAATTTCGCTGCAAATTTAAGGGTTCAATTTTTCTGCAAGATGTAGTCGTGCTTTTTATCGTAAATCTCGTCATGCAAAATGTATAGTAACCAGACGCAAATATCTACAAATATCCTCTCTCTTTTGGTTATAGGCGTACGTGGTATATCTTGAGAATTTAGGCATATATAAAGAATATACTTATACTGGTAATATCTTCTCTATCATAGTCCGTGGATGATAATTAATTGAATGGTTTATTTTCCACGCCAAGTTTGTAACAGTTTACGATGTGAAATGTACTTAGCTCAATTAGCATCGCTTAGCAACTGCGGTGAAATTAAACAGGAGAATTAACGCGGGAATAAACTTAAGGAGAAAAGATTCCACCCTTGACGCGTTTCTGCTACGCTATACATCGATTACGTACTCTTTGTTGTCAGATTTTCAGAAAACTTTTTCGATATAATTCAATCATGAAGTTTTGTTTCTACATAAATGGGGATGAAAATGTTTGCTTTCCCACAGAATTTTCACTGTGAATTCTGTACATAATTAAGTAAGAAAGTAATCACATCACAGCTAAATAACATAATTCTTCAAAATTGTACAAAAGTTTCCTCTGAAACTTATTGCCACACCTTAAAGCAAGAAATATTATAACCAAGTAAATTGCATATTAAAGTAATTTAAAGCTTATCAAATCTTGTCAGTGAGTTTTTATCATGTTTGCGTACAACTTTGTACACAGTGTCAACTCGGTTAAAAGTGTCGGAAAACTTTCACTTCTGGGGCTACATTTTTCAACACAATTAAAGCCCCGTGCGCAAGCGCAGACAATATTTAGACGTGTGCATCGTTCATTTTATATCCGACTATTCCTACATCACAACCCTGACCCTGTCACTGGTTAATTTACTAACGACACTTTTTATTATTTACTCTATTTTATTACGATTCACATGTGATATATTTTGTCAATCCAGTTATTGCGCCTGTGCTATATACAACCAGCTGCACACACAAGGGCACCCCTTCATCCACCCACCCCTTTCCACTCGCTCTCTCTCTCTCTCTCTCTCTCTCTCTCTCTCTCATTCTCACGCTCACTACCGGCGGAAGGAACTATTGATCCAGGTTGTTTTCCTCCTACTACGCAGATATACAGCTAAGAAGACGGCAACGAACAGCGAATCGTAATAATCCTATACTGTTGACAGTCAGAAGTTTCGGATTGTATTCAAAAGCGTATATCGTCGGTGAATTTTGAGAGCTAAATTTAATGTATATCCAATTCACATAAAACTAAACCCTCTTTTGATTGATTGTGGGCTCTTTGACCTTACGTTTCACCACCCTATACAGTTTAAAATAGTCGTTCATTAACGTTATAGACCGCCCTTTGAAATTCTTCTCCCCCTCCCTTCTTTCAACCCCCGTATAATTAAAGTCATATCAAGCACAATCTATCATTAGAAAACGCCTTCAATAAACTCTAAAAAAGCCGTGTTGAAAAGTAAGATATTACGAAAGTAATTGGAATAAATGTCTGGAAAATATACCAATTTAATCAAATGCGTGGTAGGCGTTTAATTGCAATCATTATTTTTTATTGAAGCTTCCAACTTTTGAGTATCGCCGAATGCTGACAATTATTTTAAGTAGAATAAATTGAGTCTCGAGTAACAGTAATTTGTGGTAATTAGTTTTCTGTCAAAAACAACACATTCACTCATACATATGTGTTACAATTACTTACAACTAAATACATCTTGATACTATAGTTTTGTTTAATTATTCGAAACACACTCAGTGACATATGAAGTGAATTTTGAAAAGAAACTTCGGCTGATACAAAATATAGAAATGGTTGTATGTAGAATAATTGTCCGTTATATAATATAGGCCTATAACTATATTTTGATTATTTCTAGCGGCCCGTCCCCGTACAAGCTAGCTGTTGGTGGGGTCAACTTTACCACTGAGCCATGTAACGCTATGCCTTAGAAACTGAATTCAAGTCGGACTTGGGTTCGAGTCCCGCTATAGGCACAGATTTTTGTTAACATCATTCATCTATATTATTTTCTCATTCGTACCCCAAGTAATCTATATGTTGGTGGAGGCGTACGTTGAACAATAATCATCATAATATAAGGTAGTAGCGAAATGAGAGTTACAAACTTTCTCATTGTTATGCCTTCCTTCAATATAGACGATTGGAAGTTTTCGCTGTGGACTTCTTTTAAAAGATTCAATTGTAAATTATTCCATTTCTTATATCGTATGGAAATGATGTCAAGTCAGTCAGTTCCCTCCATTGTTAGTACTGTTGTTGTATTTTAGGGTGGCCGGTGGCTCCCTAACCCTTTTACTAAACTCCGATCGACACCTTGATGGGTGACGATTATGATTTACAGCTTGTTGAATAACTTAACAAGTTCATCTCTAAAGCAAATATTGCAACACGATATTAGGGATCACCTTGTGCCCTCGTGCTTCATGTAGCATATCGAACCACTCTGCTGTGATGCCATGCAATTGTTTTCAACTAGCTGTCTGTCTTATACAGTCTGTATTTTGATATTCTAATATTTAAATCATCTTTGGTCTCGTCTCGCTGGTTTCTCCAACGTAACTGCACAGTCAGCCAAGCGTGAGCATTGTTGTGCATCACCAATGTACGCATGTCGACAACACAGGTGTTTAAACTTGACAAAACTAAAAAGACTCGGGTTTGATGCTTGTCGTTAGTCTTTTACTTTGAATATCTTTTGTTCTTAGTAATCTAATTTATTGGTACTTGTGCTGTGCCATTAAAATATTATAGAAGCGGGAAAAGATTTACATAATTTTAATTACATGCACATTAATATTTTACAATAGGAATACTGCATGCATATAACATTTTTAGACAGGTTTCTTTTAAAAAAAATATTTCCGCTTGGACTTATTGTTTGTGTATGCAGCGGCAAGACTCGAATTTCTACATTTTCATATTTTAAAACAAGAATAGTCTGGAATACACATCACGTGATGACGTGAGCTCGACGTGTGATGTTGTAAATTACATTATATACTCTAAATGCACTTACGCGTTACTTACTATATGCTATCCCCTATATATACTAGCTCTAACTGTTAGTGGGGTCAACCAGATAGATATAATGTTAACAGCTGAGGTATAACTTCATATACGTTTTATGCCATAAAATGGACGGTTTGACACGCTGATTTCCGTCGAAACTTCGTCACAACACCTCAGTGTGGAATGAAAAAAAAATTGGATGAATATTTATAAAACATCGGTACTGGATATCCAAAAGTAGCTAATTGCGATCTTGGTAGACACGCCACTTATGATATGTAACTAGATTTATAACGATTTATTGGATTTGTTCAATTCAATCAAGTCGTTAAAATGCACGTCTCAGGGTTAATAATAACAAGTCAAATGGTCGATTAACCTCCTGGAGATGCAAGCCTGACTACACTTTTAAAACGGTCTATTAACATTCACCACGGTCTGGACTTCACAAACATTCATAGGTCTGGACAGCTTCATCAACGACAAAATGAGCAACGTCAACATGAAGATCAGCTTATCATCAGCATAAAACGTCAAATGAATTCACAACTTCCAAACTATATTTCAATTAATAATGACGATGTATTGCCTTAATTTTAGCGATAACTAGAAATCAACTTCCCAATTTCAGAAATTCAATTCATTTTATTGTCCTTCACAGACTATGAGTCTTGACGTAGGCATCTTCAATTTTGTATAGAAACAAACTGAATCGATCAATGTCGAACTTTACGACTCAAAAAAGGGCCGTGTCCTGGAGGACAAAAAATAATAAATATAGCCCAGTATCAGAATTTGAGATGGTGATATTTGGTTTTCTCTCAAATTAGAGAAAAAAATATCGTCATTATTTGTTAAAATATAGTTTGAGGTTTGTGTTCAAGGTTTGTGATCAGTCACTAGCGTGCTGAACCGTCATTCAGGAGACCGGAGTTCAATTCTCTTCATATTTGACCACCCTGACAGAGGGTTTTCGTGGTCAACATCTGTCATTGAAGTGAAAACAAGAGGATCAGGTCGCGGCTGATTTCCGTCCCATTGACCAATCAGTAATCACTAACTCGATAATCAATAACTCCAATCTATCATAATGAATAATGACTGCCGGATGTACGACAGCCAATAGAATAATTAAAAGTTGGGTGTGAAATAGAGGAGGTTATAAATAATACTTCACAAATCTTAGTTTAACGGTAAAACATTTTTTAGATGTATTTTCTCTGTGAAATTAGTATTGTTATTTCATATGCTGCATGAACATATATTATATTATAGCATACGGGCATGATTCTTTATGTATACGTTGAAAAACGATAGCTGTCACCTTAATAGTGTGGTCGTTAGTACGTAGTCCGGTCGTTAGGTGCAACAATGCGCATACTTTTATTTGTAATTATAGCTCTATTGTTGCAAGTTAGCCTCTGGGCGGTAGCGTTCCGAGACTCGCTACCATCAAGCAACGTGTTCGAAGAAGTGTTAACAAAATGTTTGTTCGATTTTTTTCTCTCTTGAATTTCTTTCTCTGAGAAACGCCGTAGCCGAAGGTGTGCTTAAAAAACGTGCCACAATCTGACAGTCTTGATATTTACCATATAATCTAATTATTATTATCCAGACTTTGTTATAGTCTTGATGCAAACATTTTATGCTCTATTTTTTACAAATGCATTGATACGGTATTCTTTTTAGTTATGCGGGCTGGCAATTTCTATGTGGATCAGGTAAACAGTATTTACGAAATTACAGTTGATGAACCACAGCAAAAACGAACTGACTTTTCTTTAAATATGGTCAGTAATACAATACAATAGCCAAACTAAGAGTCACGATGACTTAGCCCATGTGCGTGTAGTCGAGTAGTCAAGAGTCTTCAAGTTCGAACCGAAAAAGTAAACAATTCTTCACGAAGTATGAATTGCACCATTTTAAAACAAATCTAAATAATAACAATACAATTCGTATTAACGATGCAGGAAATTGTGAATTGTTCAAACCGACTATCACTCGTCCTTGATGCCACTTTAAAATTCATATTACGTCATCAAATCTCATTAAAATCACTAATTCGATGACCTCATCCGTGAATGGACCAGAATGATGCGTAAAGAATAGCGTGTATATACGTGTGTGTCACTCCCATTAAAAATAAAAAAAATCTCTTTAAAACTTTTATTAAAGATACCGACACCTTTCCGCCGGATTAGGAGATTGTTTAAAAAAAGCTCTTTATGGTTTATTCTTGTGGCAACGCACGTTCTTCTTGTATTCTAGTCTGTAATTACGTAATTAAAATCATCGACCAAAAAAAATATTCCTGTCAAAAAAATTAACAAGGTCAAACCTTGAAAAAATGGAATTTATCGTGCTAACGCGTTCAAACAGCCTACAGTAGCTTAAAAGTGAATACATTTTCTTATATTTTGCACGAACCACTATTTCGATACTTGCATAACAATTTATCAACTTTAACGCGTACTAGCGGTACATTTTCGAATTGATTTAGGCTTATTTCCGAAGTGTGTAGACATTTTAATCAGAGCTGTGATGAAAATGAAATATCGTTAGAGGTAGGGCCTATAAACGCAATTATTTATAGGATTATATTTTTAAAAATATTACTTCGAGATAAGTATTGTGATGATAATGGTCAATATTTTATAAGCACACACTTACAGCTAGTCCATAACTGGGATTAATTCCTACCAAAGGATTTGGGAATTTGGATAGGCCCTAGATGAATTACATTTCATTTATTTATTTCATTTTTTTTTTTATCAAGGTTTCAAATTTTGATGAACCTACCTGGTTTCTTTGTAAAATTCCCAAAAGTTATTCCTCAGAAATTGTCGAAGTAACTCCAGAAATTGTTTAGATTCAAACCAATACACTTCACACTCAAAAAGACGTTATACAAGTTTAAAAAACAAATCAAATTTAAACCACCAAACTTTCAACAGTTCAAAATTGAAAAATGCAAAGCTAATTACAAAATAAAACGATAACTTTGATACCGTGTCGTCAAATGAAAAAATATTCCCTGTTTAGATAATTTTTTTTTGTAAAAGTAAGTCGGATTCGATTTTCACATGTACGCTAGGCGACAACGCAATGCGAACTGAACTGAAATTCTACACCGGTTATTGTCTCGCGCCAAGCTTTGGCGCGAGCGCTGTGAGCTCACTGATTGGTCTACATCCGTCGACCAATCAGAGTGAGAACCGGGTATGACGTCACTTTCTTTGAAGATCACCAAAGTCCTGTGTAATAAGCATGGTATGAGTACGAGTATTCAGAAAAACGTTTAAATACCAGTTCAATTGACACTGTATATAAAAGTTCAACAAGTAGTAAATAATAGTTTTCCCTTGACCAACATTTACACGAGTAATACACACAAGTCACATATTAAATGAAATATGCAAGCATTTGTGTAATTGAATTATATTAATAATTTAATATACATTTTTCAAAAAGTAGTTGTGGTATGTGTTGGCGGCGTCCGTGCGTCCCAACAGTACTCAAATTATAATATTTATATCTCTGAACTAGTCAGCTACTAGAACAATCATTAAAAAGTAAACGACCTACATTTATTAAATAATAACAATATTGTCGACTAAACACATAAACGACGCGTATTTTTCTTATTGTGCGTTTATTCTCTTCATTAGGGAATAATGCTGCACCCAATTGAGGCACCTGAAGAGCGTATACTGGACTAATTTATACTCGAATGTGTGACACACCTATAACCGGAATCCTGAGTCTCAGATTGAAATATGCGAAGACAATTTTCATATGATTTTTTATTTTTTTTATATTGGGTTTAAACGACGCACCATACTGATGTCCACGATCTATTGGCGTCGGTGGACGATGAATGAGATGATAAGATGAAAGGTTATTTCATTAGGTATTTTGGATGGTGGGAAGGAGTCGGTCGTTGCCTGTTTCTATTTTATATTTTTTTCCATATTTCAATGTATATTCACTGTCAGCCATCTATACTTGAAAAATGCAATACAAATTATACGAAAAATTACAAATTACATATAGATATCATAATCTCTGATTATGATTCATCTCTGATTCATTTGAATTTGAGAACTATTCTATTTTTAAACTTACAATCCAATCAAGATATCTCGCTGAACTGCTGTGAAGGCGTGATCTCAATTGGTCCAGCGCGTTATATGACGTCATCGAATGATATTTAAATGCTGACGAAGTGTGTGACGTCACTCTCTGGTGATCACCTGCTAGAGCTCAAGGGTTGCGTGGCGGACGTGTGTACTACGAGTACAAGGGATGGGTATGCAGCCTTAGGGGTGCGTGTGTGTGTGTTAAGACATTACGCATGCACAGTTTACCGCAGAATACCTTTTGTACAGGTTAATCAGAAAGTTAAAGAATATTTTATCTTTGTTTTTCATTTTCTTTTATCAGAAAAAATTGCGGTACCGTACTCATAATAATTTTGTATTAATAATGTGTTTATAAATTGTCCTCTTTTAAGGAGCCACTCAAAGTAGCGTAAGTTTCAATACGTTTATAATGTTAATACAAATTAGTTATATATAAGTTCACATGAATTGTAATTTTTTATTAATTATTGTTTGCCTAACGACGTCACCAATAGCCGAGTCGTTTCGGATCTTTTCTCAATTCAATTTCATTTTTTTCAGAATAAACTTGTATTCACGAAAGTCGGTCGTCAATATATACCAACTAAGCGATTCTAATCCATTTGCCACCACCGAGCCATTTGTAAGATGTTGAGATATTTGTTTCAAATTCTAAAAACCTTCAGAAATTGTAGAAACTCGGTGCAGCTTTGAACGTGTAACGCTTTTGAAAGATGTAGTGTTGTTCCTCATTTTAATTATCGACCTGAAAAAAACGAAATTCACAACGGTTATATATATATATATATATATATATATATATATATATATATATATATATATATATATATATATATATATATATATTTGCTGATAGACGGTCTACTTTCGTGGATATAAGATTAGACCTATATCGCGATAGAATTTCGCATTTTGTTGAAAAAAACTTGATGAAAAAAATTGGAATAAAAAAAAATCGTGTAGGGCTGGCATACACACCTTTCAGGTATTACTGTACCATTTAGTGCTGGTGCTTTCCCACGGTAGTCAGGAGGTTTGAGCCGTGTAGTTGTATAGACTACACTGGGATGGGATGTGCAGGCCTATCTGACATTTATGTATAGGCTACAACAAGCTTCCTTTACAAGATACAATACGACTGTTTCCGAAATTCAAATTCAAACTTGCATGTACACTTTCAGAGGAATTTCTTTAACCCCGAAGATTTCGCAACTCGAAGAATACTTAGAATAGACCGTGAATAGACCTTCTTAAGGTGACATCAACTCAATAATGACAGTGATTCACACTAGAAGATCACCCGATTCATGCATCACATGATCTTATTTCTGTGATTGATTAATTATTTCAGACCTTGGGCGTGTTTGATCGAACGATTGGCCACGTCCGTACAGCCAATGTATGAGTTTAGTTTACGAGCACACATGCAACAAAAGACGTGAATTTCATTCTTATTATTACACCTATACTATTGCGCGCGCAATCAAAACGGTCGTCTTTATAGTCGAGCTAACAAACACATGATTCTGTGTCGAATTTCTAATAACTTATTACTAGGCAAACGCGTTATGTGTAGCCGCGTTGATGGATGAGCTGGAACATATCGACTTATCTTTCGATTGGTTATTATATATATATATATATATATATATATATATATATATATATATATATATATATATATATATATATATATATATATATACCTTGAGATCCAAACCATTACATCACTGCCATCTTATTTTTCATTATTAATTTATATGATAATAAAGAAGGCTTTGTTTTAATCGTTTACAATTAAGTGGTGTCACCTGTAGCTTGGATTTAATAGGTATCTTAATAGCTTTGAATGATTCTTAAAAATTACATTATATATTTATTTACATCAAAACGGCTGATCCGATTTGAGTAGAAGTTCAGAATAATGTGTATCATTATCAGAATAAAATTCCCTGAGAATTTGAATTCTCTCGGATGAAATATTTTTCCTGAATTTTTTCCTCAAGGTTATTCTTATGAGATTTTTGAAAACTTTGAAATGAGTTTTCTCATAAGTGGTTCAACCGATCGCGCCTTAAAACTATACAGTATCGAATTAGATAAGGATACTTGTGTGTGCCATGTTTCAACTAATTTTAAATTTTTGTAAGACCTGTGGAGCGCGAACAAGAAAACAAAAAGTACTTTTTTTTCGGGTATGGTGAAATTGAGTCTTCGCTTCGCTCATCCAATTATTTTAAATCTTGAAATTTGTTCCTTATAGATAGGCCTATAGCAATGAGACCTAAACCTTCCCACTCGTATAAAAATAATATTGGCTATAATTTTTCATTATACCTTTGTATGTTCAAGCATAGTATGTAGGTGTATACTGCTTCCTGCAATAAACTCAATAATGTTGTTGCATGTTATTTTATGGTTATAATAAAAACTGTGCTGTCTGTCGTAGTTTGATGTGAACATAAAATACAATCGTATATTGTTTCAATGATATGTGAGAAAAATATATTTTTAAAACATTCCTGAGGAAACTATTAGTTGCAAATCTTGAGCATAACATTTTTTCACACGAACCCTGCACTTGATTAGTATAATGTTATTTAACTGTTCTTTTTACCATTTATGATACTTTTTCCAATATTTTATTTTATATACTTTGTATGTCTCACATGTACTGTACATATACTTTGTAATTTGTGTACACCCACAGACAAGCCTGTTTCAGGCTTTGTTGTTATTTTATGAGAGTAAAACACTATATAAGAATGTAAATGCACAACTATTCAAATGAATGAAAAAAATAAAATAAATAAATAAATAAATACAGGAATATTATTTTTTGGGACACAGTTTGGATCCTTTCGGACATCTTGCTTTTTTCAAAGTAAACCAATCGCCCACGCACGTATAAGATTCAGAAATCATAACCAACCGATCAAATACAAATATATCATTTTGTCCAGCCCTGTTGTCATGGCTTCATAAAACTGTCGACACCTATTGCTCTTATTAAATACGACCTTTCCACAATTAAATGGCGTATAATATTCTCCACGTCCCATAGCTTGAAGCTATATTTTACCACTATGACTTATACATGTAGTTTTATCATGTTATCATATTTTATCATATCGGGTTTATCATGTATGATTGTCACACGCTCGTGCAATTCTAAATAATTTGTCAGATACATTGTAACAGATAAGCTGGATGTGTACGTAAAATGAGACTACCTTACATGGTTTTTGGTATAGACTGGATTCTGTAAGACGCAAATTTATTGTTTGTCATATGTATATGTAGGTCTATGTTTACAAGCTACCATTACCCCCATCTATATACTCTCATTTGAAAAATATATCATTTTTCACTACACATATACAGGTAGGTGTGGTGTGTACAGAAATAAATATACGGGTATAAACCATAAAGTAAGATTAATTTAATTTAACAATCCTAAAAATATGTATATTTTACTTTTCTAAGGCCCAGTATTACCAAGTCCAGTTAGTATTTATCTGAAAGTTGGTGAAAAGAAATACCACAGGTAACCATGGTGATAACAAGTTTGAACTGTCAGATAAAGGCCAACTAGACTTGGTAATACCGGTCCTAAAGTCCGGTATTTTAAGTCCAGTTAGCAGTTATCTGAGAGTTGGTGAAAACAAATATCACAGGTAACCATGGATGGTGATAACAACTTTTATCTGCCAGTTGGAGCTACTCCCACGTTGGTAATACCGAGTTCAAAGAATGTTTCTGTGTTTATGAAATTGAACAAATAAAATTAGTAGAGTGCTTCATAAAGTGTAGTTCCCTGAGCTGTCACTGCCAAGTTCTATATAACTTTATATGTCAAAAATGAGACACTACCTTTTAATGTCATCAATCATTCTACAGTGTATACCAAAGACCTCCATATTAAATTACTTCGTAGCGGTCTTCGCTACAAATTGACTCAAGCGTTCGACTCCCAAATATAAGAACGAGGAGGAATTCTAAATGTCACAGCCTTGTAATGAACTAGCCCAATTGAGTCGTTATAAAGATACATTTTAACATTTTTCAGTGTGAAAATGTTATAACGATCACTGAAAAATAAATTCGTACATTGTCTTGGTTGTGTATCTAGAAAAATGCTCATACATTTTTCAGTAGATCTGTATATATATTTTTTTTAATAATCACAATGGGGTGGTATAAGATCGCCCTCTTGGTGTCCCGTTCAAACGATCTTACTTTCATCCATATCCTTAATTGCGGAACAATGGTTTTGTATCAAGTTTCGAAGTTGATAAAATAATTTTTTTTTATAATAATAAACACTATAAGTATACGTGTATGTTTGTGTGGAAAAAAATAGTTTTATTCATTCAATTTGACATATTAAATAGCAAGAAATATCATAAATGTGAGATTTCCAAAGCTTTCAATGTTGTCAATGTATTTTTTCAAATGAAATTCTCTCAATTTAGTACTGTATCTGGAATATACCGAATGCTTTAAAAAGTCATTTTTCAGATTATTTGATACCTACTTTGTCAGTTTGTCACTGAACATCTCGCAGTCTCGCACTGTATATATTATTATTCCCATTCATTCATACAGCCTACAGGCAATTACAGTATATGTACACCCGGTAAAGGCCATGTTTACTTTTGTGATCGATCAGTGTCGGTATCGTTTTACAGACGGGTCAACAACTGGGTGATTACTTATTGGAACATCGATAATTTATAAGTAACAGTAGCCTATACTGTTGTGACGTTTTCAGAAGATGAATCGAGTGACCTGCCACTAGTAGCCACATATGAAAGCTCAGTTTTCACCTCTCTCAAAGACAAAAACCACTAGAAATTATGTGGGGGGGGGGACATTTGAATCTATACTATAAAGTCAGCATTACTTTCGTGTCCTTTCATGTATTTGTCATTAACAAAATAAAAATTATCAACAATCTATAATTTGGAAAATGAATTAAAATTTCAGTACGTGTGTATTCTAGCGGATTCGACTAGGCCTACATTTGGTATTACATGTAGGCCTATTACAAATGATACAGCTACATCATAGGAATCACGCTATCAGAATAGCCAACATACAATCATTCCGATAATAAAATATTTGCACAATGTACCACATAAAAATCCACTCACAATATTTTATTAAGTGTGTCTGTATTGCACAATCCATATTTTGGTACATTATAGCCATTTCAATCAAGAAGTCAAAAAGCATAGCATGTATGTGATTATGTATTGTGATCTTTCACTGCACAATATACTAATATATATATATATATATATATATATATATATATATATATATATATATATATATATATATATATATATAAAACCCAAATAACCAATTGAATTGGGCCAGGGGGTGTTTCCACCAGTTTTTCTAGGGCAGACTTCTCATATCAATCGGTTCCTGCCAGTTCCGACTTCTTCCTCCTCTTCTTCACTACTGCTAGGCCTATCCTCTATTTCTTCTTCTCTTCCTACGAGCTCCCTCCATCTTTCTCTATTCTCCCACCATCTCTCGTCTTCCACTTCTTCCCATTTTTCTCCTCGGTTGACTACCCCAAACTTTACTCCCTCTTGCCACCTTTCTCTTGGTCTTTCAACTCTTCTCTTGGCTTCATTGTTTTCTGCTGTCTCAAACATTGCTCTTGGTATTCTCTCCATTTCCATTCTCCGCATATGCCCGTACCACCTAAGTCTCTCCCTTTCCAATTTAAATGATAACCTTTCCACTCCCACTTCCTTCCTTATATTACTGCTTCTCTTCTTCTCCAACTTTGACACTCCTGGTACTGATTGCTACTGCTACTGTACTGTACTGTACTGTACTGTACTGTACTGTACTGTACTGTACTGTACTGCTACTGCTACTGCTACTGATGCTCTTATGCTAATGATTATTATTATTATATTCTATATGTATACGGTATATTTCATCCTCAGACAATCTCTTTCAAGGCGTCGTGGACATCAAATGACTTCAACGTGTAATTTTCTTACTTTCCATATTTTCTTTTGTCCGTGCAATGAATAAAAAATACACACAATTCTCCATGTTGGTTCCGTCATTTATCATTTCAAAAATGTCCCACTAAACTAGTAATCAGTATCATCGTACTGTAGAACTGATGTATATTGTATATCATCTACATCTATCTGCCAGTCACACGGACAATTAAACGTGGGATTAGCTCTAACTGGCAGTTTAAAGTTATTATCACCATGGCTACCGATGCTATTTATATTCACTAACTCTAAGATAAAGTCCAACTTGACTTGGTAATACTGACTAAATGTAATTGATATTTGAATTTTATCTCGTCGTAATTATGGGAATATTATTAGCGTGTAAATAATAATAGACAGTGTTACAAGTCGCAAGGTAGTCAATGTTGGGTGTGTTAAATGAATTCCAAATATCATTAGACGAGCTTTAGGATTCAATTTGACATACTGAAAAAAATTGGTGTTCGTTTTTATGTTTTTTTTTTATGTTTTTTTGTCGGTTCTCCACAGGTCAAACGGCTACAGCTATCAACTTCAAACTTGTTTTCATTATGGTTCCTCATCTAGCTTAGATCTGTATAGTTTTGTGGCATTATCGGGTGGTAACTTTTATTTTTATGAATTTTAGAAATTTCAAAAATACTCATTAGAATAACACGTCGGAAAAAAAATTAAAACATTTTTATTTTCAAAAAAATTGAAATTTTGTTTGAAGTTGAATAACATCTTGATACACATTTCTGAAAATTCTCAGCTTGATCGGGTCAGCCATTTTGAAGAAAAAACATGAAATGTGCTAAATTGGTACCACTAGAAGCCGTTTTTACCCATTTATAACTAAAATGTTACCCTATTGGCGAATTTAGGCAAAAGTTTGGCAATGAAGTCGACATACTATTACTATCCACTCGTCTAACAACGCGTATATAGCGTTTTCCTAGTCATAAAAGTAATGTGATGGCGATCATGTTCTCTAGTTCTACATGGTTATCGATCAAGTTATCCAATTCATATTCATGGCACAACTTTCAACGGAGGGATAATTATGCATCTAATCAAGAAGTATACATAACCTTTCTAGGAATTCTGGTCTCCTCTTTTCGAGTCGCTTTTAGCCTGGGGTTGTGATTTTTTCTATTATAATTCGTATAATTCATATATACGCGTTTTTTAAATTTAAATTACACACTATTTTATCTCGGATCATATTTACATGCGTGAATTAGAACTTGGATATCAGCTGCATTTCAAAATTCTCAGCTGTTTAAAAAATCAAATTGTTTGTAATGCAATTCTATATGGATGGTCTTTACAAACATGGAATATTTTTTAAATTTCGTTCCAAATTATTCTTGAAACTTTCCAAATGTACTAATCTCTATTATACAAACGTGTCGATAAACGTGTTGATAAACCCAACAAGTCCACAACAAATTACCATGTGATTGGTGAGTATATAGGCCTATGTTATAAGTTAACAGTTTGTTATACAAAGTAAAGCATACACATTTTATACATGGGAATTCGTTCATCTATAAAATATTGTTTTGTTGACCACACGTTCATCATTTTTATCTGATTGAAAGGCCATATTTAATGGAATCTAACCATTACCTAGCAACCCCTGACCTGCTTTTGTTGGAACCTCTAAAGTATTATACGATATCTCCGATATCTATCTATTAGATTCCAATCGTTAGATAAGAATAAACAATATAGACCTATATTGGAAACGGTTTTCTTCGGTTACACTCAGTTCACAATTACTTCCAATCATAATGCTTTCGCTTTTTGAAGCCCTAGATCTACTACATTTATTACATATCCAATAAAAATGTTTGATGATGATTTAAAAAATAAATCATAGGAACATTTTGCAATAAAAAAACAGATGGTGTTCTTAAAATAATTTGTTCAAATCGTGTCCAAAAAGGCCATGCATCGTGCCCGAGAGATGGCCACGAGAGATGGAGGTTCCTAAATCGACCGTTTCCTCTACACTAAATCATCGAAGATCACGGCTGCTTTGCGCCTTCATCTCTATATAGTGCTTGATGATGGTGATTATTGTTTATTTAACGACCCCACCAACAGCACAGCTAGGTTGTTTGGGGGTACGAATGGGAAGGTGATAATGGAACTATATGAAGTAACGATAAATAAAAGGATATTTCGAGGGGTAAACAACTAGTAAATTTGGTGTACACCTAGTTTTAGATTTCAAGGGATTTCAGGAAGATTTCATGACAAGTGTACACCAGATTTGAGGAGTTTTTAACCCCTAGGGATATTCATATAAACCCATGGGTTTAATATATAAACTCGAACCCATGTCCAACGGCGTCTTCAGCTTCTAAAGCGGTGACTTATAGCTTTGTAGGGCGGTCAATTATACTTCTAGTTTGTGTACGTTGCAGACTACAGTCTATACCAGGGATTAGTCATTATTATTATTAAAAAAGAAAAAAAAACAATTACCTTGGTGGTTCATGGGTGGTTTCGACACTTTAATAAGCTTGTGCTCATCTACATCTACACTCTAGTAGGGGATAGATGTGTGTGGTGCGCCATATTTGGTGTCCAGATAATCAGTAGGTTTCCATCAACTAGCAGATGTTCAGTAGACAAGCATATGAATAATTCACACGTATTATTCAATCATCGTTCACGCATTTCTATTGTTATTGGTAAGTAATAGACAAGACATCAGCGGCTTCCGACGAGGCGAGCTCTTTTATTATGTGTTTTACACCTGGGTAGCCGCCGGTTGATTGTCTTTACTCTGAGGTGTTTCCCTACTGATAGGCAGATTAGCAAATTAGTGTGAGTCATTGAAGAATTAGTAGTCATTTCACTATCAGAAGAATAATTCGTTTGTTCAGACATGCAGTTGAAGCACACTGATTTGAAATCTGAAACCAGACGTGCGTTGGTTCGACTCCTGTTGTAATACCTCGTTCACACTATGATCACTAACTGCTGTTAAGCCACTAACTGATGTTAACAACGTAATGTGAACGGAACGCAGTTAGCACTAACCGACATCAAGCCCTTAACTTCGTTCTGTGAACGCAGTTAGCGCTTAACCGCAGTTAGTTTAACAGCAGTTAAGGAACATAGTGTGAACGGGGTATAAGCATGTTTTTTTTTTTGTAAACGTTCTTTCCCTTATCGTTACTGCATCATTTCAGCATCACCCACTCATTCGTACCCTTGTCGAACAGTGCCCATTCGTACCTCATTATTACCGTATACCTATATAGTTATTAGTGCGAGATCGTTGCACCATTAAAAAAAGCAATAATCACTTACTGTCGCACTCAAATAAGTTATGGTGAAGATTTTTGTGGTACTTTAATTACATTTGTTCGTCTTCCATTCACAAGATAAAAGTAAAACCACGCACGTGTATATATACTAAAAAAAATCCGGTCCTTATCGAAATTTTCAAAGCGTGAACACAAAAGAATAATCTAAAACCAATTCCATTTTATTTCATTACCGGTATATATCTGGTTTACAAAGAATCTTCTTCGTCAATGCATTGGGTGGGTGTCTTTATTCCTCTTTCTTTCGTTCCCTTCCTCCTACCTTCCTTCTTCCTCGTTTATTCGTTACTACTTACTTAGATGTCTCGATACTTTCTGAACCATTGTGTATACATTGCAAGAAGATTATTGTTTGTATACAAACTCCTCGATAAATAGAAATAAAAATAACAAAAGTAGATAATTATGATTGTATGTGTGTGAGAGATCTGTTGTAGCTGTGTCAGCTACGGCTGGATTGATTGGCGACTAAACGGCGTTAAGGAAACTGTGCGGTCAGTCAGCAGTCTGGACTCGGTTACTCACGCACAACATTTTACGAAATTGCATGTTTGCCTGTTTATTAATGATATGAATCATGATAATAAAATACGTGTCCGTGATTTAATAGATTTGATCAAAACGAACCACGTGTTGGTTATTGCGAAGTATACCGATATGTTGATGTAGAATTATAGGCTGCAAGAAAACTATATAGTTTCAAGTACGGTAAAGATTATCCGGATATTATAGCAGTAAAGTTATTTTGCTTTTATTTTCAACGAGAGCGTTCAAACGTGGATAAAAAGGAAAGGTAGTTTACTGCTGCTAGTGGGTTTTGCTGTGATATAATTTTCCAAGTATAAAGTTTTTAATTAATCACGTTTTGGGGCATTACAGTCACATATATTATTATACTTTTCATTGAATGATATTGTGCAAGTTGAGATTAATTCCTTATCTCAATTGAGTTATCATTTTCTTATTATACCAAAGTATAACACTTCATCGTCATGTACTGTTGATGGAAAATAAAAATGTTGCTCAATATTATTGTTTTCAAATAAACAATAGTTTTGTGAGTTATAACAACAATATGGTTACCAGGCATGGGTGTCACAAGAAGACTATAACAATTGAGTATAATTATTATCACATATTGAGACAAAGTCGTGTTTTCTATTTAGGCCTGCATTCGTAGGTAGAGAACAAATCCATTCTCATAAATAATTATTCAAGTTATATATATATATATATATATATATATATATATATATATATATATATATATATATATATATATATATATATATATATATATATATAGCATCTGTTGTCAATTTTATATTTTATAATTTCATCAATTATATAGTATTCTTAGATCTATAATTATACCACAGATAATCGAGCTCGATTATCTGTGATCATACCAGATACGACACAAAAATAATCTACAAGAGAAAGAAAAACCAACTTATAAATAATACGGGCACAAATAAAGAAATAATAATGTGTTTAATGTAAGTAGGCCTATACTGTTGCCAACTTTTTGAAATGTGAAAAAAATATCGAATGATATAGGCCTACAATTCAAATTCAAATTTGATATTCATTCAAAGATTTCGAGATAAATACTGACGGGCTTATTGTCTAGCCCAAGATGCATTGAGGGTTGCGTTTGTTTGCGACCGGGGCAAACGCAACCCTCAATGCATCTTGGTCTAGCCGTACAAATACCTTTCCAATAAAATCACGATTTTGTGGAAACCATGGCCACACATTTCGAATGTCACCTCGTCTCGTAACTGTGCGTGCACGTCTGAGACGGTGACTCCAAGTTGAGTCACTGAAAAGTGAAAATGAGTAATGTTTAATATTGCATCATCTTCTCGCATCTTGAATCTCGTTATTCTGCCCGCGGCGCAGGTCAAATATGACGTCATTCACCGAGCCAGCGTCAGAGAAGGTCGCCGTAGCATCGTCCGCTGTGCAGTACCGGTTTCGCGTTGCCGAAGACAAATACCTGTAACTTGTATTGTGTCCGTGAAAGAAGTTTGTAGACCAACGTAACAAACACAAATATCACACTTATATATTTAAAAAATATATAGTTCATATTGGGTTTAACGACGCACTGAACTGATGACTGATGATTGGCGTCGGTGAATGATATATGAGATGATGATGAGATGGAAGGTTATTTTATTATGTTTTTTTTTTTGATAGTGGGAAGCAGTTATTCGTGGCCTGTTATTATAGAACCATCCCAGTAATGACCTGAACTGCAGAGGGTAACCGCGAAAAACTGCCAGGATAGTCGGCCCCGGCGGCAATCGAACCCCGGTCTTCTGAACGACGGTTTAGTATACTATAGTCACTCGACCACTCGTCTCAGTCTTATATTTGTGATGATGATGATGATGGTCATTGTTTGCAACAGCTAGATCATTTAGGGGTACGAATGAGCAGGTTATAACAAAATTGTGAAGATAAGTGAAAAGATATTTACAAAACGTCAAAAACATAATTATGCCTTGAACGGACCTTTAGTTTTGTTCAATATAAGGTGTGAGTATGCCCACTTCGGGTTAGTGCGGCCAAAGCTTCAAAAATTCAAAATGAATATTCATCAATAAATCCAATAATAGAGATTGAGTAACTGCCAGCGTATCATAATTCATTGATGATTTGAAACACTAATAGGATTGACAACGTGCATGCAGCTGCTCTGATGGCAAAGTAATTGGTACAAATGAATTGGTCCATGAATAAATACGTACCAAGCTCAAAGATGATCGATAAGTCAGGTAATTGATATTTTATAACGACGATCTTTGCACTATACTGTACCGCATGAAACAAAAGTAAAAGTTAGTTTTCTGTTCGTCTGATATGCAAAATCAATATAGGCCTGACAAGGTGCACTGGTTTAGCCAGGTAGAAAGAGGAATTTGACTTTTTATTCGAATTGTACATGAATTTGAACAATTTCGTCAATCTCGAACGATTACTTGATTTTATGTGTCAAATTAACTCATTTAGGCCATGCATATAATTAACTAAAATGATATTGAGACGTAAATAAATGAATAGGCATGTATCACTTTTTTCGCATTAGAATAGAATATCTTTATTCTATTATAAATATATATTATATATATATATATATATATATATATATATATATATATATATATATATATATATATATTATATAGAAATATATATAGAATATATATATATAGAAATATATATATATATATATATATATATATATATATATATATATATATATATATATATAATATTATATAGAATATATATATTCTATTAAATTTAATATATTGTATCCTTAATTAATCTGAAAACAGATGGACATGTCAAATGAAAATATAATTGAAATACAATTAAAATATACATTTATATACAGTTGAACACAAAAAATTGTGGGGAAAAGTTTATTCCAGTATGCCATATGGATTAATCGGAGTAATTAGAACTTATTGAAGTTTTCAAAATCCTCAATTGTACAAAAACATTGATTCATTAAGAAGCTTTTCAGATCACTTTTGAAATAGTTAATGATTGTTATTTGACAGCTAGATGTCTGTATGTATAGTGATCTGCGCATCCATTGGTGTTCTCACCACGTTAGATCTTACTTGGGTCACTCCCATCCCGCTAGGCTTCAATTATAATTCAGTACATGATTTAAAAACTAAATTATTCTAAACAACGTGAGTCACTCAACTATCAACTATATGTCCAAAACATGAAACATAATTAATGTCATGGTGAGCTCGTTCAAATATTTATACGTCAGTTCATTATGTAATTTTTATTAAGCTCGATTAATCCTATATAATGCGATGCAATTTCTTAATTATCTCTTTTTTAGGCTTTTCTCTATTTAGAAAACGGTCGTGGCCGTCCCAGAATCCACCTTATGACATAATAGAGGGTACCGGCACAGTAGCTGAGTGGTTAGCTCACTTGCTTCGTGTGATCCGGAAGGTGAAGGGACATATCGGACCCGGTTCGATCCCCGCTACCGTCCATCTTTACATGGGTTTTTCATGGTTTCCCTCTGTAGTCTAGGCTAATGCCGGGATGGTTCCCACAATATAGGCCACGACCGCTTCCTTCCCACTATCCTTCCCATTACCCATACAAACTTCATCTCATCACCCCATCATCTCATTAATCATTCATCCGACGCCAATAGATCTTAGTAATCATTTCAGTGCGTCGTTAAAAACCCAATGTAAAAAAAAATAAAAAAAAATAATAATAGAGGGTGTACGATTGAAATATATACAACTCCATGGTATAATCACGATGTAGTAAGTGACACCAACCTATTTCATCATAATATAAAGAAGGTGCTCCAACTCCCATACTGATAACATGGAAGGCATGCGTGGTTTCATGCGGTCATTTCAGAGCCAATCGTCCCGATTGCCTGTCACGATTTAGCGGATCCCCTTGTGAACTAGATGTAAATAAGAGTGGCTACGGTATACCGGTGGCATTGTTGAATTAACAAAATCTATAATTCTCGTAATCTACTAGGCCGTGTATAGCATTGTTGAGAATTGTTGTTTTAAATAGTTCGATATAGAAGCGAGAGTTGCGCTATAGGCAATCAGAACGATGGACTCAGATTCTGACCCCGGAAATTATTACACTTTTTTTTTTGGGTCACCTTCTTTATATTATGATGAAATAGGTTGGTATCACTACATCGTCGTATAACTTTTTTTTTTTTTTATATTGGGTTTTTAACGACGCACTGTAATGATGACCAAGATCTATTGGCGTCGGATGAATGATTAATGAGATGATGGGATGATGAGATGAAGGTTTTTATGGGTAGTGGGAAGGATAGTGGGAAGGAAGCGGTCGTGGCCTATATTGTGGGAACCATCCCGGCATTAGCCTAGCCTACAGAGGGAAACCACGAAAAACCCATGTAAAGATGGACGGTGGCGGGGATCGAACCGGGTCCGATATATCCCTTCACCTTCCGGGTCACACGAAGCAAGTGAGCTAACCACTCAGCTACTGTTTCGGTGTGGTATAAATACGTAAAACCTTTCCCAGAATGGTCGACCGTGGCAGGAATAGAACCCCGGTCTCCTGAATGATGGTTCAGCGTGATTTTTCTGCATTTACCTGTGAATATTATACGATATAAGTATAACTTTAATAGTTCTTATCGCCTTGAAGGTATTCAAGGATCAGAATTTCGTTTTCGTTGCCTTTCGAAAGCTACCATGAAAAAATGGCATTTCTCTGAATCGACTCATAAGCTCTCAACTCACAATCATTATAATTGTATTCAACTTCTCGTCAATATTCAATTTTTTCAATATTCAACTTCTCGTATATATCTTATCTACAATTAGTTGAATACTGTCATCATCTCAAGGTTCTCGACAAAATCGAGTATAAACGTTATTGCTGGAGGAGTAAAAGACACAATTTCTGTACTTGAAAAAGACGTTTTTGTGTGTTTGTGTTCGCGCTCCACATGTCAAACTGATGCACACATTTTGATGAGACTTGGCGTGTAAATATGTCGTCATCTACCTCGGTACTGGACTTTTATTTATTTATTTAATTCAAAGATTCGCACATCGTACAAGTATAGGAAATATAAAAACTTACTATTAGATATAAAAATGAATGGACGGAAAGATATGATTAAAAAAGACAATGATATATAGACTTGAGGCGTGTGTGTTGAACCACTTTTATGAGAAAAACTATTTCAAAATTTTGAAAACCCTCATCTAAGAATAATCAAGAGAAAAATATTTCCTTCGCATGAATTCAAATTTTCACAGAATTCAAGAGCCCAGAAAGTGTACACTAACACATTATTCCGAAGTTTTACATGAATCGGATCGCAGCCGTATTGAAGATTTTTTTTCAGATCAATTAAAATTAAAGCTGTTATGAAGATCAATAGGTGAAACCAATTGGATTGTAAAATGATTGAAATAATCAACTGGTAAAACAAGAGGATATAGTGACTTGATAGTATCAAAATCAAGGTGTGTGCATAGCTTTTCATTACATATTTCATATGGGTCATCGTATAATTAACGTATATGCCATGAAGAAGGTCGCCCATCAATGAAATAATAGTTGATAGAACTTCTTTTTTTTTCAATTATTAATCTCTTTTATTGACATATAAAATAAAAACATACAAACACTCCACACTATGACCCACAAAGCCAAATTGGGCTTGTCTGTGGTGGTTATTATCGAGAGAAACTCACTGCAGCTTGAACAATCAACGCTTTTGAAAGATGCAGTTGCGTTCCTAATCGTAGAACTCGTTGTGCAACGTCGAGTCTCAAAATACCACTGCTAAATAAAATCTATAACCTAACTTTGATATTTGTGTCTTCAGTATATTTGCATCCAATGAAGCAGAAGATTCCATACGACCATCTACCCTCCCACACCACTAAAGAGCATGGGTGGTTCGCACATAAACCAAATAATAGCGCCTTCCTCTTCGTGAATACATGACTAGACGATCCTCTCTTTTGTCAATACATCCATAAAAAATGTATGTATGTATTTATTCAATTCTTTCCTCTGATTAACGACACCCGTCAGTAATGACTATGCCTGTACATGATTGAGCGGCGGCCATTGCAATGGCTGATTGGATAGGGTAATTCGGGTGGGGGGGGGGAGAGGGGGGGGTAATAATGACATTGTGTAAATTGCACATCAGCCCACCACCAGTCACCAGTGTACTTGCGGTCGTTGTGATGAATACGTTAACACCGCCGAGATGTGATGACACAGATTCTGTATGTACCCTATTGTAAGAAATGAGTCATAGCCTGGATCGAGTTGCATAATGACTTGTTGCATAATACCAGGTCTGATTATGTACTGGAATTAGTAATTCGTGTAATTGCTTGAATACACTTAGTATGGCTTCCGGTCCGTTCTTCCGGTGCATGACTGACAAATACCTGGTTGGTGTTTTTTTTTTTAATACATTTGTCTGGAAACTAGTTTAGAGTCTACTGAATTAAATGAACGTATACTTTTGCTTCATCATTTTATTCGCAGCTACATTGTTTTTAATTTTTATACATCAAATGAAATAATAAATATATCTATGACAACGTTTTTAATTAAGACGTTGTGAATATTTAGTCATACCCGATAAGATGTTTGTATACATGAACAGAGCAGGTGAAGAATGTGTAGGTGATTCAAACGAAAGTCAATGATTATTGTTAGCTATGTCTATAGCGACCCCACCAACAACTAGGTTATTTGGGGGTACAAATGGGTGGCTGGTACATGATTGATGCTCACATGAACCCATGCCTTATGCGGGACTCGAACCAACGAACTACTTCACTCCAGTTTCTAACGTGTCAGATGAACGGTTTAAAAGTTGGGGAAAAGTTGCCCATATTTCACCTTTTTTGTTGCACTTATACGATAGACATGGTCTTTAAAGAAGAGTGATTAAAATATTTAATCTCCAAAGTCGATCCAAGTACAATATCAAGTGACCATAAAAACAGTCAAAATAAAAAAATGTAATTTTTATATTTATGAAGATTGAATTGCAGATAATAATAAAATCTCTCTTCTTTATCGAACTGTATTGCTGGGTTGAGTGTGCAGGTATCCGCCCAATTGTCTTGGGGTCATATATAGGTCACTCGATATCTAGGGATGTTTTTATTCATTTATGTTAGGTTTAACGACGCACCGTACTGATGATTACGATCTATTAGCGTTGGTCAATGATATTTGAAATGATGGGATGATGAGAGGAAATGTTATTTTATTAGGTGTTTTGGATGGTGGGAAGGAGTCGGTCGTGGCCTGTCGTTAAGGAACCATCCCAGTATTGACCTGAACGACAGAGGGAAACCACGAAAAACCTCGGTCAGGATGGTCGACCATGACGGGAATTGAACCACGATCTCCTGAATGAATATTTTATAGTTGTCTCTATAATTCATTGACATCAGACATCTTCTGGTGTTGAAGTTATCATTAGTTTTAAATAATCAAAATGGGGTGGTCAGATCGCCCTTGTGGTGCCCCGTCCAAACGATCCTATCTTTCATCCTTAGCCTCAATTGGGGAACAATGATTTTGTATCAAGTTTCGATGTTATGAAAAAAAAAATCATTGAACTTTATGTTATTTATATATTTCACACAGTTTCCATGAATACACACACACACACACACATATATATATATATATATATATATATATATATATATATATATATATATATACATATATATATATATATATATATATATATATATATATATATTCATTTATTTATCTTTTGTGCATACCGGTACTTTTTTTATATGTAATTCATTGTATTTATATACCGAACGCAGCTAGAAGTCGACCCGAGGAGCCGACAGGCCTCGCTTCCAATCAACTTCAAAACTTTTCCTATCAATAATTTCACTGAAGATAGATTTGTATATTATACTTATCGTGGAATAATCACGAGACGTCAAGTCGAGAAACAACGTACGACTAGCAAGGCACAAGGGAAATCATGAAAGAACAAAAATAATTTGAAACAAGAATAAAAAGTCGTACGATTTTGAATCCAAGGATATTACTCGTGTGAATATATTATTCATTTTCAAAAGTATCAGTTTAATTACTTCTGACACTCGTTTCTCCGCGCTCATCTAACAACGACGTATGACTGGCGTCCGTCATTTTATAAATATGTATTTCGAACAATGTCGTTGATTGCGCGAACGAAGGTGTCACCGCGGGAATGAAAATACAATTAATTCGTGGTGTTCGTTTTTAATTCCCCTCCATACTATAAATGCCGTGCAAGAATGATTATAATAATAATTTATTGAGGTTTTCCTCCAATAAAACAAACAGAATATTAAATATTGTAGGGTCATTTAACAATTCACTCTAGCCTTAATGAGCGTGCTATAGCAAGAATAATTAATTAATTATTTTTAATTGCAATAATTGATAATTAATTAATAAATGCATTTTTGTTTTTCGGTTATAAATTATATAGTAATAGGCTATTACCAGCACTACAGTGGTAATTAAGGCGTTTGCTTGTTGTGACTGGGAGATGAGGGTATATCGGACCTCTGTTCAATCCCCGTTAACATCAATCTTAACGGAGGTTCATCGTGGCTTTCTTCTGTAGCTTATTGGCTAATGCCGGGATGGTTTCTATAATATAGGTCACGACCGCTTCCCTCTCACCAACCTTTTTACTACCTAAGAAATTTTCACATAGACCTATGATTAGGCATTTATCCGACGCCAATAGATCTTGGTAATCGGTACATAGCGTCATTAAAAAAGCAGAATAAAATGATATGAAATAATAAGGATATTACAAGGTCATTGACCGTTATCCATGCCCTTTTAGCCTTGTTAGCGAATCATCATGCAATGTTTCGATTTCAGATTGCGGTGCGCCTGCAATAGTTTGACTAGGCAATACCGCATTACCGATGACTTTCCACTAGATATCAGTTTCGTTCGCTCACAACTGTAATTATTACGTTTGTTAGGTGAAACTGGTTGAATCTGATAGTGTCCCCTCGACGCTCTACATTGTTGTTCGGTAGGCCTACAATACGTTCGTCACGCTTTAAATAATTATATCATAAAAGTTTATATTAATGCTTTCATATGCAAGGTTTATTTATATAAAAAGCGAAAACATGAATTCAGACTTGAATAAGAACAATATGAAATACTCTGATTATGAAGACTCTTGTATGATTGAAATTTATTCGCTGTATAAATAAAATGAATACATACACACACACACACACACACACACACATATATATATATATATATATATATATATATATATATTTATATATATATATATATATATGAAATTGAATATATATATATATATATATATATATATATATATATATATATATATATATATATATATGAATATTGAATATATATATATATATATATATATATATATATATATATATATATATATATATATATATATATATATATATATATATATATATATATATATATATGTATATGAATATATGAACTCATGTGAATTACAACTACTGGTATTGTGATAATTTTTATTAATACGCAAACAAGAATAATTATTTCATTATACACATAGGCCTATAACAATACACGCTGATAACATAGCTCAAATTGAAAATTTTAATTTGTTTATGGGAATCATATATTCATATTCTCTCGAACATAATACACCTTTTATGGGGTGGTAAAAATATCACGCGCAAATTTTGTAAAAAATAATAAATATACAATTTTCATGGGATGTGATTGTTATTACATATGACATTTTTTGTCGGAGTCGTAAAACTAGTTGATTAAATCACGCCTCATTACCAAGATCAGCCCGTGCCCTTGAGTCGGACGAAAAACGTGAGGTTTTCATCTATTTAATTTGTATTGGGTTTAACGACGCACAGTCCTGATGACTAAAATTTGTTGGCGTCGGTGAATGATTATGAATAAGATGAACGGGATGATCAAGATGAAAGGTATTCGTATCAGGTGTTTTTGGATAGTGGGAAGGAGTCGGTCGTGGCCTGTTGGTAAAAAAGAAGTAACTATCCCAGTATCAACCCGAACTACATAGTGAAACCACGAAAAACTTGAATTTGAATCGAAACCCTGTCTCCTGAATGACGATTCAGTGTGCTAGCCACTAGACCACACAACTTAGTTTTGAAAAGTAAGAGAAAATTTGGCAGAACGTATATTTATTAGCGTCAGAACTTTATAGTCTCGCGAGACTAGAGCTCGAATCTTCCTATGGTTAACCATGGCAGAGGTTGATGTGGTTTCTAATGCTGGGATGGTTCACTATAGAGCAGGCTTAGACCGCTCCCTTGATTGTCTCCCATATAACTAATATCACATCACAAACGCCATTGAATGATGAAACAGATCTGAGCTATCATTACAGTACGTCGTTAAACCTTATACGGTTAAAACTTGATGAAACTTGTATTAAAATACAGAAATTACTCGAGTTATTTTAAGTATATCTATATCTATAAATCTACTATATAGTTGAACCCAAACATAACATAAATTATGAATAATCTATAATTTGTTGTTTCATCAATCATGTTACGACCCACAAGAAATTCATATTTTAACCCCACAGTTTTTTGTTCAGTGCATCGATATTAATAGTCATCATATTGATTACCATTATCAGCAGATTAGAGCTCTCGGTCACTGGATTATATTTCGAACTGAGTCAATGTCTTCGAGTTGACCTGGATTCGTGATAATAGATATTCAACTCTTATAGCTGTTTCAGCTCATATATATATATACAATTTTGTGGATAAAACCCGAAACATTGACCAAAGTTCAGAAATGATTATATCTATAAAAACTGCAGAACAATGAGGTACCCATACTGCTATAATTTCTTCAGCACCGGTCTTTCAGAGGTCACGTACACTTGGCGTACACTTGTATACATAAAAACACATCAAAATGCATCCTGAAGGAAATGTATCAAGATGATACGCACTAAAAACTAGCACAGTGTACAGACGCTTCCGATGTATACAGGTGACAAATTAGTGGTAGAATATGCGTTGATTTCATTTTAGTTCAAAGAATTTAAATTTAAATGTCTGTCAAGTCCATTTTATGTGGCCGCGACTGTACCAAATTGCCAGTCGTCGGATTTATCGTAATTATACAGACTGTATAATCGAAACTAAAATCTAAAACTCCGAATATTCTTCTTGAATATTCAATCATTTATAATAATTATCATAATTAGATAACATGTATTGAAAATCTTCATAGCACATATATAGGCATAGGATTCATGCCGTACTATATTATTTTATACTTGGAAATTATGTTCATTACTTTTTAATCATGCTCGAAGTAAAATATAGGGAAATTGATGAAGATATGGCTACATGTGTACAATCGAATTGAATCTAGGACACTCACCGAGATCCGAATATATCGCACTGGTAACTTTCTCATTGGCTCGTTGGTCTAGGGGTATGATTCTCGCTTAGGGTGCGAGAGGTCCCGGGTTCAAATCCCGGACGAGCCCGATTTATTTTTAATTTTTCATAATAAGATCATATCGATATGTATATCGATGTATTGCATGTATATATAATATATATTTAATTATTTATATGTGTATATGGAACAGATCGATTTACGTGTTCTTATGATATTATATTACTCGAATAAAAATTTAACCGGGCTCGTCTGGGATTTGAACCCGGGACCTCTCGCACCCTAAGCGAGATATACTTAAGGATAAGTGTATGTATTATGTATGTATCACTATGAAATAATAAACATCTATCTATCTACCCCTAGACCAACGAGCCAATGAGGAAGCTTGCAGTGCGATTTATTCGGATCTCGATGAGTGTCCTATATATATATATGTATATATATATATATATATATATATATATATATAGATATATATATATATACATATATATTTATTTATGGGCCATATGTATGTATATAATATATATATATATATATATATATATATATATATATATATATATATATATATATATATATATTTATATATATATATATATATATATATATATATATATATATATATATATATATATATATATATATATACACATACACACATATGGCCCATAAATAAATATATATAAATATATATATATATATATATATATATATATATATATATATATATATATATATATATATTTATGAGCCATATGTATGTATGTATATATATATATATAAGCAAATATATAAGAAAAAAGTATCAGATCACATCTATCGATATATTACAATAATTTACGGTAAACATATATTGTAATATTGAGCCATGTTTATCTGGTCTAATGAAGCATGATACTCAACTTAACTGTAATTGAATGCATTTAACTGTAACACCTATAAGCATGAACCGCAAGCCCAGTCAACCTGATAACTCTATACCTGTGTATTTATTTTCATCCATTTGAATCTCATCTCTCTGACGTATAATTAACTGTTATAAAAACTGTTGTTGTTAACTGCTATGTTGGAGCGTATCGAAATAACTCTCTTTTGTCGTTTGTGTATGGATTCATTTCATCATCTATCCGTCTTGCTTGTCAGTGGTATAACTAACACCGGACATGAAAAAGTTGTATGTTAATACCAGAAGAAATTACTGACTTGATATAGTCAATATTATTTTTCGATTGGTATAGTGGAAAAGGACATATGCTTACTTCGAATTATAGCCTTACTATTCGAAATAATTCCGAGGTTTTACCGTTTTATACTGTGAAACATTGAACCTACATGAACGAATATGTTCCAAGTATTCAAACATTATTATTTTCAATTTCTAGGCCTGCTAATATTTGAATAAATGTACTGTACGTCTGTAGATGTGATAATGAAAAGAGTATTCAGTGTATAAACTCGCATACATTCTCAACAATTATATATAAGTTATATATATACATATATATATATATATATATATATATATATATATATATATATATATATATATATATATATATATATATATATATATATATTCTGCCTTATCACCTCCGCTTCAAAGATACTATCGATTTATCTCTTCGCATTTTTTATAATTTCAATGAAATGCATGCATGGTCAGTATATGAATTATGTCAATAGTTATACACAGTCCTGTCAGGTATCGACACGAAAACTTCCACAGTCTTTCCGTCACCTAAAATCAGTATATAATACATGACAAGAGTACCAACAAGAACATTCCCATTCTCAAGCATTCTCACGGTGAAATAAGTATTTCATGTTTCAATTAAGATATAAATGCTTGCAACGTTTTTTTTCTCTTAGAATCTTGATATGGTCTTGTCTACTATCTATAAGATTCCATTAGGCATGAAACATTTTGAATTTTGATGGAGTTTGAGAGTTTCAGAAAATGGTTCTTATTTCATTTCCGTCATTGTGTCACTGTATTACGTATTTACATTATTGCATTATACATTATCAAGTTTTTTCTTCAATTACGTTTTGATTGTTCTAATAACTAGATGTCGATTGACTGAACAGTGTCAAATTGAACAGTTCCGCCATTGTATTTTATAGAAACGTAGGCGTACGTTCTGTAGGGCCCTATATACACCATTGAATTAAAAAATAATACAATGCTCGTTCAAATCATGATTATGTGGCTTATATTTTTATTTATCAATAACGATCAAACTTTGCCTAAACTTTTTTTTGAATTGATATACAATGTATATATATATATATATATATATATATATATATATATATATATATATATATATATACTGTGGGAGTTTCGGACGAGGTAATGAATGAACTCAGTGAATATAAGTAAAGTTGATGTATTTTATATACTTCTGGTTACAGTTAAAACATGCTTCTCAGAAATATATATATATATATATATATATATATATATATATATATATATATATATATATATGTATATATATATATATATATATATATATATATATATATATATATATATATATATATATATATATATATATGTATATATTATATATATATATATATATTATTATATTATATATATATATATATATTTTTTTTTTTTCAATAACATCGAAACTTGATACAAAATCATTGTTCCCCAATTGAGAGGCTTTTTACATCTCACAACCCATGAGTAAAACCTGCAGGGAACGAACAAAACAGGACAAAAAGCGTCAATACAGGCCTTTAGCTCCCAACACATGGTTGGTAAACGGTAGGACCAATCAGACTAATTATTTTTGCAATTAAACAACAGTGAGTAGGCCTATATCTGTGCCTCTACGTTCACTAAAAATCATAATTTTCTATTAAATTACTCTTTAAAAAATCGTGAAAACAATTAAAAACAGGTAGAATCATGTTGATTTTTGACAATCATTTTGAAGGGGTTGAAAACATACCACGAACTAAAGCTCTTCGTACGAGCACGTATTGAATACTAGTGATCATCTAACCGAAAACTGTAAGTTAATACGGTGATTGGTTTTTCGTTGCCAACTTGGGCCCCGAACGTCTGCAATCAAGCCGGTAGGCAAGATGTAAAGAGGCCTCTTAAGGCTGCGGATGAAAAGTATAATTGAAGAAAGTATAAAAATAATACCGTCACCATAATTTTATTTACGTGACTATAATTGCAATTGTTGGATGTTGACAAGGATTCTAGTCGATTGGTTGAACCATCAACGGTTTTATAGAAACGTGGGTTCAATGCGCCGTTTGCACGGACTGTGACATCACAAACAAAATACAAATAAGCCGTCTGAAATGTATTTTCAAATCCACTCCTATGTTTTATTAAAGCTGCTCTCAGTTACAAAAACTATCACGAATTGAATTAAGATGATAATTTCCATTGAAAATTATAAATAACAAAATTTAAAAATGATAGATATAGTTGAGATGAGTGTAAAATATGTACAGTTCAATGTAAAGAATATATCACATTCATTTGAAATACCTATACGGATAGTATTTTTTGAAAATATTGAAGGTCTAAGCCTAAATAAATAACAGTACATGTGAATGAAAAATTATGAACAAGTTCAACATTCAAGTTTAGTGCACTGTATAAGAAGTTCTTTACTTATTTATTTTTGTTAAAGTGGTTTAAAAGTTCCGTAAATGACTCCATTATATATAATACCAAGAATTATCAGTTTTTGCTACAGACTACTCCAGTACCTAAAATATTTTCTGATTATTTTACCTCTGAATCAGATTCCATACATATCATTTTCATTTGTTTTTTCATGAGTTTTCATGAGTTTTATCAAAGTGTGATCATATTGAAATTTTTATATTGAATATTTTGAATTTTTGTTACATAACCTTTTTTATGACTTTCCACTATATCATGTAATGATCCAAAAGGAAATAAAACCATTATTATTATTATTATTATTAATAATAATATATAGTTGATCCTAATAATTTTACCTTTGTATTTATTTGTTTTCTGATTATTCTGCTGCTCAAGTATTATTTTCGTTATTTTTCTTAATAATTATTCATCACCGACATATTATAGCTGTTATGATCCAGTGTATTATTATATTTTTGTATTTTTATTTGATGTGTACTCAAGTCAAGTAACGTCCTCTCATATAATTTATTAATTAAATTCATATAATATGATTCACATAATTCATTAATTTGTACGAAGGAAGACATTTCTTTTCATTCAATTAAATCTGTTAGAACTCCACAGTTAAGCCCTTATGGGGCTTTGTGGAAATGCCACGTGAATGTCGTTTTTGTAATTTATGTGTAATTTTTGAAGCAATAAAAAAAAAAAAAAAAATTATTATTATTATTATTATTATTTAACCCAACATTGAAATAAATATTTGATTTTTACAAACTGGATTGCATGAAACTTATAGCACTTGATTGAGTATTGGCCAGCAAGTATCTGCAACAGACTTATCATGTATCACATCTTCATCTGAGCGCATCGGTTATTACGGGTCAGATGTTCAAGTCGGCCCATCAATCGAGTGTCTATCAACAGTGCACAATCTGTGCCCTTGCAGACCGTTACTGTAACATGCGGACTGATACTCGCCCAAGGAAACGAACAGGGGCTTCGAATGATCGACGCAGTAAGATCAGTATTCAAATGTTACAGTGGTTTCGCACAGACGTTGTAATATGACCATGTAAGGACATGGCATGTGAATATATATATATATATATATATATATATATATATATATATATATATATATATATATATATATATATATATATATATATATATTCATGCACGTGCTAGCCAGACAAATGCTAGACAAACTACATAAAGATGGGAAATTGTATCTATACATTGATTATTCAGTTTCTACAAAGGCGGCAATTCGGAGTTTTTTTGTTATTAATTCATCAATAGCACCGAAATAAATACTCACAATAATCATGTTGTATTAATGATATCCTCAAAAGAGTCATTATAAAAGCATTGACTGAAAAAATGTTTTTATAATATCGACGATTTTTTAACGGACTGCGTGTAAATAATCACCAAGATGCATTGAGGGTTGCGTTGGTTTGCCGCCGGGAGAACGCAACCCTCAATGCATCTTGATCATCACTAACATATGAAGTGTGATCAATGTGTGACGGTCAAATGAATATTTTCATTATTGTATGGCCTAACAGCAATATTCAGACAACATTGGTGCATATCTATATTTAATTTTGTAATAAATCTACATTGTTATATTTATTTGTATGACGTCTCCTATATCATGTGGTATCATGAATAATTCAAGGAATATATTATTATTATTATGATTATGATTATGATTATCATTATTGTGAGTGCGACATGTGCGCTGATCCTTTTTTATATTTTTTACTTCATGTCATGAAAATAGTCGCACTACAGTCAAACCATATTGTGGCTTAGTGGGGCTATTGGCAATTCAATAAATACTTGAATAAATAAAGGGTCCTTTTGGCAAAAAAATAAATATTATCATAATTATAGGAGGAAGATTGAGGGACCAGATAAGTGAAAGCGTTAGGAGAAGAGGAGGTTTAGGAAAGATGTGGGAGAGGAAAGATTGTGGGTTGAACGAAAAACATGGAGAATATATTAGTAGGGATGGAAGAAGAGTGTGAAGAAGGCAATGAAGACGAGGAAGATGATGTGACTGGATTGTATCATTTGAGAGGCCCCAGGTAATGGTGATCAACCCCCCCCCCCCCCCCGACCTGACTTGGATCCGGGAGATCGATATTTATCTATTACTAGGAAAACGCGAGATGCGCGTTGTGAGATAAGCTCAGAAGTATAGAAATGTACAATGAAAAATAATTTGTCAGCTCAATCCACATTAACGGACCTTGAATTACTTAAAACGTTCAAAAACCTTACCTGCAACTTGTTGATATTTATAGTGCTGCAACCTGTCGCATATACACTTTGCAAAACCAATTGATCCTAATATTCAATAAAATGGACACTTTTATTGTTTTCTTTGTTATTTCTTATCTGATTGTTGCAAAAATGTCTGAAAAGGTGTATAATAGTATTGTTCATATTCGGTGAAAATTTGAGAGCTTTTGAACAATTCTTGTTTTTCAAGTATTTTTCCTCTGGGTTATTCTTATGAGGATTTTCCAAACTTTCCGACTTTTTTACGGAAAAACCTCCCAACCGATTTTTGTGAAAAACAATCCCAGTCTATTTTGGTATGACAGAAATATGTGAAAAAAGTTTCAAGTCGATAGGTATTTTTTCCTGACCTGTATGCCACGCACAAAATTACAAAAAAAAAAAAAAAACATAAAAACCAAGCCCATTTTTTTTCGGTATGTGAAATCAAATCTTCGCTATGCTCTAATTATTATTATCATCATATTTTTCAACTTATTAAAATATACTCACTTCATGAATATTTCATAATAGCGTACATTTTGTATAGTTGGCAATAGAATCATAGCACATTGAACTCGAATCAAAATTACAGTCAAGATTGACTTCAAGTTTTCAAGCTCAGACCTATAAATCCTATATAATATATTATTGTTGTGTTCAACCTTACTTGAAATTCAGTAAATTTTCATGAACCTGTTCTGTTGATTTTGTTCCAACATGCATACTAGAGGGAAGCGAGTCAAAAGTTAACATCCGATTATGTCTTGTGTTCCGATTATGATTATGTCTCCCCACTTCAATATTTATTGGATACCCATGCATGGACACGAGCTAGGGCAGGACTATAAGTATAGGTAGACCTGAGTTCTAGTTTGATGTATGTTTATAGTTTTGTTATTCTAAATGTTTCAAGACCATTCATCGTTTTGCCTCTGTTTTTTTTGTGTCAGAAACAATTAAATATAATTTGTTGTGTAAATGTTTTCATGTTTAAAGGTACAAAACTATGGGAGTAGAAAATGAGTGACCTAATTACTGCGTGGCCATAAGCCTTAGGCATACTTACAGTTTTGAAAGTGTCTATATTTTGAAATAGTTTGTCCCTATTTTTCAGTAGTTTACTCAAGTGTCCGCTATGGGCTAATCGACTAATTAGTCGATCAAATAACCAGATAATCAATGGAGGTAAAAAGCTAACATGCAATTGATTAAACTTGAAAAGCCAGTCCTCAGAAGATGACAACCAGAATATTTGAAAACTTCAAATGATTGATAGTGGATATAACGAATGAACATTTGTGTATTTTTCGTTCTGTTCGTTAATATGTCGTTAATTATTATGAGGTGTCGCTAAACAGAAAAAAAGCCATTTAGTTTGTTAGCTGATTGGTCAGAGAGAGAATTTTATTCGTGGTATATTGCTATAGGCCTATACTAAATAACTATTTAAATGTCAACGAAAAAATTGTGAAAAATGTCGATAATCACATAAGCGTGCAGCATGCAATTTCGAAAGATTTAACGCTTTTGAAAGATGCAGTTGCTTTTGTTATCGTAAACTCGTCCTGAAAAATCACGAAACCTTAAAAATGAAACTACTATACACAAATATAACGGTGGTTCTGGTACTTATTAAATTGATAGACGACCTTCTTCTTTCTTGAATACAATATATTTTAGTTTTTTTATATTATCATGCTCCTCCTACCACCATACAAGATGTGGGTGTAAGGCAATTCTGATGAATATTTGATTGTTGAAATAAGTAGAACATATTTCTTTTTGCATTTCCAAGCGTGTAATAAATGCAGCACACGTATACAGCTGATGTATATAGCCTACAGCTGTGTAGATCATCTGTAGTCCTACGCAGCCGAAAATATGTTGGAACTATAGATCAACTCTATGTATTTTTAGTGTGTGTCTGATGAGGATGAGTGGAGAGCATAAAATTCTCGTGATGATGATGATTATTGTTTGCTTGACGACCCCACCAACAGTTAGGTTATACGGGGGTACGAATGAGCAGGTGATTATGAATATATAGAGTGATGATTATAGTGAGAGGCCATTTACAAAAACTTATGCCTTATGCAGGACTCGAACCCACGCCCAACGGTGACTTCAGTTTCTGAAGCGGTGCCTCAGCTGACCGAGCTACTGAGGGTGGCATGAAATTCTCGATATACGCTTTTTTCCGCATGTTTACCAATTCAATTGATCCACCACTGACCATGATAAATATTTTGGTCCATGATCAGCTGTTCAACAACATGAGAGTACACATAGGACTGAAAATGTATATCGAGTTTTTATACGTGAAATAAAAATAAATAAAAAGCTTCGGTATTACCTATTGTGTGCGAATTAAAATAGAGACATTTCCATCAGACCATCAAAAACGAAAAATAATATGTATACATTGTTCATAATTTTCACAGATTCATAACAAAAGTTCCATTATTTATATATCACAGTGAATTCAGTATATATATATATATATATATATATATATATATATATATATATATATATATATATATATATATATATATATATATATATATATATACAGGCTTCTGTCACGTAACAAATGACAAACAATAGTTACCATAGCAATACATCGAACTGGTGGTACCAAAGCTTGTGATTGGTTTATTCCAACTGGTGGACATTGTTGTCTGTCTCTTTCAACAATGAGTGACGTCACTTGACAGAAGCCTTTACCTATACAAACAGATTGATTTACTTGTCGTTATGATCTTATTATTAAAATAAAAAATAAACCGGGCTCGTCCGGGATTTGAACCCGGGACCTCTCGCACCCTAAGCGAGAATCATACCCCTAGACCAACGAGCCAATGAGAAAGCCGGCAGTGCGATATATTTGGAACTAGATTAGTGTTCTAGATTCAATCGTTCGCTAGTAGACATATAGTGAGTAGTCGATCGATATAATATATATACCTATGTGTCTGAATATATATGGAAAATTAATTAAAAATCATCTCGTATGTAAATAAAACAATGTAAAATGTCGGCTCAATTTTGGAATTTAAAGACGCATCTGTGTTTTTTTCTATGAAAATCACAGTTAAACCCCTAAAATACCGGTACCAATCTTGAGTCATTTGACAGGCGCAAAATGACATCGTTGTCGATGCGCCCAAAAAACCCCAACATTCATTCACCAATCTTGACCTCTTTCAATATCACAGTTGAACAATGGTTTTTTGCTTTTCGTACATGTTAGTAGCCTATAGACAACCATCAAGTCTCGTATAAATACAGGTAGAATGATGTAATTGACCACTAGTTATAGGCGTGGCTAATCGCCAGGCCACCTAGATCTATACTTCATGTGGGCATTTAGAGATACTCTGATAAGTGAATGTGAAATTTCCCACATAACAAAGCCCATTTGATTGGATGTTTTGTTTTGTGACGTTTGTGGGCGGGTCAATCACTAGTCGTTAATTCCGATATTATTGCATCTATTTCTCCACCGTATTCAAGTGTTGCTTCCGCGTCTACCGGCCTCCACTGCAAACTCCGATCATGTCTTAATAACTGGATCATGCATGCGGGTAACGTGACGTCACGCGTAATACCGGCGCCGTCCTTGGCGGAGGCGTCGCGACGTCCAGACTGATAGTTTGTAGGTCAAGAGACGATTCGTGTGCGACAGAGAGCACACTATATGCTTAGCGACCACTCGACATAATTGACGTGAAGTACAGCGAGATTCTTGGGATTAGATGAGAGAGACGACCTGCATTTAATATATATGGATGAGCGTCGATGGAATTTTTTTTTTTGTAGGTGTATTTGTATTCCTGATGGATCACGAAGAGCTCTGGACTGTCGTCAATGATTTATATACCTTTTTATTTTCGGTATTCTGGGGTAGATTGGATTTATTCGAGTGCGATTGATCGTCGTCTATATGTGGGATGTATTTATTCTCTTTCCTGTCTGAAACGATCATATGTAATACGAGTTCTATCAGGCATTTGGTACAAAGCTGCATATTATATGCATTGAATATATATATATATAGGTTACATGTGTGTACAAAGTGACTCTACGGCTTTCCTCTATCATAACACAAGCCATTTCATGTATACGTACAGAATTTTCAATTCTGAATAATTCATGTATGTTCAAAGTACATATATTATTGCCCCCCAAAATGCTGTACTTGTCATTTGAATACAGTATCTTCTCTATAAATTTATAATTAAAAGTACATAATTCATCTATCGATTTCGTTGGAACTACGTGTGATTAAGTTATTGTTGCTTTGTTATTATTGCCGGTTCTAACATCATGGGTGGAGGTGCCGTGTTTTGTTTAACCGTGTCAAGTATAGAACGCCAACGTCGCCAAGTAATGAAGAACTTGAAATACTGCAGCTCTTGAAGTTTATAAGTGACTGCGCTTTTTCAGGAAGACAGTATACAATTAGGAAATAAATAAATTTCTTGAAACCTTTCCAAATGCAGCTATATAAATTTATTTAGTGTGATGATATGAATAAGTTTCGCAATATTTACTATTGTTCCACTTTGAAGGAAGTTGATTTAACAAGAAAAGTTGAAAGAAGCCAAGAGTTACATTTATTCAATTGGTTATGATAATTGATAGTGTAAAAAAAAATGTATTGTAAATAGGTCAATACAAATGTTTTCTCGAACTTGCATATTATGCGATTAATGGCACGTATATACAACTGTTAGCTGTACTGAAGTATTTCCACTCGCAATGTTATTTCCTAGCACACTGTCGGCGTCGTATGGAGTGCAATAACATATCTATAGTTACCGATACAGGTAGCTCAGTGATAACACGCTTGCTCCACCCCACCCGAGAAGTGAGGGGAAATCGGGCGCCGGTTGCATCCCCGTCACCATTCATCTTTATAGAGGCTATTCCTGTTTTCCCTCTGTGGCCTATTCATGATTAAAAGCTATCCAGGCGGCAGCACTGTCGAAGTGGGCGATTGGCCGTCCGGAGGCAGTCAGCCCTAGATATCATGTTGTTGTATGCTTACACACATCATATTTGTAATTAATATTGTAATTTTGATAGTTAATAGTTTCGGTAATTTTAATTTCGTATTTAATATTGTAATTACACATAAATTAATATGTATTTAATTTGAAAGTATCTGCCTCCGCCCAGTTCACTAAAACGTCACCAGATGTCAGCCACTTTGCTTTCAATCACGAATAGGCTAATGCGGATTTGTTTCCCCTACTATATAGGCCACGACCGCTTCCCTCCCACTATAGCCATCTTATAACCTAAACAAACTTAATCTTGATTATCTCATCTTATAACCTAAACAAACTTAATCTTGATTATCTCATTAATCATTCGACGCCAATAGTTCGTATAGTGCGTCTATTCTAGTGCGTCGTTAAAGCCAATTTAAGTAATAAAAGCGAGTATATCAAGTTTATCAAGCGTTTATATTTCATTTCACATTTCTCTTTTGTCCATGCAGGTATCGAGGCTTTGGATACCGCCGTCAACTACTGGGAGGACGCCCTCGCCGCGTACGAGTACCGCAATGCAGACAACGACACCCCACTGGCCGTGACCAGTGCAGAGGAAGCCGAGTTCTCCAGAGAAATCCAGAACCTACTAGATGCTGCGTACGAGCTACAGAACCAGAGCGAGCTGTTGTTTCTGGATCAGGTATAGTTTTGTACATTCTATTCGGAATCAAGATCACCCCCAATGACAACAGGAAAAAATTGCTGGTGAGAAACCGATGCAACAGATGTCTATATCAGGGAATCGTAACATTTTGGTTGATCATTAACTCGTTGTCCATGGCGATGATCAAAAAACAACCAATAGCCAACTCTTAGTATCATCTAAACTAAGCTTCTTGATTAACTTTACCACTAGAACGTACATATTGGAGCGCTGTGCCTGCATCTCCACAAGCCTTCCATGGCAGTCCATTGGAATGACGGACCATTGCAATTGTCCATGTCTATTGTTAATATCTATGTATAAATATGACATATGGGACTGAAAGTGTGGGAAATCGTAACTATAGTAACCATCGTTTATGTAGTAACCCGGTATTTAGGTTCTACCACAATCATAAGTTATTGAGGAACAAGTTTCAATTATATAGTGCATGTCTCAATTGTCGCCTCCATTGTTTCGAATTTTGAATTTACTTATTTTCTAATTTTGAAATTTCTAATATCTCATTTCTTATCGATTAATTTGTTCTTTGATCCTTCATTGAATCATCATCCGATTGTATTTTTGGAAAATGATAGTATGGTGGTATTGGTCTATTGGAGTAGGCCTATGACAATGATAGTGGTTGGTTTTCCTAAGGTGGACAGTTGTATATATAAGTAATTTATATAGCTAAAACGACTGCAGACTCGAAAACTTGATGTACATACTATAGGTCTTCTCTTTGGGACCTTCATACCATGACTTACAATCTTTTGCAGTCAGAATTAGCATTGTTGACCCAATAATACGTGATCAGAATGGGATTATAGGTATTCAATATTTTCATTGGCTCTCACCATGACAATTTGATCTCGATAGCCATCATGAAAACATAACAAGTGACAAAAAACTGTCATAATTTTGCTTGGATAGTTCTCCATAATGTAATATGTATCGAGTCTTCTCTGTAAAGACAGGTCAAAGAACCTTGGAGAACTCAACAGTTGGTCATGATCGATCGAAGAGGCTGTGATTCATCTATTCAAAATGTCATAATATATTTGACAGCTATATTTCAAAATTTGTACAGTTTACGTTAAAAATAAATATCATCTTCAATGGGAATAATAACATTATTATCGCACGATAGACTGTCACATGCCTGCGTTATATTTCGAAGTTCTACTAATTTATAGTTACCAATGTGCATCGACTACTGTCTACGGTGTTTGAAGTGTGAAGTGCAACCGGTGAAGGTGCACTTTGGTCGTCAGAAGCGTGATAATCGTGATCGGCGTGCGGTAGGTGTAGACACATGTGTACAGAGTACCACGTTTAGACACTGTCTAGCTCGTTGTCTTGTTTTCTCGTTGTCTTGTAGGTGTAGACACATGTGTATATAGACACTGTCTGGCTCGTTGTCTTGGTTTGTGCAGAAGAGTTCGATGCACGGCTAGACCATGGTGGGCCAGAAACGTTGACACTCGAATCACGTCCATGTTTCTACAGTAACGAATGTATATGTATATAAACAATCTTCTATGATCTTGTTCGTCTCGTTATTATTAGTTTTTAGAGGGAGTACACAGCAGTCTACTTTTATTCTGATTCTATAGCTATGGTGGTCAGAGGTGAAGGTAGAATATACATTTATACACGAGAGAGGAAGGTTGTGACTACATAAACTTGACATATTTTTGGCTCACCTCGTGAGCAATGCTAGGATTTTGTAGGAATAGAAAAGGACCGGACATGTTGCCATGGTATTTGGGTCTTCTAGTAAACATTATCCAATCAAAGTTCTATAGTTTCTTGAGACTTGAAGTTAGGTTCGGCTCAGGGCGTTATTTCAAGTGTGACAGTAGCGGTAAGGCTCCAGAGTTTTATAAACTATAATTGATCGAGCTGTAAGAATTAATTAAGTTTGAGGGAGGGGGGGGGGAGGTCAGCAAGACGAGGCATGTGATAGTTGATATTATGTTTTGAGTTCGAATTTTTCCTTATCGTTTGTACTGTATTTGTTATTTATATTTCCTACCGACTTTGTTCCAGTCTATAAGATTTTATCTTCAGAACTGAGTGATGGCGTGCTGGGTTTTATACTCGGTTCACTTCACTTCCACTTCTGTTGTAATAAATTGACTGACATGTAATCTTTTAATCTCAATCCTTTATGTGACCAAACCAACAATAATGCTAGGACTACCGTTCGATAAAAAATTGACAAACAATATCAAAACTTCATCATCGAATACATTTTAATCGAATACAGTTATCGAATGATATCGAATCGAATCGAAAAATATGCAAGACTGGAAAAGTCATATAAGTAGACCTATTGGCCATGTCATTTAGGTATATTGAAAGAAAACGCTACAATACAAGCCGTGTATGGGAGAGGGGTAAGTTTAAACTTGGGTTTGCAACTTCATTTAACAACAGAACAAAAAATTATTTTCTTCAAACACTTTGAATAATGTTTTAGTAATTTCAATGGTAAACAGCATTGTCACACTGACAGCAACAAAAAACAGCGCTATTATTAAATCAAATAATTTTAGGATGATTCTTTCAGGTACTCAGTTAAGTCTCATATCAGGTATTTACTATTTCCCCATACTATATTTTCACAGATCACTGTTTCTATTTACACCGAATATTTCAATTTAAGGTCGAATCGAAGTTCTAAAATATCGAATCGGTCGAAAACATCGGAACCGAATGGCAACTCTGAATGATGCTCTCTTTGTTTCAGCGCTCTGTGTTATTCAGAACGGAGAGCTCTTACCGCAATCATGGCGACACTGTCATCACCTCTACACCCGAGTCCTTCGTTTCGGCTCAAGACGAGGTAAGTTTCGTATCATTCAAAAAACAGCTCGAATTGGACGTCTTATGGGGGCGCTGAAGAGCGTATACCGGAATACGAATACTACCAAGAGTGAACGTGGGCTTGGCGTGTAGTAATGCCGTAAGAGCTACTATTTCGGGGAATTGGTTAGAGCACAGAGAAGCGATGGTAAGGGTTATTTGGGTCAGGTTTTGATCGTTTCCTCGAATAGGTACAGCCTCCTTCATCCACTTTCACATTCTCTTTTCAAGTAAACACGTCAAGCCCACTTTCACTCTTGGTATCCGTATTACAGTATGCGATCTTCAGGTTCCCCGTTTTTATTTGGAAATCACAACGCGGTCGCCGTATGGAAACGCCATATTTGAATTTATAAAATATTGCCTTCATTTATCTGTGGTGAGACTGGTAGGCGGGTTGGTATAACGCACTGAACTGTCACTCGGGAGACCGGGATTAGTTTAACACCGGTCGCCCATTTCAACTATTTATTTTCGATCCCTCAGTCGTTTATGGAATGAACACTGTAATGAGTCCATATCACCACATCAGACTACGGCCGGTTCCTTGCCAAGATCACTTCACAATGCACCTGTACACCTTTCCCAGGAGATGTGAAAACAAAAAATCTATTACATTTTTAATTTCAGTGTAGTTTTGGCTTTTCGAAACCAATGCTAGACTGCTACAAAATGTTTGCGGACGAGAATATAATTGAAGTTTATATGAAACTTAGCTCATTCTTTCGACTTTTTTCGTTAAATAAGATGTGAAAAACATTGAAACTAAATTTGGTATACAACTCTTTCGAACCTCTCGACCCATATGTGGTCACTGTCAAGTTCTATATACCTGCACTTTCGTTATTCACTATCGCAACAGCGCTATTGCAATACTATTTTTGGGGTGCCTGAAGAGCGTATACCGGAATAAAGTCAACACGATTGTGTGACATGGGCTTGGGTGTCTAACCTTTCACCTGAACCCTAACCACATTCCATTGAAAAGTACCCCGAATCCCATGTCACATGACCGAGTCGACTTTATTCCGGTATGCGCTCTTCAACGCCCCCCCTATTTTAAACAAGATATTATCCTTACCACTTCACTCACGATAAAACAATAGTCACAACATAGCATTATATCCCTTTAGAAGCCGCCATTAGTTGGCAAACCTGAGCCCATCCCGGAAGAGCCCGATATTACCAGCACAGATTCCTCGACTATCAGTGTGATTAGTGACGTTGGTATGCGAAGATCATCGTTCTGGGAACCTCTGAGAAAATGTTTACCATCCACTTCCTGTACCTCTACCCGTACCCAGACCCGTACCCGTGCCAGGACCAAGCTTGTTGAAAGTAAACGTGTCGTTGCGAACTCCAAACAGGAGAGTTCCGAATCGCCGCCACCTTGTTCTAGAGTGAGTCTATATATATATAGGAGTACTCGGGCGCCTCATTCTGTAACTGTAAACTAAATGAAGGCGCGGTGAAAGTGTCAAAGTTCATATGATACACCGTGCTTAATTTATAAAGAATCGTCAGAATCAAACGGAGATAAATAAATGCATCCAGGAGAAATTTAGCTGATATTTTACAAACTGAAACAAGTAGGTAAAAAAAATGTCGGTAAAATATTTGCAGATTCTATTCATTTATAAATTTCAACTTCGGAAAACACTTACTGACTGACTGCAAGTGCAGGCCTATACTTTGTGTTCTTGTGCGTATAATGTTATCAGTACATTTTCTTCAGGATCAGTCGTACCTTAATTGATCGACCATGCGGCATGCACCTTGTGTGACCGCAAGTGTCCACTCCACTGGATGAGTCCCTTCGAATGAATGAATATTAGGGTTTTAAGGTGCATCGACAGGGAAGTCATTTAGTTCTTCTGTAGAAATTAGAAAATGAATCAAACAAATACAATATGTATGTTTAAAATTGATTTAGTGTATCGATTCTCTCTCGATTCATAGCTCCGCATTGTGTCATTCTTCACTGAATGAGAGTGTAACAAAGATTCCATTCCATTTACCGGAATTCATTGGGCTTCATCTCTGTTTTTTAAAAATTATTTGCGGCATGTAACGTATATTCGACAAATGAGTAAATCGACTCAAATAAACTGTTTCTGAACATTGGTGTCATACCAGAATATAGATCGCCATTGTTTTTGAACAAAATTGGTTCAGCATCTCTTTCGTAATTTTTTTTCACATTTGTTCCTAAAAATATAACATTGGGAAAAAAATTGTTTTTGCAATTTTTTACTTTTGCAACGAAATTTTCACAGAATGTTAGTATTGCTAATACATAGTATTACATAGCAGTAGAAATTGGCCATTTTTAATAAAATAAATCTATTATAGTGTAAAATTGAAAAAAAGTTCTGGGGTTGGTCAATATGTTGGCAGAATGAGGAAGATAGTTGCAAGACTTCATGATAGTTTCAAAATCAAATTGAGTAGGCCTACGTTCCATGAACACCTTCTTTTTCATCTTGCATACTTTTTTTTTGCGTATTTCTATAGTGACAATAATAATAACTGTTCATCAGTCCTGCCATTGGCAGTGCTGCCACTACAGTGATTTAAAACACGTTCATAGCAAAATGAATTATGTAATTTATTTATTTGGATGTAAACAAGTGTTACGTCGATTGTTTATTTTAGGAATCAACCGAATCGTAACTTGTCTATTACAGTACATAGCAGATAATATGTCCAGATAGCCGTGATCGTATAGTGGTTAGTACCCTGCGTTGTGGCCGCAGAAACCCCGGTTCGAATCCGGGTCACGGCAGGATTTTTTTAAAATCATATCTGTTTAGAAACTAGCCGGATAAACCTTATGTTTCATTTCATCTGTCTCAATTGTTACTTGATGAAAGCGTTTGCTAATCTTGAAATATCTTTTTTATAAAGTGTATATCGACCTTTTGTGGATACAAATACAAATTAGAACACCGCGCGTAAGAATAACTCAAGTGAAAAAATCAATTGGAAACGACATTTTTTCCTCAAGTTTGGAATTTTCACTTGTTTCAATTTGCATAGGTGATTGAGCACATTATTACACATTTTTACATAAATCGGACTAATCGTTTTGAAGAAAATGATAGAAATGTATTTTTCCTAGATTGAATTGAAAACCAATTCGATTTATCAACCTATACATTGATTTGAGCTTCAGAAAGAATTGCCGTGACTGCAAGCAATAGTAGAGTGTCGTGATATAATATATAGGATATTTGAGTGAAATAGTGAAATTTTCATTGTTTTTTCTTCACTTTTTTATACGTGATGATCGAATGTATGTCCTCCGATTCATGAAGATTAATTAATAATGGGGTACCTCTTTTCAATTTTTAATTCAATTTCCATTGCGGTATAGTGTGGGATAAAAAGTCGAACACATGAAAAAAAAAAGTCACATCAAAAACCTCAATATGTGAGCTTGATTAATTACAAACGTCATTTACTTCGTAATACTTAGGGACAATATAATTATTTTCTCCAATCAACTTTGATTTTCCATGCGTTGGTATAGAAAGATCATTTATTATCTGAAAGAGTTGACTTTTTATAAATTTGTTTGTTTGTTTGTGTTCAGTTGCGCACGTTTGCGCGGTGGCAGTTGTCCCTCTCTTTACATTCTCCTCTTAAACTCTTCAATCCTCTCTGCTCCTCTTGCTTCATTGATTTCAACTTTAACGGTAAATTTCCATTTTTTTTTTTGGCCGAAAAAATGTCGATTTCTTTTGGTCTCACAACAATTTTTTTGTCAACACTTTTCAGAAAAAGACATCAATCTATCAAAAAGCTTACCGTAATCGACGTAAATTGCGTGACCGTGACAAAATTTGTAAAATACATTCTATCACCATCTTATGTATGATGATGATTATTGCTTGCTTAGCGACCCCACTAACAGCTGGGTTATACGGGGGTACGAATTAGAAGGCGATTATGAAAGTGTGATGTGATTATAAGTGAAAGGACGTTACAAAAACCCATGCATTATGCGGGACTCGAACCCACGCTGAACGGTGATTTCAGTTTCTGAAGTGGTGCCTCAGCTGACCGAGTTACTGATCAAGTGGCTATCTTATGTAATTCTTATGTATTCATCACGTATGTAATTTAAATTTCAAATGTCTTATTAATTGACGACTATAGTGATTGACCCGCCCACAAACGTCACAAAACATCCAATCAAATGGGCTGTTTGTGATGTGGGTAATTTGACATTTATTTTTATTTATTTATTCAATCTTCTGCCAGTAGATTTACAATATTCTTTTTACAGGGTGTAAACAGTTTCATATTAAAATATTTGGCACGTCAGGTACATATAACTAGGTACATACATGATACAAAACAAATACAAACATATAATATACACATTAAAATTGGAACAGTTGAAAAAGAAAAGAAAAATAAATGACACAATTTAAAAGTATTGAGTCAAGTCAAAATTAAAAAAATATGCTTATGGGTGGTTACATGCATCAATAAAATCCTTTTCACAATATACTACTTTTTGTATTAAAAATTTTTTAAGTGATAGTTTAAACATGCCCTTATTTTCAATTGTGGTGATAGTCTTTGGTAAACTATTATAATAACCTATTCCTTTGAAAGTACAATTCTGTTCAAATAAAGTGGTTCTATGTGCTATGTTACGTATATTTTCCTTTTGGCGTGTGTTGTGCTGATGAATATCAGAGTTAAGATTTAAAATATTCAGGTTGTGTCGTATGTTTAAGATAGTTTCATAAATATATAGTCCCGGTAAAGTTAAAACACCGAAATCTCTATAAATTGATTTACAGGAACACCTTCTCCATTTTTCAAAAATTATTCTTAGTGCTCTTTTTTGTATTTTAAAAATTCTTTTACTCTGGTACACTCCACCCCAAAAAATAATACCATATCGTAACAGCGATTCGAAGTAACCTAAGTATATACTTTTCATATGTTCGATTTTGAATTGCTCTCTCAATATACGTAATGCAAAACATACTTTGATCAGTTTCTTGGACAAATCATCAATATGTGCTTTCCAACTCATATTTTCATCTATTTTAAGACCTAAAAATGCAGTGTTTTTCACACAATTTATTATTTCTAACTCATTAATAACATCTGGCATTGTGAATCCCTGTTCTATGGTTCTGTTATCATGCACATTTTTGAAGAATATCAAATTCTTCAAAAATGTGAATACCTATGAATAAATGATACCTATCAGAGTATCTCTAAATGCCCACATGAAGTATAGATGTAGGTGGCCTACCGATAAGCCACGCCTATAACTAGTGGTCAATTGTAGTAAACATTCCTTTTTCAAATTTTGCATTCTACTTTTTTTTTACTTGAGTAACAAATTGTTTTTTAAATTCTAGAAGAGCAAAAATATTCATCTTTCTATTGTCTGACAGTTTGAAACAGTTTGCGTCACAGCGTCATTTTTACAAAAGTCAGAAATCTTATCAAATGTTGTATCCTTGATAGTTGTTATAAAAATCATAATTGAATTTCATACAAACATGAATATCTCGTTCATCATATATGTTGCATTTGCGTGGTTCAATGTAGTATTAATTGTATATGTATATTTATGTATGCGTACACTGCTGGCATAACGTTAATTAACAGTTATACGTTCGTCGTTCGCAGTAGAAATCGTAACAGGAACTATTTATATTCGTCGGCGAGTAACATGTCCTAGTAGCCGTGATCGTATAGTGGTTAGTACCCTGCGTTGTGGCCGCAGAAACCCCGGTTCGAATCCGGGTCACGGCAGGATATTTTTGTAACTTTTTGAATGGAAGATTTGAATGTGAATGTTTGTTTTTCTGTTTACGCTCTCCATGCATGCGTCATACGCATCGTGTCTTCGATATATGAAAGTATGTTTCCATCACTTGGACTTGTACAAAATATATCAACACTCTCTGTCTAGTTTTTGAGAACGTTCGGATTGGCGATATTTTTAACTGTCATGTCATCAAATTAGATGTGATTCCGTATGAATGAGAAATATCGTGGAAATCACGTATTCATTTATAGAAGAAGTGTACGAGTTGGTGCAAACGTTGGGCATATAAGTATGATCTCAACTAATGTGTGAGTGAGTATAGAACAAGTAACCCGCTATTGATTAATCAATAAATTATTGTACTTTCTACAAAAATCATGCAAATAGCTTTAGGTAAAATGTATTATGAACTATGAAGACATACATCCGTCAACGAGCACATAGTGTTTTCCCAATTAATTTCATATGTTCACATCAATATCAAAATTCAAATAATTACACAAGAAATAGAACTAGAAATTCGAAACTCGGCCTGTATGAGTACTTATACCTAAAATATTTTGCGTAACCTCATATAGGCTTATGAAATGATACGAGCTTTTTTCCTTATATGAAGCCACTGAATCTAAAATTATTGTTAGCTGATTAATCTACGTTTTACCATGACTTCATCTCTTTTTTGTTGCTCCAATTCTGAGATGTTGAAAAGATGCCATTTCATATACTGCATCCAGCAAGCTAAATAAGGACTACAATCGACTGCCGTCTTTTTCACTGGATGTTGTTGTGCCTATCCTTTCATAAGGAGTTTATGTCGGAAATTCTTTGGACTTCTTGAAAATATTCAAGTCTACATACATTGAATTTGTATATACAAACATAGATTGGCCAGTCTCAGTCAATTACATAATAAACTGAATTAAGGCCATCTATGTCGATCGCTGTCCGACTGAAAGTCGTGTGTATTGGTCAATATTTGTTTCATTATTAATAGATTACAGAGGGCGTACAGTATTGTTGATTTACAGATCTAATGTCTGATGATAATGAATACGAGCAGGTCAAACAAATTCTCATCCCACATTGTACATTTTATAATCTCTGTCGAGTGTTTGAGACGGGATTCGTGCAAGTTCTATATATAATATGTCGATCAGGCCATGTCGATCAGGCAGTTGGGCAGTGAAAATTATATTGCAAATATGAAATTTTGATATCACAATTTTAAATTCAGTTTTTCTTTATTATTTTACTCATGGTTGCTATAGTGTTTCTGTCTACATAATCAACTATAAATATGAGTGGCGTATAAGTGTAGCGGTAAGTGTAATAACTTTTAGGCTTCGAACTGTTTTCTGAGTTCTTGAAGATTTTGTGTACATTTGGTATATTTGAACATTTCGTCTACGTGCATGGGAGTCGATTTAGCGAAATATATCAGTATTTTGGTGACAACTTTCGAACGGTGTGAGATATTTACACTTATATTTTTAATACATTCAACACGGTTTAAGTTATTCCATTGTTATAACTTGAACAATTCAACTTATATCGCATAATTGTCAAACGTTTGCAGCTAAAGATTTTCTTTTTAGGTGTATATACCTTTGACAATTATGCAATATAAGTTGAATAGTTTTTACTCATACTGTCTCAAGTTGTTAAAACTATCTGTGTTTCCCTCGCCGAATTTTGATATCCCATTCAGGGACGTCGTTAGGATTTGTGTATTGGGGGGGCGCACAGGTTACATGAATATAATGACCACCTAGCTGGACACCTGTCATGCGAGAAAAGGGGGTCTGGGAGGCGGAAGCCCCCCAGCAGAGCCCCGTAGGGAAATTTTGAAAATATGGACATTTTTCAATAGATTTTTGCGATTCACAAGTGGGTTGAGACCCACTAACGACGGCCCTGATCCCATACCGTCCGAAAGCTATCACCAAAAACCTGACATTTCGCAAAAAAGATTTGTTATCCATCCATTCAAATTGGAACACCATAATTTAAAAGGAACAAAATCACATAAGAGTAAGACGTCTTATTTATAACTATAGCCAATTTAATTAAACATCAAAACATGTAAGATTTAGAATATTATACTCTTAATTCCCAGCTGCGAGTTTTGATGGGTCGAATCGTTAGTAATTGACTCTGAACCCTTCAATCAAACCCGTCAATACTAGTGGCGAGTGGTTCGGTTTAGTTTGAGCTGGATCATTTCGGAAAAATAACTTCCAAGGAGAGTCGTAACAAACAAATACCCAAATTTATTACGATGTGCAGCAGGAGCAATGAACAACCAAGTTCTAATTGCCTATAGTGATCACGTGGTCTTGTGCAATGTGTATACAACTTGTTGAGGGGAAAGAAGAGGTTGGGGAAACGTTTGTAAGAACGACCTTGAGAACGTACAAAACCACCCCATGTGGACATTTACCTCCGATGATTCTAGTCTAATCAGCTGTAAGAGCAGCGGCTGTCAATAGTTATGTTAGCAATTTTACATCTAAAAATCGTTCTGTTTAGTGATGGGTAGGAAATATCGTTCATCATGGCGAAGACTGAGGTAACTATAAATAAATTACGTAATTGGTGTTTACGAGATGCGTTTTATCGGCTGAAGAAGTTGGGTAATCTGATTAGTGAAAGTGGTTCCACAATGGCTGTCGAAATAAACGCACAGTATTTGGAAGCCTTTATTATATCTTGTTGACACTGACAGTTTCGATGGCCTAGTCCAGTAGTAATCTTGAGTTATAGTGGTAGTGACTGTAAACATATATCGAGCTTCTAGTAGAATCTAGGTGTATTTACTATTTACAATGTAATAATACAAAGTGACTGAATGAAGATAAAAGTCAGGATTAAAGTTAACCTGTCCTGTCAGTGGTGATTTGACGATTTGTTATAATAAGTTACATGTGTTGTACTTGTAGGACAATATAATAGTACTACTTGAAAACTACATGCAGTGCCGTAGGTTACGAATATTAAATCCAACTTGGAAAATCAATAAAATGATCTTGATTTATTACTTTATTTCACCCGTTGTGAAATGAAATCAATTTGTTTTTAATATAATTTTCAAAACAATTTTATACTTGTTGATGGCAGTGTTGGGGAAGTTACTTTTTAAAAGTAACTTTCTAAAAGTCAAGTTACGGTACTTGGTTAAAATAATATTGTTTTCAACGTTGAAGTTACCGAAAACTGAAAGTAACCAAAAGTTACAAAAGTTACTCAAAAAGGTATACAAGTTACTTTGAAAGTTACTTATCGAAAAGCTGGAAAATCAGGGGCTATTCAATAAAAACTCATCATTTACGCAATATCAAACGCTACAATAATGTTGAGCCAAAATAATTTGAATTGTTCATGTTTATTTAGCGCATTATTGTTTGAAACATCGCCCTCTGTAGCCCACCCAACTAAGGCACCTTTTTATAAACTGAAGTTATTTACCGTTGAGCGTGGGTTCCTGTCCAGCATAAGACATGGTGTTTTGTAAAGGTCTCTTCACTTACCATCACCATTCAGTTTGTAGTTCGCATTGTCAACACTACAAACTCAATGCCATCACTTCACTTTTCACTGCCACCTGCTCGTTCGTTTCGTACCCTCAAAATAACCTAGCTGTCGTTGAGCAAACAATATCATATTGTTTAAATAATATCGGTTCAATCAATCTGGTTCAAAATTAAATTAAAACACATCAAATACATAAGCAGTTTTTCTTTGATGGCATCAAAGTAATGTCAAAGTAACTTTCAACTTTTAATAAACGAAAGTAACGTGTAAAATGTTTAAGTTACCTATGATGAAGTTAACGCCAATTAATTGCCAATTATTGTATAGTAAAAAATATATATTTGTGATTTTATATGACTACAAAAAACACCTAAAATGTAACCAGAATAATACAAATTCCAAAAAATGGCTCTGCGAGGCAGTTGTGCCTTGCAACATACAAAGCCCCCCCCCATACAATTTTGCATGGAATAATTTTGACTTTGAACTTCCAATCTAAGCATTGTCCTGGATATTCCTTTCTTAAATATGGTCACCCTAATACTTTGAGCTTCTTATCACTACCATTCGTGTGCTCAGATCAGTTATTGAACTGTCATTCAGGATAACAGGATTGGATTCTAGCCGTGGTCAACCATCCCGACAGATTTTTCCTAGTTTTCCTCTATCTATAAAGTGAACGCTGTTCACCTTAGGTTCCTTGAGTAGAGGCCACATTCATTTCCTGACCATTGTCCCAAAAAATTGACATAATACCTTTCGTCTCATTTATTATTCAGCGATGGCAATAGATCTCGTTCATCACTACATTGCATTGTTTCACTCGATGAAGCGGAAAAAATCAATCAAAATCAAGAATCAATTGAATTGATGTATTTAATCAAAATATTTTCAGCTTTTCATTTCATTACCAATGTACAGATAAGTGAGATAACCCTACTGGTATAGATACATATAATTATGACATGTGAATTTTAATACTGTGGTACTTCAAATTTTCAAGTTTTATATTTTACGTGTACCTGTACCATTTTATTGTAACTGCTACATTATGTAAACAATTATTGTTTCATGGATGTGTTTGTATGCAGGTGGCGGACCTACGAGAGTTCGAAGAGTTCGCCGAAGTGATGCCCGATTATGACACATTGTTCCTGTATCAAGCCGCACAGAGACATTATGAAGAGTTCGGTGTTCCGTACAGGTACGGGGTGCGGTTGTATACATAGTATTTCGTGAACCGTGTTTATTGGGTTTTTCTTCAAGCTTTTGATCAATTTTTGATGAAACTGCTCGGCTACAACTTATTTAATTATGTTACTTCACAATGATTTCAATTTTATGAGGTTCTTAACCAATTAATTCACTAACTGTTCCTTCTTAATTTAATTATACTGTAAATCAATTATGATAAGTTATACATTTATTCCAAATGGGGTTCATTAAAAAAATGGAATCAACATTTTTTTTAGTTCTCCAAGGTAGTATGTATTTCATAATTTCAAAGTGGTATTTCTACTCGGTATGCAGGCTTAAGCCTATCCATCTTTGTTGATTAAAAGAATTCATGGTGCAGGTCTACAATGAAAAGAAATTATTTTTGATAATTGTTGATAACTCACTGGATTGTGTCAGCTTTACCTAGCGCATAGCGTTATTCAAATTATTTCTCTTGGATTACATATATAAATACTTTATTAATGAAAAATAAAGTCTCTGCCTCACAAAAGGTTGCCCATTAGACACAGAATAATATAAAAATGAAAAGAACATGTTACTAAATAGAGCAAAATGACAATACAAAAGTGTTTGATGAAAAAATTAATAATAATATTGGACCATAATCTAGAAAATTTAATGTTGTAATTGATTACTTATTTAGAATAGAAGAGGAAAAAAATGAAATATTAACAAAAAAGAGAGGAAAAGAATATTCGAAAAAGTTATTTAAAAAAGAAAAAGAAAAATGCATATGATATAAAAGCGATACATTTAGGCCTACACACACGATTCATTCAAACCATATTTGCTCCAAGTTTCTATTATTAATCCTGTCGATGGCACTAAATTGTCTCTTTCGTTATTAACAATGCGAGTGTTATCCATCATTTCCCAAGGGATGAAGTTAAATAAAACCATCCATGCAGGAAACGATCAATCCAGGAAAATTCAACATTGATTATATAAGAGTGAGGTAAGAAAAAATGAATGATATGGAAATGAATGAAAATGAATCCATAGAGGTTTCACTGTACTGCTGAGTTAGCTAGAGTGCATGAGATATAGAACGGTAGTAATATGTACCAATTTCTTGGCTGAGCAAATAAGTGGTTACTTTCCCATGAAAGTAAGGCTGTCTCTGATGGTTTCCAGAGTGCTTCGTACCGAGATGGTCCACTGCAGCTCCGACGTCGAGTACCTGTGCAAGACGCATTGCGTACGTCTCGGCTTCCAGTACTTGTTCCGAGAAGACGCAACCTATCAGTGGTTCGCAGATGCCGGCCGCCAGGTGCTGACTGACATGATGCTCTATGCTGACAAGGTATATCTAATCCACCCACCAAGATTGAAAATAAAATAAAAAACATTGTCAGTACTGTTGTAATGTTTTTCTATTTTTTCATCATTGAAACTGGATACAAAATTATTGTTTCCCAATCAAGTCTATTGATGGGAGATGGGATCGTTCCTACAAGGGCGATCTTATCACCCCAACTGTTGTAGGCCTAGTTTATTATGGAATCCACCAATAGTTAGACGATGGATTGACTGATTGTGTGCATCAGGTAGTAATCGATTGAAATCGATCCAATAATGATTATATATATTATTCATTTATTTATCCGATATCGATATTTTGAAACTCCATTCAGAAGTTTCATGCCCGCTTCCAAGGCAAACTGTTGGCAGTTGGTATCAATATTATGTATAGGCATTGGCAATTCATTTTTTGGTTGGTCATAAAGGATTGTGAATGATATTTATTTAATTACATTTCTATTGTTTTTTTTTTTTACCAATTGTTTGTTCGATTATTCATCAATTATTTTATTAATGTAAAATAATTGATCATCATTCAAACTTTGATTTACGAGGTCACTTCTCGAGGTCAAAAGGTAACCCTAGACCCATAATTTAACCTCTTGTAATTTACCATTTTTTGGGAATCCAATTCGTATATATTTTGGATTTTATCAATATCATAATCATAATCACATATGTATGTCATTTGAATGATATATCAAGTGCAGTAGCGGCTAGCGACCTTAACGTAGGGGGTGCTGTAGTTAAATTAAACAAATTGGACCCTATATATAAAGTTACCAAGCCACAGAAGAATGAGTGCCTCGCAAGTATAGCCTTGCAGACGAAAATTTTGTATGCTTATAAAAAATACTCAATTTCCTCGCTTCACGTCTACATTTAGATCTCAACAATAATTTCCATTCATAACTAAACCACAATCTATTCACCTTGTCTGCGTGAATTGAATCAAGAATTTCATCTCCAATTCAATACTGCTATAATGCAAATATTTCGATGTATTCATCTGAAATATTTAAACATGGTGTTTTCATAAGAAGTAAGAGTTCACAATTGATTTACATGATTAGTAGGCCTATATGTGAATCTGCCATAATTTTCCAGACTAAAACTATGTACATAATAACTTTTGCTTAGATCTTGGTACAGAAAAATCCCAATGATTAGTAAGCTTGTCACTATATTGGACGGCTCGAAACACCCAGCCGTTGATGGTAAGAGATTAGACAACACCACGGTCTCTAGTAGTTCCAGAATGCTGACGCAACCATCCTTGCAGCACATTTGGTACGCTAAACGAAGGCACTACCCCCTCCACCACGTACTTTCTTTGCGCTTGGAGCTGCTAGCCCAAGGTATATATAATTCTACAAGGTTAGCTCATCAATGGGGTAGAGGTGTTGCTGTGACGTCACAAGGCAACCTGAACACGGCTGGTATCAGAATCTGCTCGTAAGCGTACTGTACGCGAGGTCGCCAAATAAGTCACGCCAAGCAATATAGACCTTCTTCGTTGAACGGGAAAACACGTCAATAATCTAACCTTGTGTAGTATTATATATACCTTGCTGCTAGCCATTACAGTACTAGATGTAAGGCAAAGTGCATTCGCCGGCTTGCAGGTTTTCAGCAGCGTATAGGTTTTATAATGCAGCCGAAGCCGCTGACTTTCAACAATGTATAATAACGTTTTTTGGCAATTCCTCTTCTTAAATAGCTGTATTTTTGTCAACAATAATTGATGAAAATGTTTGAATGATTGAAATACATCATTCAAAATATGGAAGAAATGATTCATTCAATATAAATTGATGAAAAAAATAGCATAAATTTGACAATTAATGGTATTAATGCTAATTAATGCTGCTATTCTGCAGTACTTATACACGAGCTGCCACTGATCAATTGTGAGTGGGTATAGACTAACAATTATAAAAAAAACAGATGTTAAAAATTACCATACAAATACCATAATATTTTCTCCTGCCAGCAAATGTAATTTTGTGCCCTGTTGAACTCCAAATAATTACCGGTACACCTACATAAGCAAATTTGAGTGCTTCTAATTTTTATCAATCTGGTCAATTCACTCTAACTGTATTTTTATTGTTGGTAGAATATTTTGTTAGGTGTATATTTGCCCTGAATTAAAAAAAAAATCTTTAATGCCTAATTTAAAATTCTGGTTTCTATTTGCCACCTGCTCCCAAATAACTTGACTGTTACTCCTGCTAGTGAGGTTGTTCTCTCTATTATTAATCATGGTTAGTTGGAAGAGCGGCATCCCACCTAACCTCGCCATTTTCTTTCAAATGCCAACTATGTATGTAACTATGTGTACCTAAGTGTGTTGTGTTTTGAAAGAAATAAAGACTTATTATTATTATAAACCAATGAAATATTTTCCACAGGACCCGAAAGACTTCCTAATAGCCTACGAAGAGATGCAGGAATTTCTCCAGGACAGCAGCAATTGGACTGTGCTGGAGCAAGAGTTGCATTTGCGTGGAGTCAAAGCTCTGACGTTCTACGACGTTGTCATGGACTACTTCCTCATGGATTCATTCGAAGACCTCGAAACGCCGCCGTCTTCGGTTACAGCCGTCGTGCAGAACCGCTGGCTATCTAATGGGTTCAAGGAGACGGTAAGAGTCATTGAAGAATTTGGCCTTTTCATTGTTGAAAGCGTGTGTAAGTAGTAAGTACGTCATTGGATCCAAGTAGAGTTAGGCCTACGCTACACAAATTTGAAATTTCCGCAGGTTGATATTATTTATGAATGAATAATTGACTACGTTGCCTGTATAAATAGATATTATAACTCACAGGTCACTCACTGACAGGTCTCTATGTCACAGAGTAGGCCTACCACTTTTTTACCATTCATTTTAAAACTTGGTTTATTCAAGCTCTTAAGTGTAGTCTGTTGATTAAGCACCAGATCTAAAATATATGCCTTGAATGGAAAAATGGGTTTAAAGCACCTAGGTACCATTTATCATGCTTCTTTTTATTATATCAAAGTTCTTCTATTTTGGTTAGAAGCAATAAATAAACCTAGAACTGATTTCTTGATATAGACTCAAAATATATATTAGCTATATAATATATATAGTGAAGGCCCTATTTTGTGGAGTTGTAGACATGCTACAATTAAGCAGTTCAGTAATAACATATTAGTCGTTGTGTAATACTAAGATGGACCAATTAATTTTATAGCTCCAAACAAATTTGATTCTGCTTTGAGTTTGATGCTGTTGGTCTATGTACTATTATTTTCTTGTCCTAACAACGTGGTTTTTGTTGCAACGTGTATCCAGGCATTGGCAACGGCTGTCTGGTCAGTGCTGAAGGCTAAGCGACGCATGCTCAAGTTTCCTACGGGTTTCATGGCGCACTTCTATGCCATCTCCGAGCACTTGTCACCGCTGCTGGCGTGGGGCTTCCTGGGACCCGATGAGAACCTCCGAGAAATGTGTCACCATTTCAAGGTAAGCTGGAGCTTCAAAGTGCAGCTTATGTTTCATAATTTAAGTTAATGAAGAATCCATAATTCATATTCTGTACTGACAGATGAACTTCTGTCTTGATATATGGGTCTTTAACAATTTATTATGTTAAGCAAGCATTTCTCATTGTTAGGAGCTGCCATTTGTTTCCGTTGCAGAGGAAAAGTAATTACAAATTTGGTATGACTTTCCACTTTTTTTTGACACCAGATTTTTTTTGCTATGGAACTTTTATACTAGAAGTACAACTGTGAGCAAAAGCAGGGATTTAGCGGGAGTATTTTATTGTCATTTGTTACTAGTTGACTAGTGACAAGGATTACTTCTAAGGTTAGGTTTTAGGTTGGGGTGGGGACTTCAGGGTGTGTGTAAAAATGCCTGTACCAAATAAAAGTATGTACGGTACATGTAGTGGTTTTTCAAAATGTTGCATATTTTTATTGGAGGTTAATTCAAAGTCTGGATTCAATGTACAATCTAGTCAATTCCTCATTTGTAAGTCTCCTTTATGCTACAACACTATAAACTCAATTACCTCACACATAAATAAGTGAACATATTTTTCTTAGGATTTTCTGTAATGATGGGCTTCAGTAAATGTTGGATTAATGGCAGACAGACTAGTATTATTTGGAGGGGATTTAAAAAAGAAATTATGAAATTGAAAATTACAATAGAAATCTTTTTCACCAGCATTCACAAGCTCTTCAGATTTTAGTGATATGCAGTTAACGTGACACTGAAATCAAGCCAGATATTCTGTTACAGGAGAAATTGATTACCGTACATTGAAAATTTACCATTTGATTGCAAATTACATATTTAGTAAAAGGCAACTTCAGCTTCGACGACTAGATAAAAAGTCAAGTTTTAATAATATTTTGAATTTTCATTTCATTTGACACATATATCATGCATGTTCTGAATGTTGGCTCTACTTTGAAGTGTATCTGTTTACCTGGCTTGATTTAGTCAACATGATTCCTACTGAATTATTATTAGATGACAGTTGCAATCTAAACTGTCAAATCAGTATTGATTATATAACGATTAATGGCTTTAGAGTACTAAAAAAAAGTAAACCACTGTTTCCTGGTGGCAAAAGCAAACTAGATCTGTGCTTCATTTGAACCAACAAGTTTATACACTAAAGTTGTTGGTAGGCTAGTTATAAAACGTTATAAAAAATTACTAGGATAATGCCATGAATTGTGTTATTGTTCATTAATTTATGAAATTATATGTTTGTTACATTATTGCTACACTTTTATCCGTTAATCTAAATCTGGACATTTTAGACGCCATGGTCTAGATTTGTACCTGTCTAGTTTCAGGGTACTATGGTATATACAATTTTGGACGAAAGATGCTCTGTGTTATGTATATCTTGTTTGGAGGAAGTGGAGAAAGTGAAAAGTTTATTCATTTGGAAAAAATATACAGTAACACATACAGTACATTTATTCTACCAGGTGCCTACATATCGAATTATTAATATGCAAAATCATCTTTTGAGTCTAGCGATTAACCCGTCGGGAGATATCCAGTTCCTATTTACATCAAATTAGTCTTTTGTCATCGTCACTCTATTACTATTGTAACAAGTTCTTGAGTCAAGACTATTCTAACAAACCCATCAAGACAAATCTTTTAAAGGATAAGATAATTTAAAAATGAAAACCCAAATGGTCATGTCGGAATTAAAAAGGTCCCGTGGCAAGTGTGTATTATACACTCTCAAGTTGAATGGGCAGTGAACAAATAAAAGAATCACATTAGTTTGAAAATATATACTGTAGTAAAAAAGTGTTCTCGTATTGCTATTTGTGTCAATCAAATTAGTCTTCATAAAATTGAGATCGGGAGTAATTTGTTTGCAGGAAACCTAATCATTTGTCAGTACAGTACCACCTTGGATTATAGCTATCGTTCTGATAGACGCACCGCTTGGTATTTCTTGTACTGACTCTCTAGAGCTATGTAACGGTGACGGCAAATTGTTGGATCTTTCAGTTTTGTAGTACACTTGAAGTTACATTTATATTGCAAATCGGATTATTGTGATCTTCGAATTTCACGGGGACGACTGGAACTGTTTTTTCTTCTAATTCATTTGAGAAATGTCCTTTAAAGAAGACTTGTATATGTAAACACGTGAATAGTAAATTTGCGGCTTGAAAAAATAATATGAGCTCGCATTTTTCATTTTTATTCACAGAAAACTTGAAAAGTAACAAACAGAAATTAGACTTTTGATGCATACTGCAATATAGAAGATACTGGTGCAATTTATACCATAGTAATAGCACTTTTTTGATTTTTAGTTTTGTTACATAGCTTTGGAACAATCTTGAATATTATTGCCTACCCATCTGTACGTTAGCTATAATTCAATCGGTACGATGTCAACAAACGTAGGCTACTCAGTACATGAAAACATAGTAGAGCCTACCTACCTAATTAAAATTCTAAAAAATTGAAATAATAAAATATTAATGACCGGGAATTAAACCATATGAACAACTTACAATTCATAGGAACGTTGTAGCATTGTTTTGTCTGAACGTGGCACGCCAAAAGATCAAACCCTAACAACAAAACGATGTGATTATATGCACCTATGGACATTAATCATTCATTTTATTTTAAAGGTGCTTTTATTGTTGAAACCAATTATTTGGATTTATTGTAACACTGCTGACTAGTGTTACCAGACCAGTTATTGCTTTTGATATCGAAATACTAGGGTGAGTAGTACAATAAAAAAAAACTTCACACAGGGACCATTAAAGCTCGAGACTGCTTTAGTTGTATATGCCAAACACTCATTTCTGCTCTTGAACTGTTTCCACACAAAACATCGAAGCTGTTATGAATGCAACCACTTGTTTCAGGATCAAGTAATGGCATTCTTGGCGGATATCTTCAGCTTTCAAAAGACTCGGTATACGACAATTGAAGAGCTAGCGGCGGATCTGTTGGCACACCTAAAAACAAGATTAGAAAACATCAGTCAACGGCTACAGAGCTAGGTGTTAGGGTTTTAGTAAGCCGAGGGTTGTATTCACATTAGCGAGTACTACTCGCGGGAAATTATAGATACTGTACGTGGTGTAGTAACGTAAAACAGCCCTTCAAGTCTAAGGCAAAAGAAATGGGGAAAAAGATAATTATATTGAATATTAATTGAAAGAGCATTTATTATTGAAAATATGTTATTTTGATGAGCTTGTGTAGCAATACTCGTATTTATAGCACAGCTTGAGTAATTTAAAGTGTCAAAATAATGTACAGAACTGTAGAGTCTGAAACTTTGGTTTTAATTTTTATATGACCCTAGTATCTGGGCTTGACTAGGTTTTTTTAAAATTTCTATTATAGTAGAAAGTGTTTCAGTTTCATCTTGCATTATGAAGTGCTTTGTGTAGGATCTTTGTTACTTATTTGCAAGAAATGTGCACTAGATAAGGGTTGTTTTCATGTTTCACACCACACATACAATTCCAAGTTACCGACGCTTTTAATTGTAGGTAGGCATCATTTCGTTGGTCCTTTAGATGATGATCGTAGATATAAATTAGCCCAACTTTAGTGACAATTGTCTCGTTCAATGAACTTCCATTTAATTAATGTTACTACTCCTGAACTCATTTCCACTGCACGTCCTACGTTTCAGTAGGCAAACCTGTATTTTACTCCAAATCACGGTCCATTAAAGTCAACAGAGGTGCGTTATTGTCTCAGTTAGCAGCTTGTCCCAACTGGTGAATGCCCTACGTCAGGTTTTAGTCTCTGAATATAACCACATGAAAGTATTCAGCGACACGTCACAACAATATGCGAAACCATGCCGAGGGTAGAGTACGGTGTTATGTAAGGGCCTTGAAGGCTTTTTTTACTGTTGTGCAATACGTGTATTGTGTAATATCACATGCATCAGTTAAGAATGTCCTACAGCATCTCGAGCACGACGGCATATTGTAGAGCTACACAGAGGACTGACCGAGCCAAGACTTTAGTTTTAATGGTTAATACTTTCCGTCTTTTACTACATTTTACTGCCAATTGTTTTTATAGTCAATATGTTAAGTGTGATAATTGTATGAAAATGTCCGGAATACAAGAATGAATGAACTCTTTAGTTAACTTATTTTCATTTCTTTCCCTTTCTTTTCATTTTGCCAAGTTGATAACCTGAAAGACCACACTTTATTCTTGTTGTTTATTCTATCATACACACGGTACACGTGAGTCTTCCAAGTATCGAGTATTATACCAAGTTACGTTTTGTTAATGACACATGTTGACATAAATTCTGTTCTATTTGCTAGCCATAGCCAATATCATTATGAACTAATATTAAGGACTTTTAGGCATGGAAAATTATTCAAAACCATAACTGAATTAATTGAGGCATTAGTAGCCTTTAGGGCTTTAATTAGACTTCAGAACTTACATTTTCAGCAGTAGGCTCATGTACACCAAGTCGATGTGAACTGGTTCGAGTATGTAATAACTCTACATCGGTTTATTCAGCATAAAAAACTTATAGGCCTATTCAATATCTATTGGCAATATCTAAAGTCAATGCTATTGGTATACCATGTAACATACACAAGAATGAATTTGTTTTAGCTGAAAATATCTATAACTAAATGCAAGTGTATGTGGTAAGCATCGAGTAGTGAAATACTTGCACATAGTATTTGGGAGTGGGCAGTCCAGATTGGAACTTCAAAGTAGTCTAAGAAAATCCTGTTTCATTTGAAATTCAATGGAGCCAAACATTTCCATTTTAAATGATAAAATTTGAATAGTCGAAATATTCAACATTAAGCTTATGAGGCAAAACTCGTTGAGGACCGGAACTTTTGTTTAAATTACAGCAAAATTTGATTTGTTAGAGTTAAAATGAACTATAATACTAATACTCCACTCAAGTTGGCCATGGCTACACTGTTGCTTTTCAATGCATGGGAGTTTGAACTTGTATTATGGAATTTACTTGATTTCAGTTCCATATTAATTGCTTTTGCGTGCCAAAAATACATGAATAAAATTACACGATGTAGTCTGAATGGAAGTCTTCGCTTATGCTCATCCAATCAATTCCAACTAGCCTCGCCGAGTTTTACATTTTTGCCGCACATTTAATCGAATTGATAATGAACATCACAATATCTCAGAAGTAAGGAATCTTAGTTATGTAGACATCATGAGTGACGGCTGTCGCAGCATACTTTAGAATGCTCTATAAAAAAGTACGAATCTTTGTAAGCCATCGTACTTGGAAATGAAATGACGAGGATTAGTGATGACAACTGATACATTCAGATCCAGTAAACCGTTTGGCTTGGTAAGGTCTACGTCATCTGTCTCGTCTTAATTGCCCTCACCATCCTGAAAATGCATATAATTGCATCACATTTGATGGTAAAACAGTTTTAAGTAAGCGCTTACTAGTTTCAACGCATAGGCCTATATAGCTAAATGACGAGCATGAGGCTTAAAACTATAATCTCCTAAAAACTTTGGATTTAATAATGGTATTGTGGGCACGGTGTGATCCAGGCAGGTGTAGTGATACGAACATGTGACTTGATCATTCATAATACAGTATTACATGCGGGAAACTTTATTACAATTAGATGAAATATTTCTCTCACAGTACAGTCAGTGATTTTTCAGTAGACTACTCAGTAGTGACAGTAGTTTTAGTAAAAATATAAACTGTCTGGTCTTCATTCATAAATCGGACCTCAAATAACCTCGGCAATACTCGAACAATAATAATCAAGTGTGATATGTTGGTATCATTGCATCTAGTTGGCACAAGGCAAAGGAGTGGAGACAAAATGCTGACAACCTGGCAAAGCAGGACTGCCTGGTCATAGTTTGGACTACCAGAAAACTGTCATTTATGTAAATGCTATGTTTTTATTGGCATGAATACCGGTACAGTAACTTCAACATTTAACAAGTAAACCTTGAAATTGAGCATGATTATTTTATCCCTACTATATAGTCACATATTTGTAATAAGTTCTTTGTACATTACCATTCAACTACGATTCTTTGATTTACTCTTTTTGTTCTTCTTGTGTTTAGTACTGGAGCGTTCTACTGCAGTGTCAGCGGTACTGTCCAAACTTTTAGATCGACTACGTGAATGTGACCGATTTCGTTCTTTCCTCGGCTTGTGGTCAGATTCGGAACCAGATGAAGATGGTGGGGTACGAGATCTTCGACGTTGCTTTTTATTTTTCTTCGATTTTTTCGATCTAGAATGATGATGCCCACACGACTCTTCATTCTCATGTTGAAATTCCTTAAATATTCTCACCCGTTCTGATTCAAGAATAATTGCTTCAAAACTCTCGTCTTCAGATATTTTAGGACGTATTTCATCCCATGTTGTCAGGTGTGTTATATCATTTGACTCGAGAAGTAATTTAAACTGAATTTCCAATTTCTTGAATTTACGAGCTTCCTCCTTCAGTCTTTCTCGATCACGTGCTTCTGCTTTTTCTAGGAAAGCGTTGAATGTCAGTTTGACATTTCCTGCATCTAGAGTAGCTGATCGTCGATCCTCACATACAATTGAAGCAAACTCCTCGAACGATGTTGACAATTCAACATCAAACAATTTCTCCTTGAGTATCTCTTTGATTATCTTCTTTTCATCATGGAATCGTGACTTCAAATCCTCGACATAGAACTTGAACAAATCAAGTGGACTAGAACCTCCTTGTCCCATCATTGCAGAAAAACGAAGGTCTGCACTGATAATGGGGTAAAGTTCTACCCAGAGAGACATTGAGGTCAGTTTTCCCTGTTCGTGTAGTTCATCTAACAAAGTGATAAAATTGTCTCGATTTTTCCGTTGAATTCGTTTCACACGTTTCTTTTTATTATCCTTTTCGGATTCTTCTTCTTTCTCAAGCTGGCGGATATGTTCCTCAAAAACGATCAGTGCGTCTTCTTTATCCATTCCAAGCAAAGTGGCGTCATCTGAGAAAGTAACATTCTCCAATAGCATTGCCTGCGCCTCTTGCCAAGTGGTACGATGATTAACCTTTGTGATTGAATCCAAGATATTTGCAAGTTCTTTCATGTTACGCTTCTTCAAAACTTTAATTTCCTCTTTCTCACGTTTAGCAAGACTAAACGTGACATCCTTGTATATATCTCGTCGGTCGTTGTCAGAAACATTTCGCCATACATCCAAGCTACCGAAAATGTCTTCACATTTGTAGTACTTAATTGTTGAATGCATTTGACTGTTTTTCATAAGAAATGCCTCCAGATCTTCCTTTGCTTTCTTTGTTTTGATACGATTTTCTTCACGTTCTTCTTTAAGTTTCTGAGCCTTGTACGAATTGAAAGCCTGCTTTTTTTCGTTAAGCTTGTTCAGCATCGGGAAACGTGGATCAGAACTGATAAGTTTCACTGCAGCATCCCATGATGCATTACTTGGCACATTTTGTTCTTTGAGAAGGTCTTTGAACGCATCAATAGCTTCTTTCTTATTTTTGAATACCATCTTGGGTTCTGGGGTATTTGACTCACTCCGGGATACATAATCTGGAGTATTACCATTATCAACCAGCGTTGGAATGTTTGGTGAGATCGCAGCAAGAGTCGCAGCCATGGCTTGGTCCATTGCTGAAGACAATGCAGGCTTTTGTATAGACAAGGGAGGGGTTGGTATACCTTGTGAAATAAGGGGTGGAGGTATTTGTAGAGGAAGAAGAGGAGAGTTGCCAATAGGTAGAGAAATACCAGGAGGAAAGCTAATACTGGGTGGTAAATTACCAGGAGGTAAACTTATGTTTGGTAGGCCTAATGGAAGACCAGGTGGTAAGGCAATTCCTGGAGGTAACAGAATATCTATTGGTAAATCAATACCAGGGCTTGGCAAATTTTGGTGAGGGATTATTGCGTCGACTTCCTTAGGTAATGGGTCAGGAATTTGGCGAGATGCCTCGGCTATCTTGTTCTTGATGTCTGCTAATTCGTCAGGAATAGTCCATCTTGATTCTTTTGTATCCACATTATTGTAGTAAGTTTTCCCATTTTCTGAAAGGTATTCTTTCCAGGGACACTGTGACAGCAGTAGCTCGTTGGGTGTTTTCAGTTCATCTGGTTTCTCCCATAAACTTTCTCTTGTTTCTGTATTGTAAAAGTAAAATCGGCCGTCAGGGGCTTGATGCTCCACCCATTTGCTAGATACTCCTTTGTTATCCATTTTGGTATCTTGCATTACTTCAACTGAATGTGGCATTGCTATCATGATTGGCAGGTTCTCTTTTAACATTAAGCCATTTGCAACAAATGGTTACAACATCCACGTCAAGAAACTTGTAGGCCTACCTGTAAAAATAAAAATAAATTCAATCACATATGTTTTGGAAGTGTTTCAAGTCTATAGTGTTGATGTTTTAGAATTTAAAAAAAAAAATACCGTAGTCATCTTTTGGTATTTATTTTTTTACACACAATAGGCCTACGCTTATGAATATGGAGAGAAAATATTTATTGGTGAATAAGCCGAGGCTATACCGTATGCTAGACCGTTTTTTTTTCCGGTGTTTGTAGTTTATAGTTTGGTAGAGTGAGGTTTGTATCGAATGGACAAGATGGTAGTTTTAGGGTTCGAGCACTGCCCTTCCTAACCCCAGTCATTGACTATATAATAACTACGTTAGAAAGACGGTACATTCTTATGGGAGGCTCTATAAATCTGACAGTTCAAGCTTCACCCCAAAAACATGGTGTTTGTTTTGTCAAGGTGGAGCTAGTGTCGCCGGTACTAGTCTGGTGGCGACACTAGCACCACCTGGACAATATACCGTTTTTTGGGTGAAGCTCGGGTCGGCCGATCACGGTTGCTATAGAACTTTAACATTGGACATGTACTCTCTTATAACTACAAACTCAATGCCCCAGTCCATCATCCACCACCACCACCACCTAACATAACCCTAACAAATATCCATCAAGGATACGGCATATGTACCAAATTATTTTATATATATGGTCCTAGGTCATTGTGCACGTGAAAAAAAAATTGCCTTAGTCCTACAGCCGTATATTGTACCGACCGAATTTCAATGACCAATCCCAATAGGCCCTACCTTTCACCTAACGTTCAACGTAAAACATCACCGATCTATCTCACTGTCAGAGCCTCGAGCTATTTGTAAGTGCAATTATTCATTTTCTCACTTATTCAAGAGCAATAGGCCCATCACATTCGAATCCCTTCATTAAATGAAGGTCCCAAGCCACAGTCTAGTGCTGTGTTTCCATGAACACGAAATCGCTTGCGCAAAGCAGAATTCATGCCGCTTTGTTAGAACGAACTGGTGAAGAGCGCAGCATGGGCGACGAAGGTTGAACTAAACTCAGTAGGCCTATATTCAGCTTTCAGAACGCGAAAATGGCGGAAGTAGTTTGTTTCTTAACGAAAACTATGTGTTAGCATTGTACATCCAGCGAGTTATCGACTTCAATTGAACATTGCCTTCAAATCACTGATATGCGCGCTAGAGTAGTACCGGTAGTGAGTTCGTTAGTGATTCAATATGTATATGGTAGGCCTAGATACGGTAGGGCCTACCGGTAGTAAAGTTTTCGCGAAGCGGTAAAAAATTTGCAGTCATGGAAACACAGCATTAGCCTATAACTTATAAGTCTTCACATTGAGTTAGTTCTGAGCATAGGCCTATACCTCTTGTCTATATCCCTGTAGATTATGTTTACAATAATATGTATGCTAGCATATACATAAACCACAATTAAAGAAAGGTAGGCTTTGTTCAAAGTGTAAACCAGGAAGCTATGAAATCGTAGTGTAGGCCTATTATTCATATTGTTAGTGTTTAACGGAGCGTCAACACCTAAGGCACTATAAACTCAATGCCTAAGGTCATTTTGCACAGGTTGTAGGCCTAGTCCTGTTATTATGTCAACAGCAACAGCAATAGTTAGGTTAGGATTATTTATCACCAAGTGGGCCTACTGATAGACTGGGCATTAGATGCACATGCAAATACAGCATTTAAATAAGGTCTGGTCAAGAATCAATATGATATAGGCCTAGGCAATAGAGTAGGCCTATGTTGACTAGATCAAGGTTGCTTAAAAACTCTGTAGGCTTAGGCCCCCCGACAAAATCATGACATGCTAATGGTATCATTATTTGGAATAGGCGTAACAGGTTCATTGTAGGCTTTCCCCACAACCTGCGAGAAGCTATGGTTGAAAAACGTGCCATGATCTTTGAAGCAGACCTTACCTTAAAAGACCTAGACCTATCTATTATGTCAGTGAGCCTACTATGATAATAGGCCTAAAAGCTCAATGTTTCGTGGAAGCCTAGGCCTATGGCAGTAGGCCTAGGCCTAGCCGCTAGAATCCAACGAGATTATGAAAACCATTGCAACCTAAAATATGTAAGACATTTACCTAAATTCTTTGAGCAAGAAATGAAACTGCTGATGCAGTATTAGATTTTAATGGAGATCTCCAGTAGATCCCCCACTATTTATTCATATAACCAACTTAATTAGTCATTAAGCATGTCGGCATAACAGGCAACAGCGAAACCAAACTAGGCCTAGCATCCAAAATGTAGCATCAGATAGTAGCGCCGGAAAAATATCGTACGCGTGAAGTGAGAATCGAAACTGCCATTTTCAGATGTGCGTCACAACAGCGCCCAGAAAGTAAGGCCTAAAATAAGAGCCAGCTCCCAAACTCAAGGTCGTGTTAGGAGTATGAAGCTAGCTTTGGATCAACCAAACCTTCTACCAAACTCAACAATATACGCTATTTAATTAATAACATCCCAATGACCTTTTACGTCTATTATCCCTATTATCACTGAGACATGATTGATGAATAATGTTACGGGACAACTCTTCAACTGAATTTAGCGCGATTTTTTTCTGTTTCGAATATTTTTTTTTTAAATCGTCAACATTTTTGCGCCATACGAACAGACATGAATATGATCCTGAAAACCTTATCATTCAGAATTAGACCATATACCATAACTTTTTTGTTCCGTCTCTGTTACAGGAAACTTTCCTTATCTATAACATGGTTACTAGCTTTTATTAAATAAATGTTCATTCATTCACTTCAATTAAGGCCTACTGACGAACGTCAATACTCAACTTTAAGTAAGAGATATTCATTGTATAATGGGTAAAATTACTGATTAACGTACCACGCCATTTTTTTTTCAATTTTTTTCAATTTTTTCTTCATTTTTATGAAAGTATATAAGCTCCGTTCCGCCTGCCGGCGGTATACGCGAGGTTTATACACTAACCTGACCCTAACCTAACCTACTGTCCACCTTTGTCGTCTTGGTCAGATCACAAAGCATCAACTTCAAGTGAGTAAAAACCATATTAAAACAAACAAAACACAAAAAGTCCAAACACTACATCATACATACAAACAAGATCTATCAGAAAACACCTCAAACAAGAATATCGGACAAAAATTAGCGATGGTACGTTGAACGATAAGATTACCGTATAATGTATCTTTTTGTATTTACTCGTAAAATTTGAATTACTATGAAATAAATAAATACTAATACTAAAAAAATACTAACATTCTGGTTGCTGGAATATTGAAAATGAATTTTTGGGGATGTCAACATTTTTGCCGCGTAGGCCTATTGATTGGTATGAGGATGTTCCTGGACAACTTCTGAATTCATTGGAGCCCTTAATTTTTTTTTCATCTCTGTTCTCCGGTAAACAGCCCTTATCTAAAGTAGGCCTATACGGAAATATTTGGGTGCTGGAATATTGTACGTGAATTTCAGGGGTTGTCGATATTTGTGCCGCACATTGACTGGTATAAGGGTGTTCCTGGACACCTTATCAACCCTTATCGGCCTATAACTTTTTTGTTCCATCTTTGTATTCCAGAGAAAAATGAAAAATGGACATTTCGAGCTCTAGGCGCTGGAAATTTGAAACTGAATTTTAGGAGTTGTCCAACATTTCTGCAGTGTTGGGTAATGGACTTTTAAAAATGAACGCGTTTGTGCGAACGCGTTTGTATTTTCTGAACTTTTCAATAAACGCGTTACATTTACAGACAACGTTCTTGAACTCTCTTCACGTTTGATTTTTCGGTGATCTTTAACGGAATAAAACGTTCATTTAGAAGCTCCTAATTTTAGAGCACACTCATCATCCTATTCGACACGATCGCACTATCCGTACATCCCGTCCAAATTTTCGTCAAATTTCGTTTTTTCGTCCAAATTCGGAATGAGATCGACTACATTATGGTCTATACCGAATGTATAATATTCCCTTTTCGGGATTCCATCATGTGATCGCTTGTCACCAGGCGAGCCATATATTATTTTCGGACCCTTTTTTCCATATAATTTTCAACGTGAATTTTTGAACGACCTTATATTTTTTGGAATTTGAACTTGAACTTTTACAGCAGTCACAAAAACGAACTTGGAACTTTTCAAAAGATCGATTCATTTGACATGAACTGAACTTTTTCAAAGTTCTATTCAAGAGTGAACTTCCCTAACACTGCATTTTTGCACTGTACCATTGAGTATATACTCAATGACCGTACTTCCATCATGGGGTTGGTTGTTCCTGGATACCTTGACGGTCCGAATCTATCCCTAACCTTTTTTGTTCTATCTCTGTATTCCAGGGAACAACCCTTGACGATTCAAGATGACGGTTCAGTGTATTAACCACTCAGCCACAGCCCACACGTCTCAGTATCAGATTTATATTATGTACAGTACGTACAAATGATTGAACGGTTGTGGATTGAACTATTCATTAGTCCGAACTCATTATTACTCATTTGCTTTGTTTGCTGTGATGTGTTTGCAATTAACATGAAAAGTCGGAGTGCTTAGAACTGACTTAATTGAGTTTCGTTAGTGAAATAATATAAGTTGCTGCAAAAAATGGAAAAAGATATTAATACTTGTAAAAACGAATAAAAGTTTACATTCCTTAGAATTCGGAACCGGAATGGTCAGCCATATTGTAGGCCTACATTACATGGAAATCGTCATTCGTCCGCGTCTCGTGGGAATCCGGTAAGTTTCAGTTGAATTTTATTGATTTTATGTTCGTAAATGTGAATTTTAGAATATTACAACTCGTGATATTGAAGTATCAGTTGTTATTTCACTTGGGCGATCATTCATTATACTTCCGAGTTTGTTTAAAATTGATCCTAACTAAAAGTCTAGGCTTGTCCTAGGCCTTGGGCCATTGAGATTGTAATGTGACATTACAATCTCAATGCCTAGGCCTAATCGTGCTAGTCCTTGGCCTAGGCTTACCATGTGGTGTGAAATATTGAGGCTTGCGTTTTGTTTGCTTGCCTCTTCAAACAAATGTCCAATATTTACAGTATTCAGGCAATATTTTGACTCTGCTGTAGTGCCTACCCAAACCCTTGGTCAACTAATTGGGCCTAGGCCCAACATAGGCCTATCAAGGGTTTAGATTTAAACTAGGCCTAATTATGTAAAATTGCATTATGTTGGACTATTTTATTGTTAGGCCTAGGCCTTGGGTTTTGACAATGACTACTATACCACATAGTCGGGAAACGGTTCAGGCAAACCAGTTCACGCTGAAACGGTTTAGAGATGGTGATACCGGTACCTGTCGGTTTTGGTGTAAAACACTTTGGTTTCAACCCAGTTTGGTAAGTGAATTGACGACTAGTGGTTGACCCGCCCACAAACGTCACAACAAAACATCCAATCAAATGGGCTGTTTGTTATGTGGGTAAATTGACATTGCCCATTAGAGTAGGCCCCTATCTCTAAATGCCCACATGAAGTATAGATCAAGGTGGCCTGCCGATAAGTCACGTCTATCACTAGTCGTCAATTGACCAATGTAGATGGGCGTGACTTATACGAAGCAGGGGAAATTTTAGATACCTTGATTGGCTATTTACCTATTTTCCCCTGCTTCACTGTCCACTTGATTGGTTTTTAAATTTTGTGACATCACGAGGGCGGACGATCTACATCGGTCAATTGGACATCTCGATACGATTGATATACACGTTGAACCGATTCAAGGCAAGGCTTTCTATACTATTGTTATAATTAATATATTAGCATTACAGAAGGCCTTGCCCAAAATCAAAAGCCTTGCTTGAATGCGGGCGTTAAGGATTCACAAGGCGTTGCAAATATTCAAAATGGCTGGCATTGAAACATTTTGCCAATGTGATTCTGAAATATTGTGATACCGGTACACTCATTTGTTGAACCGTTTCAGCGTGAATTGGTTTGCCTAAACCGTTTCTCGACCTTGTGATATACGTAGTCATTGTTAGATAAGGTAAGTTTTGAACCATGAAAATTGGGGCCCCAACCAATTTTGATACCAAACTTACCTTGCGTAACCTTGAGCATCAGTAGGCCTCGTCCAGATCTGAAACTATTTTGGTTGGGCAAGAAAACTTGTACGGTAGCAATAATTGATCGATGTAGATCGTCCGCCCTCGTGAGGTCACAAAATATAAAAACTAATCAAGTGGACAGTGAAGCAGGGGAAATAGGTAAATAACCAATCAAGGTATCTAAAATTTCCTCTGCTTCGTTCAAGTCACGCCCATCTACATTGGTCAATTGTGTTGGATCTTCAAGTCTGCACTCAGAAGACAGATTTACCTTCAAAGTACAAACAGCTGTTTGACCTGTGTATTTTCATATGTATTACCGGTATCATTCTATTAAACGGTACGATGTTGCCCAGTTCTTTTTCAAATCGCAGCTCGAGATTTACTGGTACCGATAGGCTTAACATGGTATAACTGGCTTATGCAGCACGATGTAGTATAGGCCTACTGTAGTTAAGTATAGTTTTTCATTTTTTTTTATCGTTATCACTTTTTTTTACATACAACAGTAGGTCTAGAACCTTGAAAGAAAAGAAAAATGATTTGCTCATCACTGCAATCAACGCTATAGACTTGCCTACCAGTACTATTAGAATTAAATGAATATTCAATCGGATATCAAGATAACTTGAATGGCTGTTTCTATGTTTCAGTTGATACCAACATCCAACAAGCTCTCAAGAAAAACACGCTAGCTGCTGATTGTTTTTTATTGGAGCATCTGAACAGGCTGCATGGCTTCTGATTGACTCATTCACGAATGCAAATTACTAGTTACCATTATTAACGGGTAAGAAATTATAATTAAATGAGAATTGAAATTCCCTGACAGCTGTACAGGTTACTCGCAAGGAAATTTTACGTGAATTAGGCCTGTTGACGTGAACTTTACTCGGTACAGGCTAAAGTTATTTTCACAGGCAGAGACAGGTTTGAAAACAGTGCACGAAACGACTTGTGTTTGACGACTATTCAATTGATACGTACGACTAATTATTAGAGGTTTAGGCCTTGTTGACCTTTCGAAATCTACATTGGTATTGGTACTGACTAAAAACGACCCTGTCGATGTCAATTTCCGGTTAGAAGGCCTATGATGCATCCTAGCGGCAAATTGGGAATTAAATGAAGCTACTTGAAAACTGATGATAACACTCATATTATTAACCATCATATTCAAATAACTCAAACTATATGACTTTGGATGTATTTATTGTTTTTATTTAATATAGAATTGACTTGATCTAGCTATATATTGTAATTTTATTACAAATTCTATACCTGTATATAAACTTATTCAAAGTATGTACGTATATGCAATGGTGCTAAGTAATGCTACATAAATGAATAACAAATTAATCGAGCATCTTGATGATGAACCGTCCTCTATTTAAACGGGTAGAAGTTAATAACAAGATATTGAATGAAAATTGAAGCAAGAGAACAAGAGAAATATTGATATGAATTGAAAATCAGTACATTACACCATACATGATAGGCCTACATGAAATTCATGAAATTAAACATAATAGGCCAAGCACGCTGGTCTTCTTCTAATTCTCCTTGGCCTGGCATGTGCAGCCTCAGGCTCATCTTCATTTCGTTCTTTATCAATGTCGATATGCTTAGTGGTATCCTGGGTCAACATGCTGATACGGAATCTGGGGCTCATCTTTACTTGGGAACATACAAGATTACGACGTTTTGACTATTGCCTCGGTCACAGTCAAGATGCACTGAGGGTTGTGTTTGCTCGTTGGAGATGGAGTCCTCGCTTCCTATCCCTCCCATGTTGAAAATATGTTACGATTCACGGTCCAGGCTTAAAGAACTATTGACCGTGCGTAGATAAGTGGTGATAAAAGGAACTAACGTTACGTTCAAGGCCGGTTCGCTGGTATCAAGTTTGCCAGCTTATCTTCCGTTTCTACAAAACACCACCAGATAGAGCAGCGATCCATATTACACAGAAAAGTCCTCACGGTATGGTACGTGTTTTCAAGATAAGTGAAGGCACCATCTCCTGGTCGCAAACAAACGCAACCCTCAATGCATCTTGGTCACAGTAAAGTAAATGGAGACAAAGAAGGCTGCTTGTTCAGGTAGGTGGGTGTGGAGTAGGAGGGGGAGACTGATATGTGTTGGAAGGTGTAAAGTATAAGAAAACAAGAAGTTCAAGTTGGAAAGGTTGGGGGGGGGGGGGGGGGTAGGCATAGAGTGGTTGGATGTAGTGGGAGGGAAGGTAGAAGCTGATTCAGTGTAAAATCAACTCAATAGTTTGAATGAGTGGGTGCATGGAGGGGGGGGGGGGGAATTTGAAGGTTGTGAGGAATGGCTGGCAGTGGATAGGATGAAGTAGCTTGCAACTGGTCGAGGGTTATAGGGAGGTGAACTATTCAACTAGTTGATGTGAAAGTAATTGTTAAAGTGGTTCATTAAATTCTTCACATTACTATGATATTATTTAATAACTTATGACTAGGCCTACTGTCACAAATTATTTATATTTTTTTGGTTGGTCGATGATCTACTTCTTTTGCGTACCGTATACAAGTAGAACTTTAAACTTTGCTTATATAGAAAATTTGATAAATTTCAAGTAAATGGAAAGATTTCAGTGAATCGTTGGTAGGCCTACACTCGGAACAATTTGCCATTAGTATATTTTGTTGCGGCCTCTCATTTCTTGCTCATTAACATACATTTGCATGGTCTGTATTTCTTTTCAATAATAACATTTTCATTGTCCATTATGACGAAGAATTGCCATCTTCTTTCTACAGAATAAAATTTAAATTCAACTTTCATTCCAGCTTTCATTATTAAATGTGAATGGTAGCCTAGTTACTGCATATTATGACAATATGAAGAACTACATTATTAGGTGTAAGAGAGCTAAGTGGTAGGCGACCTTGAAATAATTGCAAATTTATATTTATTCCTCACTACCATGCAATTAAAGCTGGACTTACATGCCATTAAATCTCTATTACTAGGGAAACGCGTTATGTGTTGCCATGTTGATGAATGAGCTAGAACATATCACGTTAACTTTGGATTGGTTATTATATATATCCACCTTGAGGTCCAAACAATTACGTCACTGCCATCCGATTTCCTGATTAATTTCCATGATATTAGAGTTTGAGGCTTTGTTTTAATCGTTTCCAATTAATTGGTGGCACCTGTTGCTTGGATTTAGTTGGTATCTTAATAGCTTCGAGTGATTTGAAAACATTACATTATATATCTTTTCACATCAAAACAGCTGATTCTATTTGAGTGAAAGTTCGGATTAATATGTATCATGATCGAATTGAAATTCCCTGAGAATTGAAACTCTCTCGAAAGAAATAGTTTTGACAATTTGTTCTCAGGGTTATTCTCATGGAATTTTTGAAAAATTTGAAATAAGTCATCTCAGAAGTGGTTCAACTGATTGCGCCTGAAAACACTACAGTATTGAATTAGATACGGCTACTTGTGTATGCCAAGTTTCAACTGATTTTGAATTTTCGTTTGACCTGTGGGAAAACGTGCACTTTTTTTTCGAGTATGGTGAAATTGAGTCTTCGCTTTGCTCATCCAAATAGTTGATACGTAACTGGATTTTAAGATATGCCTGTACATGAACTTATATTGCTATGTTTCTTATGCTACAGTGTTCACCATCACTTGAAACCATTCGTCCAGCAAGCTGTCGCTGAAAAACACGCTAGCTTCTCACTGGACCTTTCCGATTACAAACCGACTTCATGACTTCTGATTGACTTGATTCTGATTGCAGATCACCTCCATTATTCACTGGTAAGAATTAGAATTAAAATTTCCCGATAGCTCTTAATGTGACTCACACAGAGAATTTAGTAGGTCTGAACATGAGGTCAGAAAACAATTGTGATTTTAGATTAAAATTGCTCACTGTAAAAATCATGTTGTAGTTCTCGCACAATATAATATTTCGCTTTGTCAAATAGAATTGCCAACTACAGTAAACCCTCCTTAATTCGAAATTGAATTGACCCAAAATACCCAATTTTATTTATGAAAGTTTGAATTGTGGAACTATTCAACATTGTGCTTATGGATGGATCAAAACTTCGTAAAACCAGACCAATACTTTGAATCACAGTAAAATTAGTTTCAATCAGCGAGGGGTTACTGTTTCAGTACTTGTAGTTTCTAGTTAGGCCTACATTAAAAGTGAACATTTTTGTTAGTACCTGCACTGGTAGCTCAGTAATAACGTGCTAAATGAGCATAAGATGAATTTTGTATTAATTCTGGATCAAACAGGTCTTTTAGGACTGCGTAATTCATGTGTATACTTCTTGGTTCGTGCCTCCCTGGGTAAAACGGGAAATGCGTTGACTTGTTACTTTGACAAAGATTGGTCCTGTATCGGAACAGAATTGTAGTTATGGAGAATAATCATTTGCACCATCTCTGAGAAAAATATATATGAAATTTCAAAGTGTAGTGGTATTGATGGCAAAATCACTTTGTTTTATTAATGACTTCGTTTTATTTTAAATCGTGTTTTTCAAGTGAGCCAACAAGAATGAGGTTATATGGAGCATTTAATGAGTGAGTGAAATGACGAAAGATGAAGGTATCTAAATGCGTATCTTATGCGTGACTCCAACCCACACTCGACTTGCCTTTATTAGCCTTTATAAATCGGTGGAAGTGGGCCCTGCCGTGTGGAACTGAGCTAATTCCACCGCGGACTAGATTCGAGACAAGGCAACCAGCGGCGGACCTGCAATTGGCTCTTGCTTATTTTCGAGCAAAATGTCAATTTTCATAAAATCATATCAAATCAATTCATAGGCCAATGCACCCTGATTTCTATTAAATATTGAAGAAAATATTCACAAACACATTCTGGGAGGTAAGGGGCATACCGGGCCTCAGTTCAATCCCCTCCACCGTCTGTCTTGACAGCGCTTTTCCGTGCTTTGCCTCTGTTGTCTAGGCTAATGCCAGGGTGGTTCCTACAATATACTTCATGACTGCTTCCTTCCCACTAACCTTCCCATTATATAGGAAAGCTTCCATCTCATTAATCATTCATCCGATGCTAATAGATCATAGGTATCATTACAGTGTCGTTGAACCCAATATAAATGAATAGAAGAAAATAGTTTTTAAATGTCGACATTTTCAATTATAACGTTGGATTCTAGACATGAGTGTAGGCCTACAGACACAATTAGGATGCAATTCAGCCACGGAAAAATACGTTTCCAACGAATGTTTCATTGAAACATCACAGCTTTGCATTTATATTTGAAAAACTGCATCATAAATAAACCTTTGACATCTTCTCATTGATCACTTCTCCGTAGCCAATAGATCTGTCAACGTTTCTCTTTGAAATGCTCTACCCAAGTTTGATGTGCTTTCAAAAGTTTGGTTGTGGTGGGTTGAAAAGTGGATAATATTGAAGAGTTCCAGTAACCACCACTAGATGGAGAAGTTTCTCATTTTATAATTTGGACAAAATCTATTTACATTATACATTTTGGTCAAGAAAATTGAAAAAAAAAAGAAAATTGGTAAAACTGTAAAATTATAGGCGAATCAGGATTTCTAATATTGACCAGCATAGTTCAACTTGAAAATGTGCATTTTCAATATATTTTTACTATCATTTGGTAACTGGGAATTGAGCAATGAAAACCATCAAATTGGGCACATTTTGATTCAATTATAATTGAATCCATAGTTAAATTATTCTTCAATTTTTGACCAAGCATATCCAATTGTGAGGGCATTAGTCATTTATTGTATTTTACCGCAAGTACGTAATGTTTGTAGTTCTTGAGATATATGTAGCAAAAGTGCACCCCGTAAATCTGTCCAAGATGCGGGCTCTTGAACTTGACACGAATATAAATAAACCTTTGTGTCATCTTCTCATCAATCCCTGCTCCATTGCCAATAGATCTTGGTCATCCATCTACTTACTTTTTGACTGCTGACAAATCAATGGATAAGCATTAATACAAACCTATTTCCCATTGTTGCAGGTTGCCCCAGCTGTTTGACACGTGAGCGCACTCGTCCCAGCCTGCAGTACAAGACATGCCTTGTCGCTGACTTCAGGATCATGTTGGGGTCAGTTCGTCCATCGCAGCAATCAACGCTGTGACTTCAACCAGTCAAGCAAGCAGCTGGTCAGCCTGCTATGTTTTGATTGGTTGAATGATGATTGGAACTTGAGTGGATTGAGATAAGAGTAATAATGATGTATAAACAAATATATTGTGATTGCATGATTTATTGATATAACTTGTACAGAATAATTATTAATAAATTGATAAGTTACAATGATATGATGTGTTCTTGCTTGTGATTATCCTATGGCTCCCAGTATACCCCGTGCAGCCTGCAAGGGAGGGGGTCACGGGAACGTAGAGGTCATGGGGGTGCTTGACCTTGAACCCTTGCGTGCAAGAGAGGCTCATGTAGCTTCCGAGGAAGCTACGCAAGTCTCTCTTGCACGGGCGAATACAAGGTCTCACCCCAACCCCTCCAGCAGATCTTAGATGGTGGTCGGACGCATGACAATGTACCCTTGAATGCAAGACAGGCTCATGTCAGTCTATCTCACACGCAAGAGTAGAAGGTCTCGCCTGAGAGCCATCCAGACCGTTCCCGTCACCCCCACAAGCCCTTTACCCACGGCTCAGGTGCAGGCCCTTTAGCCACGGCCCAGGTGAGAACAGGCACCAATGCTCATGGGTATCAGGTTTCTTTAAGCTCAGGGCAACAAGATCCCTACTCGGAGCAGTAGTTTATTAACGTGACATACCAGGTCATTACTGTCATTTGTTGAACTCTAGGCTGACAAATGCACCATTCTGAGCTTGATCGACTTGGTTTGAGACAACAGGGCTGATCATACCACGCTAGGCTGGCCTACCCGGCTCGGGGATCATTTTATAATAGGCTGAATCATACCTCGATGCAGGCTGCACGGGGGACAGTTTACCCACATGCCGGTGGATCTTACCCAGCTACCTCCTACATACTAACACAACGCACGACGCTCCAAGGAATGAATCTTCAAGGTAAGCTGTAGCCTGCAAGCAACAAAGAGGTCACATTGTAGTGAATTACTTGCACATAGATCAATCAATTTCATAATTCTCAATTGATTGTGGTCTAAAATAAGCTAGTTCATGTTTCCATCAAATTTGAGAAAAATACAATTTTGGAAATTTAAAATTTAATAAGTTATTTTTTGCTCTAAAATCTTTAAATTCAACTCAATATAGAAACTGGGACCTGATTTCTGTTCTGATTTGATAACTCTACACACACATAACGACAGAACCAAGAAATTCAACAAAAACTTTCAAGTCACCAAAAAAAATTGCTAAAATGGTAAGGGTATTGGACACTAGTTTTTGACCTTCTGCAATTAATTCCCATGAACTGGTGATGCATATGATATTCTAGTATTTTTTTATGAGTGTAACTTTGGGATCTTTAAATCACTAGGAAGTTCCGTTACGATTGCCTTTGCCGTTGCTAAGAAAAACGTTGCTGATTTACCAAAAAAATGCAATTTCCAGCCAACTTTCAGAACAGACTTTTGAAAAAACAATGATAATACAATTAATTTTGAATATTCACGCAGAGAATTCACTTTTGAGAAAAGAGAATATTTTTGGGGAATTTTTTAAACAAACACTTGGTTAAAAAAATCAAATTTGAAAAAGTGTAAAAAGGCAAAAAGTCATGATTTTTGATTTGGCTTAAAATTTGTGGGAGAACAGAAAGACATTTAAAAAAACGTTGTCCATTGAAATTTTTCCATAAATATCATTTTTTCGAGTAATTACGAGGATTCCAAGACTACATAATGATAAATGTACCAAGTTATTTTTTGCTCTAAAATCTTCAAATTCAACTCAATATAGAAACTGGGACCTGATTTGTGTTCTAATTTGATCACTCTACATACACATAACGACAGAACCAAGAAATTCAACAAAAACTTTCAAGGCACCAAAAAAAATTGCTAAAATGGACAGGGTATTTATTGGACACTAGTTTTCGACCTTCTGCAATTAATTCCCATGAACTGGTGATGCCTATGATGTTCTAGTATTTTTTTAGGAGTGTGACTTTGGGATCTTCAAATCATTGGGAAGTTTTATTATGATTGCCTTTGCCGTTGCCAAGAAAAATTTCACTGATTTACCAAAAAAATGCAATTTCCAGCCAACTTTCAGAACAGACTTTTGAATAAACAATGATAATACAATTATTTTTAGATATTCACACAGAGAAATTACTTCTGAAGAAGAAAATATTTTTGGGGAATTTTTCAAACAAAAACTTGGTTGAAAAAATCAAATTTGAAAAAATGAAAAAGGCGAAAAATCATGATTTCTGATTTGGCTTAAAATTTGTGGGAGAACAGAAAGACATTTAAAAAAACGTTGTCCAATGAAATTTTCCCCAAAATATCATTTTTCGAGTAATTACGAGGATTCCAAGACTACATAATGATAAATGTACCAAGTTATTTTTTGCTCTAAAATCTTTAAATTCAACTCAATATAGAAACTGAGACTCAATTTGTGTTCTGATTTGATTACTCTACACACACATAACGACACAACCGAGAAATTCAACAAAAACTTTCAAGTCACCAAAAAAAACTGTCAAAATGGTAAGGAACAGTTTTCGACCTTTCACAATTAATTCCCATGAACTGGTGATGCCTATGATATTCTAGTATTTTTTCATGAGTGTGACTTTAGGATCTTTGAATCATTAGAAAGTTTGGTTACGATTGCTCTTGTGTTGCCAAGAAAAATGTCACTGATTTTCCAAAAATTTCCAGCAGACTTTCAGAACGGACTTTTGAAATACCCTAACAATAATAAATAATAATGCAATTATATTCAGATATCCACACAGAGAAATTAATTAGAAGAAGATATTGGATATTAGAGATATCAGAGGTAAGAATGTTGGAGAGTCCATCTGAGATGATGCAATGCAAGACTTGGGATGGCAGGATTTGGAAATACGGAGAAAGGAGGATCGTATATGTAATTTCTTCAGGGTAATGGTAGGAGGGGATATGGTATGGGGGGAGATGCATAAGTTGATTGAAAGGAACGAGTCAGGGTAAAAAAAAAAAAAAAAAATGCCAAAATGGTAAGGGTAACGTGTAACTTTGGGACACTAGTTTTCGATCTTTTACAATTAATTCCCATGAACTGTTGATGCCTATGATGTTCTAGTAGTTTTTTATGAGTGTCTCTTTGGGATCTTTAAATCATAAGGAAGTTCTGTTACAATTGTCTCTGCCGTTGCCAAGAAAAACGTCACTGATTTATCAAAAAAGAAAAAAATTTCCAGCCGACTTTCAGAACAGACTTTTGAAAAAACAATGATGATACAATTATCTTCAGATATTCACCCAGGGAAATTACTAGTGAGGAAACAAATATTTTTGGGAATTTTTAAAACCAAAACTTGGATCAAAAAATCAAATTTAAAAAAAGTATAAAAAGGCAATCACAATTTTTGATTTGGCTAAGATTTTGTAAGAGGACAAAAGAAAATCTAAAAAAACAAATTACGTTGAATTTTTTCAAAAAATGTCTTTTTTCGAGTAATTACGAGGATTTTACATTTTTACACATAACAATTGATTTTTGCTCCAAAATCTTTGAATTGAATTCTATTTTGAAAAGGAGACCAAATCTGAGTTTTAATATTTCAAGACTTTGAAACATAAGAACACAAAACGTGAGAATTAGAATTTCTAGTTCAACTAGAAAGTTGATTACTTCTCAAATATGCAATCTGCTAGACCATAAAAACTGAAAATGAACAACTTTGTTTTTACTTACTGGCATCGATCTTGTAGTTCTCTTTGTTGCATTCATCTTCTTCTCTCCTTCCCTCTTCTACCTGTGACCTCACTGCGGCAACTTCTACACCCTACTGCCGTCACAGTTGTCTCAGTTCTTTAACGGTCCTGCTAGTTTATGTGTGTACTGGCATCGTTCTTGAAGTTCTCTTGGTTGCATTCATCTTCTTCCCTCTTCTTGCTACGTCCTCACTGCGTCAAACTCTACATAGTACTGCCGTCTCAGTTGCCTTCTCTTCCTTCTTCTACGGTCCTGCTAGAACTCACCACTACATGCAGTGAGTGCACTGGCACCGCCCCATGTTGACGGGCCTCAACAGCTGTAACAAGGAAAATACCAGAATTAAACATCTACTGTTTGACAGACGTCATGAATCGTAACATCCAATCAAGAGGGCTGTTTACGACAACACCAATTACGGTGTCTGTGAACGCCTGCACGAGGTTTTGATCTAGAAGGCCTACTGGCGAGCCACGCCTCTCACTGAGGGTCAATTATTCTATATACACAGGCCTATCATAAATACTGACTATTCCCAGTCAGCAAACATCAAAGACAAAGAAAGAAAAAAAAGTTGGTACTGGTAAATGAATTGTGAAAATTTCAACTGTGGTTGGAATTGCGGAACAGTTAACAAGCCTGAATCTATCAAAATACTTCTTCTTTTGCGACAACTGAGAAGGATTTTAAAATATGAAATTTGACAAATGTATTTTTTTTTTAATAACATCGAAACTTGATACAAAATCATTGTTCCTCAAACAAGGCTATGGATGAAAGATGGGATCGTTTGGGCGGGGCACCACAAGGGCGATCTTACCATTCTATTTTGATGAAAATTTAGATAAAAGTCTTTCAGTTTCCAAACGTCCGGAACACATTATGACTGTTTCTGTGATATGTATCAGGACACAAAACACTCGAATGTTGATAACTTCCACTTTGAAGTAAGTCTTTTGGTCAATGATCACTTCTTTCCATTAACAGCAGATGTAAAGTTCATCCAAAATACAAGATGGACAAAGATGAAAATGAGTGATGGACCTATAATATTATAACTAGGCCTATCACTCTACTAATTAAAAGTTGTGGGCAATTAGTACTTCATCCAAGCATTTGCTTCGAGGACTGTGGGAAACCACGAAAACCAAGTCAGGATGGGATAATTAAATTTTGCGCTCTAGAAAACAGCATTTAAATTGAACTCTATTTTTAACCGAGACCACATGTATGTTCAATTTTATCATTGTACTGTTTACTATAACATAACCACAGAAGTGAGACATCCAGCAAAAAGCTTCAACACCTGAATTTAGGGCAAAAAATCAAATTGGCCTAAACAGAGAAATAAAGCATGCTTGTTTTTTAACCTTGGCAATTAATCTCCACCAAGTCACACCAAGTCCACTGCCATGTGTATATATTTTAAATGTCATCATGTATAAAATATTGTAGCTACTGAACAATCATTGGTAACCAATAACATGACACACGATCATTTGTCACGAGCTGGAAATAACTTCACTCTGCTGAGGCATAGACTGAACTTGTTCAAGCAGAGCCCAACTTATTCGGGGTGTAAAATTTACAATGTCCTTCCAAACAAATTGAAAAACTTGAGAAACAACAGTGTCAGTGACTTTAAAAACCAATAAAAAATCTCCTCCATGAAAAGTGTTATTATTGTGTGAATGCATCTTTAGAGAATTTTGCTTTACAGAAAGAGTAATTCCAAGAATATATACGTATAACATACTGTGAATACCGTATTTATTATCTTCATCTTCTATGGGCCGATCTGTCTACGTATTTGCGGTGTGTGTTTGTGTGCGAGTTGAATGGGTGAATAAATTTTGTTTCCTTTTTTCACAATTGTATATTCAATCATCTTATTTATCGTTTTATTGCATGTATGTCAGAGATTTATCATTTTAATATCAATTATATTATCATATAGGCCTATAAACATACATTTGAATGCGTCTTGTATTTTTATAATAACTTTGACGTGACTCATATATCCATGTAGTGGATCCATGTGTGTCAGAAGGAATAAATGAATAAATAAATAAATAAAGTGACAAGAACTGAGAACATGTAGTGGTTTTTACAACCACAACCACTACCAATGAATCCATTGTACGGAGTGTCACGTCACTATCCCATCGTGTACGTAGTTCCGCTCACGAGGGGAGTGACATTATGCGGAAGGGTTCAGGGTGGTTTCCTCTTCATGATGCGGATGGAAAAAGTGGGCAGTTTTTAAGAGCGGTCTAGGCAAGGGCGTCTGCAGCCATGTATCTTGGTATCAATTGATAAACCAATGTCGACTGAGAATATGTCCTCATGATATACAAACCTATCCCTACTTCATCCCAATCCCTTATCCCCGTATTCGACAGTATAACCAATATGTTACACCCTAAGTGGACGAGCATAGCAAAGACTCCGATTCACAAACTGGCAACGATAGGCACTTGTTTTCCTACGTGGCGTTCAGGTCAGGCAGTGGCCAGTTGATCTGAAACTTCTAGATATTGCTGTCACACCGGACCCTATTGTTTACCAGCAAGTTAGTTCCATCTTTCTTCCACGCAAAACACAGCAAGAATAGCATTGAGTTTGATGTTGAATCTTGATCCGATTGAAATGGAATGTCCACAGAATGTTAATACCGTTTAATACATGTTTCTACCACTTGAGTATGAAAGAGTTTGGATCGATTGTTTGAGTACATGAATGATCAAATTGAAAGTAAGACAAACATCGAGTTCATCATTTGTTAGGAACTAGGCAAATGCCTTGTAAGATGAGCGAGATATCTGAATAAGGTATAATAGGAGTCGTTAAAGTAGTTCTACCCTTGCTACATTATTGACTCTGGTATTCTCCACACCTTGACGCATATAGAAAATACTTCATTGTTGGGCAAAGATCAAATATAGAAAGCAGTGAATCTTGGCAACATAATTGTGCTATTATTTCTATATATTTGATGAATAAAAACAGTCGATTACATTTTTTTCTTCACAACGGCTGGTTGAAATTGCATACAAAATGGTGATGATGTGTATCATTCATGTGTACACATTCACAGAACATGTTATTCTATTGGGAGAGATTTTATTCTTCACATTTTCTTGCCTGTCCAGCCTAATTTTATGGGTTTTTTTAGAAACTTTGAGATGATATTTCTCAAAATCGGTCCAACCGATTCATTTCCAAAACTATACAGTTCCAAGTTGGATAAGTTGGCTAGTACAAAAAGGTTTCATATCGATCAGTCAAACCCTGCGACCTGTGCAGTGCTTACAAAGAAAAAGAAAAAGAAAGAACACAGACAAAGCTCGATAAGTGGGATGGAGTCTTCGCTATCGCTCATCCAACTGGGCAAACGCAGCATATACGTTGTAAGATGAGCGAGATATAAGGTATAACTAGGCAAACGCAACATGTGAGTTGTAAGATGAGCGAGATATCTGAATAAGGTTATAATCAGAGTCGTTAAAGTAGTTCTACCTTTGCTACTTTATCAGCTCTGGTATTCTACACACCTTGACGCATATAAAAAATACTTCATTGTTGGGCAAATATTGAATCTAGAAAGCAGTGAATCTTGACAACATAATTCTGCTAGTATTTCTATATACTTGATGGATAAAAAAAGTTGACTGATTATTTTCTTCCAAACACCTGGTTTGTATTACATACTAAATGGTGATAATCATTCATGTGTACACATTCACAGAAAATGTTATTCTATTTGGAGAGATTTTATTCATTACATTTTCTTGACCAGCCTAATCTTATGGAATTTTTAGAAATTTTGTGATGATATTTCTCAAAACAGTCGAACCAATTAATTCCAAAAGCTATACAGTTCCAAGTTCAATACCTTTGCGTGCACAAAAAACATTTCATGTCGATCAGTCAAACCGTGCGATTCTATGCAGTGCTTCAAAAAAAAAAAGACAAAGCTGGGATGGAATCTTTGCATACGCTCATCTAACTAGGCAAACGCAGCAGATGCGTTGCAAGATGAGCGAGATATCTGAATAAGGTAAAAAAGGTATTAAAATAGTTCTACCCTTGCTACTTTATCGACTCTGGTATTCTACACACCTTGACGTACCGGTATATAAAAAATACCTCATTGTTGGGCAAATATTGGATCTAGAAAGCAGTGAATCTTGGCAACCTAATTCTGCTATTATTTCTATGTACTTGAGAAAAAACAGTTAATTGAATTTTTTCACGAGATGGCACTATGACACTAATTCCTAGGAACTGGTGAGAGCTATGAATGTGTTATTTTATGAGTCCAACTCAACGAACACCAAATCAATAGCAAGTTCCGTTAAGATTGCCATTAAAGAGAGAATTTCCCATTAAAGAGTTCTTCGTTAAAGAATTACCTGAAACCTGCAGTTTTCAATTAATTTTGAAATGGACTTTTGAAATAACGATAATTGAGCAATTATGTGCAGGTATTTCAACATACAATTCAATTCTAAAGATGATTTTTAAAATTATTTCAAACCAAAAAAGATGTCAAAAATCAAGTTGAAAAAATACAAGAGAAAAGGGGGCGCTGAAGAAATAATACTGGAATAGATACTACCAAGAGTGAAGATGGGCTCGGCGTGTAATAATCTGTAGGAGCTACTAATTCGGGGAATTGGCTAGAGCACAGAGGAGCTGTCGTTAGGGTTATTTGGTCAGGTTTCGATCGTTTTCTCGAATAGGCATGTATCCTCTTTCTAAGTAAACACGCCAAGCCCACGTTCACTCTTGGTAGTACATATCTCTATTCCAGTATTCACTTTTCAGGCGCCCCCAAAAAAATCGTGATTTTCCATCTGGCTAAAATTCCGTAGGGCGATGAGAAAACATCAATAAACCTTGGCCTATTGAAT
>OZ023328.1:44194326-44209326 GCA_964007535.1 Brachyptera risi
GTATTTTTCTGCTGACAAGCTGCTTTTGCAGCTTAGCGGATATCAATGTATTTCTAAGATTACTATTTCTTGGGTGAATAAAAAAAAATTATTATTATCATTATTATTATCATCATTATTATTATTTTTTATTGCAGCGTGTTTACTTGTGTTGTATTTGTTTGTACTGTGTTTATATTTATTCATTTTTATTGTATCATATCCTAAAGAGTATTATTAGTTCATTCCACAGTTAAACCCACAGTTTAACAGTTAACAGTGGAACAGTCTAACAGTTACACAGTTAGTGGGTTTTGTGGACACTGAAGAGTGAAAAATGTCTTGTAATGATGTAAATTTGTTGGATGAAAATAATAATGAAAAAATGAATCATCAAAAAAAAAATCATCATTATTATTATTATAATATTTTATCAGCTAGAGGAATTTATAAATATAAAATTACTTCTCGGACCAATGTGAACAAAATCTGGAACATAATTATAAAACAAGAATCAAAGAAACCGATTATTGTGTAATACCCTCATTTATTCACAGCTACGGCAAGAGACTTTTGAAGGTAACGGTTCCGACTTTATTTAATACCATGCCAGCAAATCTCCGCAGTCTGACATACATGGCAGGTATCAAACTGAATGTGAAAAATTGGATTATCACTCTAGAATAAATCAGTAAATTGTATATACTTAATTAATATTGAATTCATTCGATGGTGTAAAATCTTTTCTTTCTTTTCTTTTTCTTTTCTCGGATTTTTTGTATGTTGTTTGTATATGTTGTTTTTATTGTCTCATATATTGCCATTCAGAGGAAGCAGCTCTAAAGCAAGACGCATGAGTCATAATAAATGGTTCAATTGTTTATTATATTGTTTAGCATAATCTCTGCTGACAAGTTGCGAAAGCAGCTTAGCAGAGTTTGATACAGAATTTGTAAACTGTTTCTAATTATCAATAAAAGAAGAAGAAAAAAATGTATATGTGTATGTTATTGGTAGTGTATATGTTTCACCTGCCTTTTCTGACATTAGTTGATAATTATCTGAGAATAAAAAACTTGTATTATTCATTATTATATATATATATATATATATATATATATATATATATATATATATATATATATATCATTGTTAAGAAAATTTCACGACGTATTAAACTGATTAAATGTCTCAACACACGACGAAAATACTTCAAATGAAAATAATATTTTATATATAATAAATATGGGCCTAATATATATATATACTTATATATATATATATATATATATATATATATATATATATATATATATATATATATATATATATATATATATATATATATATATATATCACTAATGTATGATGTATTATATATTTCAAGAGATAACTTGGTAACTTGGTTATTCACATACAAATCTATAATCACCCACACCATTCAATTGAAATATAACATGGATTTTCTATCAATATATTTCTTATAGATTTATACAATTTCACATTACAATTTCTCTCACACTTGTACTTGTTTTTGTTTCTACATAATAATTAAATAAATACACTTGGGGATGGCATTCTCCTGTACATATACGTAACACGGCCTAAATGTAGTCTGCCAATTACCACATATCATTAATAGCATGACTGATATTGATTACTCCCTAAGGTAAGTGCAGTTATTATACACTATCCTAATATTAGCCAAGCCTGGTAATGACAATAACATTTCAATCATTCATCCTAGGATTACACATCGTGGTATACTTGCTTAGAGGGAGTCGAGCACCATTCATACTCAGACAATTCAGTCCGCACCAAACGGTAATTATAATTATGCACATCCATAAAATATGCGGAACTGAATTGGAAACGTGTTGTTTTAGATTGATCATTTCAATTTCTCATATACACATATAAAAAAACTGAAATCTGATTTCTGATTCTGTCTTTGGTCAGAAAAAAAGTTTCTGTACCAGTTCTGGTTCATTTTTGAGTAGAATTTACACACAATTTGAAGAAAAATGCAATTTTTGATACATTCCGTTATATTATATTCACCTATAGTTTTACCATGTAATGCCTATCAATGACGTATTTTTATTGACGAACAGAGAGTGTAATCATGACATTTAAATAGAAATGGTAGTATAGTATAATAGGACACATTATAGTAATGCCAATACACATTCCTTAATTTAAATTTCGATGCCAAATTAATTTACAGCTCGCAGTTTTGTTTTCATGAAGAAATCGCGACAAATTTTATGAATAAATATTTCAATTCTGACACAGAATACCATCTAATTTCGATTCCAGCTCCTATTATAATACACTTGTAAGTTGTAACAATTATTAATCAACACCAACATTTATCATTATTCCGGTGACTAGAAATGCCCTAAAGTACAAAAATACTTCTAGATATGTTTAGCATTTTGATGATATTATGGGTGTATATTTTCATAATACAGTGTAAATCATTCGATTTTTCAATATGAAAAATAAAGTATACAATTTTAGTATTTTGTTTCTGGTATATAATAAATCCAACTTGTCAAACTTCTACTGTTCAAAGGAACAAAAATATAGAAATACATTCTCTTATAACAATCGCACAGTTTCTTAAAAGTTCATCATTTCAGCTGTACTTAGTTAAATCAGTTTTGGACCATTTATATTTAAAATAGGATAACATAAAAAAAAGTATTATTTTTAAATCATGGAATGTTTAAATCATAAGCTCATTGATCACAAAAAATACACACTGGAAAATACATAAAATATATAGTAGGCCTACTATTCAGTTACTGTCATTAAAAAAGAAATAGAGGAGAAATGCATTATTTACTGATTTTATGCGGTAATATTTGGTATAAAAAAAATTATGAACTGAAACATTGACGATTTACTATTCTAAAAATTATCAGTCAAAAAATATCAGTAAATCAGATATATCAGGTATAGACCCCCTATCGGTATATTTATCAAATGATTGGAAACAAGATGATTGAACGTTCAAACAGAAAGAGATGGATCAGTAATACATTTAATACATACCCTGTATAGGTGCATTTGACGCTTTGTTTAACGTATGGTTTGCCCCTGTGAGTTAGGCAAAAGTCAGTGTCTACAGTTCATAACTAATTACTTGTAGCCCTAAAGAATCCTGTATGTCTATCTACTAAAACCAATATTTTGAGTAACATTCAATTGCTATTATTTGCTTCAGTGCCGGAATTACGAACGCGGGAGTAGCTCTAACTGAGAGTTAAAACTAGTTATCACCATGGTTACCAATGCCAATGCTACCAATACCGGACCTTAGTCTCACAGCGTAGTTGTAGCTATTGCTCGTCTATCTATAACAACAATTCGGCAATGACAAGTAGAGCTAGTGATTTGCTGGCTTGGGCTTGGGGACATCAAACATTATTCTAGAGGAAACAAAAAAGCAGATCGGTAAATGCACAGTGATTAGCCTACCAATCTAACGAGTATGGCAATATTAATTTTGTAAGCTTCTTTAAATGATACATAATAACTTGACCATCATCAATAGAGATGACAATACAGTGAAACACAGTACGCATACTGCTACTTACTAGACAAGTAACAGTGATTTCATAATTTACAGAAAACAAATGAGAACTACATTCTGATCATGTGAGACGGTTTAGATATCATTTAAGGGAAGGGGTTGCAGGCGGTGTCGCCGTGAACTCTCTTGATAGTATTTTTTTTAAATTATCGTTTTGATATTAGAGAAATAAACATGCTCACGTCAGTACAGAATTTTGATGAAATATTCATACTCAACTCTGCGCGTGATTGATTACACAAAAGATTGAGTTCGTCGTGAACGCCTGCTCGCTCTCAATTATCTGACTGAATGTTTGTTGGAATCAAAAATAATAACTATCCTGGTATAAATGTTAGAGAACAAACTCAGACGGACTTGTTATGTCCGTGAAACTTCGTGCAAGCAGTACTCGCGAAGTTATAGAACCTTTCCCATTCATACTCGACGAATTTACCATATTGCTGTTCTTTTTTCTGGTCGTCGGCCAGGACAAAATATATGCTGGAGGTATGTCTTGATGAGACATCTCTTTATCAGTCTCTCCTTTGATATCTTCGTCAATATCCACCTTATCACTGTTCACTTCGTTATCACAAACTAATGGCACCGAATTATGTCCTGAATGGTCAAGCGATAAATATAGTCTCCCCGATGATGCTTCCGAACCATCGTCATCGGTAGACGAGCAGCTACTATTGTTATTTCCGTCACCACCCATTGAGGACCCAACACTTGTCACAACGTTCAAATGTCCATGTCGAAATGTGTCACTGCCACTACTCTCGTCCACACTGCTATTCGCTTCATGGTAATGATATTTCATCCATTTTCGATCCAGAAGAGAATTCGTAGAATTTGAATATAGACGCCCCATGTGACCTGTGGATGGCGTCGCTGGCATCGGTGGAGATTCGCTCTCCTCTGAGAAAGCTCTCGTAATCAGAATTCTCGGCGATCTTCGTGGCGTGCTGGCTAGTACCGTCTGTATCGCTGCAGCTCTTTTAACGGCATGGACACTGATCTCTTTCTGGTAGATATCATTACCAACGCCAAACACCCTTTGAAGGAAAAGATTGGCACTGCTGATGTTCCCTAATCTTGGCGATTGAGGAAGATGACCGCCAAGAGAGGAAGATCCTTCTAGAGAGCCTTGACGCGGATTTGCAAAAGTTTTGGCGTCATCGTCTTCGATAGTAGATAGTTCACTGTCATTGATAGGGACTCGAAGAGTATTACAGCTTGCGGTGTGATGAGTGATGCGATCTTTGAATGAACGTGATCTGGGTAATATACTGAAACCGATAAGAGATAAGCCGGATGATGAACGTGGCCTCCAGTTCAGTTCTGATGCGATGCGTTGTATTCGTGGTTTACTCTTTCCGTTTCCAGTACGATGTGGATCTAGGAGAGCCTCGGATAGACGTCGTTGACCGACCGGCCTTGTCATCAGACCCAAAGGCGTGAGAGAAGGTCGCCGTGATCCACAAGCTGATGGGGTCCGAGCCTGGATCTCCTGATTCATTTCACTCTTTGACATTTGCTTCCTCCAATAATTCTGAAAAGTCTTCCTTAATACTTTACTTTTAACACCGTATAGCAGGCCGTTAACGGGTGGAGAACATGTCAACAATGTTGATGCAACTGTCAAGAATAGTGGGGGAATAGGTGTGGCTATGATTTTGTTTCCTGCTAGGAAGATAGTGGATGAGGACTCCCAGAGGATGGCACTATAGTAAGGGAAGTAGAGAATGAGGAAGGAACCGAGAAGCTGGAGAACAGACGAGATGGCACTACGACTGCGGAGAAAGCGAGGACCACCAGGGTTGCTTAGGACTGGCGGTGTGAACGGGTTCCTCTGATGGGTAATGGTCACCTGGGCTGAAAGGGTGACCTCAAAGATGGCGGAGGCGATGCGATGCCGGTGGTAGCGAGCTATCATCAACACCTAGAGAGGAAGAAGCATAATTAATTCAGTAACATTTGAGGTTTTCTTTGGAAGTGTGGGCAACAATGTTGGCGTTGGTTGAACATTCATTACATGTATCACATAGCTAAAGCAGCATGTAGCCTATATCTAATAACAAAACACTTTTAGGACGATGATTCAGAAAAGTTATTTGTTATCACACTCTTCAAACAGTGTTCATTTTATAATTTTGTATTATTTATGATCATTTAGGTATAGCAAAAGTATAATCAGGTCCATATTCACAAATGTTGAATGTATGTGCCTATACTGTGTAGTATAGTATGTATGAATGTAGTAAGTATCTATACTGTGTAGTAGTATGTGTGTACTACTAATAACTTTTAAATCCTGCAATTTCTTACTTCTCACCTTAATATTGCATCCAAGAATGAGGGCAGCGGGAAGGAGCAACGTCAACAGTGTGTACACACTGGAGTACCATATCGCTCCATCACCATGCCCAAAGTCTGGGGCACAACCCGCGAGCTCGCTGCTGTACCGATATGGCGCCACGAAGAACAACGGGGGTATGCAGAGGATCAATGCCACAATCCACGCGGCGCTCAAACCCATCGCCACCTTTCTCGGACTGACCACGGCGCCGTAGTGGAGCGGTGCAGAGATGGCTAGGTAGCGGTCACAGTTCAGCCCGGTGAGTGTCCACAAGGCCATGGGATGGAGCAGCGTGAAGAGGAAGCCGTGGATGGTGCAGGGAGCAGTGAAACCCAACCATCCTGGTAAGCCGCGGAACATTCCCGGCGCAGAGAAGAGCAGAAAGATAGTACATAGGAGAGTATCGACGATGCCGAGATGAAGTAGTAATAGGTTGTTAGCAGTTTGTATCTGAAAATCAATAGTCTATAATTATCATCTGTCCATTAGAACTATAGGCTTTGTTACGATGATTCATGTAACAAGATGATTATACTATAGTGTTGGATGATTAGGGATGATTAAAGGGCCACAATAGCGAGTTTACCTCTATTGTCAGCTTTGGTAGCCTGCAGTTATAGGAGACGACTGACGTATAGGTCGAGCTCCTGTTCACGCGTACCAATTAAATCGAATATACTAGTATATTTGTGGAGGTTATTTAAGGATTCTCACCTTTCACCATGTGATTTCCTCATCACCCAATTCCTATTCGTGAAAACGTTTAAATGTGTAAAGTAGAATATTTTCGCCTCTGAAATACCTCTGAGAAGATATGTTTACACCCCCTGCACTTCTCTGTGGTTGCCTAAGCTCAATATATTGACTAATAATGCCTGAAAAATATATCCTTCATTGTCAACTTTTGGACTAGACTATAAGTCTAGCTGTCTTCAAAGTATTTGGAGGCTTCAATTGTTTCTTAAGGGGGGACAACACTGAAAATCCAAAATTCTACATTTCACACCCGATCGAGTTGATTTTTTCATTGTGGTCTCACATCACCAACAAAAAAAATTAAAAATATAGATACATTTTTTTTATTTTCTCTTCTTTTTTTTCAATCATCACCTAAATATTTTCAACTGTCAATTTTCAATTGTTTTTATAGAAAACTAGATGAGATGGCTGGAGATGAGTGGTTTAAAAAAAATTCGTAGTCCTCTCGAAAGTGCATTCGACAAAGTTATGTATTGGTGTTACTTCAATTTATTTTTGTAGGAATGACAAATTTATCCATTTCACACTTTTTTTTATTTCAAAGTTTTTCATTTTTTTCTTATTCAATTTTTTTTGCATGCATGCCATTTTCAAGATATACTGTTGATAATACATAACTTTGTTTATTATCTGGTTCATGAAATATACAAAAAAAAATGTGCAAATTCATCCAGTAGAATAGATTTCATTTACTTCTCCATCCCAAAATACGTTGGGAAAGAAGATGACGAGAAAACAGCCACCAAACATTCAACTGTATTCCGTTCTGAAGCTAATTTGGTTATCTCGACACTATATGGTTAAAAGTCCAATATAAAATATACCTGAGGATTAATTCACATCATTTCTTCGGTAGCCCAAAAAGAAGATATTGAATAAATTGTTCATCAAAAAAAAAAAAACGTAAATTCTGACAAATGGACATATTCTCAGTGTTGCCCCCCCCCCTTAATCGGACTTTATTTTTGTTGTAAAATACAACCATGTTGTTTCACAGCAACTATTCTACAATATTGGAAATGAAAATGGAAGTTTATAAAAAAAGTGACATTTATTTCTCTGATAAAAATGATATTCTAAGAAGCGTGTCCAGTATGAGCTTTAATAACGAAATAGACTCCGTCACTCCATGATTCAATTGAAAAATGTCTCAAGCGATAAAAATGACCGTCTGTCTCCTGAAGTTTTTTATTTGAATTGGGATTGAACATTTTCCGTAGTTATAACGAATTATTTCAAAAATCCTTTGTTAGCAAAGTACAAATTTGACTTGTTGAGTTCCAACTTCCAACTTCCAACTTTCAAGACACAATTAGAATTTTTTTTTCTTCTTTTAATAACATCGAAACTTGATACAAAATCATTGTTCCCCAATTATGGCTATGGGTGAAAGATAGGATCGTTTGGACGGGGCACCACAAGGGCGATCTTACCACCCCAACAATTAGAACTGAAATAATAGAAACAGCCAAAAAATAATGTCAATGGAAAGTCATTGCAGTTCTTGGACTAGATTACAAAAGTCCATAACTTGGTTTCATTTCATGTGTACCTAAAATATTACTATAGCTATAATTTCTTTCGTTCGATTTCTTTATTGCACAGGTTTGTTTGCACGGCCCATAAATAAATAATAATAGGCAATGTAGTGCGACATCTAACGATACGCATTGTAAACAAAGTACCTCTCAAGCTAAGAAAATTAGTGGATATATACATGGTTTTGTAATTCCTTTGGGAGATATTCAAAACTCTTTGAAAATACGAGAATTTTGAACACGCTGGGTAGATAATGTAAAGATATTTGGATAAAATATAATCAAATCCACATTTATTGGATGAGCGAAGCGAAGACTCAATTACACTATACCGAAAAAAAAGTGCCTGTTTTTTTTTTTTTTTTTGTTTTTTTTGTTTTTTTGTTCGCGCTCCACAGGTCAGACAAAAATTCAAAATCAGTTGAAACTTGGCACACACATGAACCCCTATCTGACTTGATGCTGTATAGTTTTGAGGCACGATCGGTTGAACAACTTCTGAGAAAACTCATTCCAAAGTTTTAAAAAAATCCCATTAGAATAAGCCAGAGGAAAACATTCGTGAAAAATATTTCATCTGAGAGGATTCAAATTTTCAGAGAACTTCAATCTGATAATGATACACATTATTCCGAACTTTTACTCAAATCGGATCAGCCGTATCGATGTAAAAAAATATATAATGTTATTTGTGTCAATTATTCAAAGCTATTAAGATACCTATTAAATCAAAGCAACAAGTGTCACCACTTGACTGTAAACGATTAAAACAAAGCCTTCTTTATTATCATATAAACTAGGCAAACGCGTTATGTGTTTCCGCGTTGATGGATGAGCTGGAACATATCAACTTATCTTTGGATTGGTTATTATATATATATATACACCTTGAAATCCAAACCATTACATCACTGCCATCTTATTTTCCAATAATAATTTATATGATAATAAAGAAGGCTTTGTTTTAATCGTTTACAGTCAAGTGGTGACACTTGTTGCTTTGATTTAATAGGTATCTTAATAGCTTTGAATAATTGACACAAATAACATTATATATTTTTTTACATCGAAACGGCTGATCCGATTTGAGTAAAAGTTCGGAATAATGTGTATCATCATCAGATTGAAGTTCTCTGAAAATTTGAATCCTCTCAGATGAAATATTTTTCACGAATGTTTTCCTCTGGCTTATTCTAATGGGATTTTTGAAAACTTTGGAATGAGTTTTCTCAGAAGTTGTTCAACCGATCGTGCCTCAAAACTATACAGCATCAAGTCAGATAGGGGTTCATGTGTGTGCCAAGTTTCAACTGATTTTGAATTTTCGTCTGACCTGTGGAGCGCGAACAAAAAAACAAAAAAAAAAAAAAAAAAAAAAAAAAAAAAAAAAAAAAAAAAAAAACAGGCACTTTTTTTTCGGTATAGTGTAATTGAGTCTTCGCTTCGCTCATCCAATTATTAATGGAAAATAAGATGGCAGTGATGTAATGGTTTGGATCTCAAGGTGTATATATATATAATAACCAATCCAAAGATAAGTTGATATGTTCCAGCTCATCCATCAACGCGGAAACACATAACGCGTTTGCCTAGTATCCACGCAATAACAGGATCGTCTACGAAGTGAACAATTTGAAAAAATGAAAAAACTGAGGTAATTGGATGAGCGAAGCGAAGACTCGATTAAACTATACCGAAAAAAAAGTGCCTGTTTTTTTTTTTTTTTTTTTTTTTGTTCGCGCTCCACAGGTCAGACAAAAATTCAAAATCAGTTGAAACTTGGCACACACATGAACCCCTATCTGACTTGATGCTGTATAGTTTTGAGGCACGATCGGTTGAACAACTTCTGAGAAAACTCATTCCAAAGTTTTCAAAAATCCCATTAGAATAAGCCAGAGGAAAACATTCGTGAAAAATATTTCATCTGAGAGGATTCAAATTCTCAGAGAATTTTAATCTGATAATGATACACATTATTCCGAACTTTTCCTCAAATCGGATCAGCCGTTTCGATGTAAAAACATATATAATGTTATTTGTGTCAATTATTCAAAGCTATTAAGATACCTATTAAATCAAAGCAACAAGTGTCACCACTTGATTGTAAACGATCAAAACAAAGCCTTCTTTATTATTATATAAACTAGGCAAACGCGTTATGTGTTTCCGCGTTGATGGATGAGCTGGAACATATCAACTTATCTTTGGATTGGTTATTATATATATATACACCTTGAGATCCAAACCATTACATCACTGCCATCTTATTTTACATTAATAATTTATATAATAATAAAGAAGGCTTTGTTTTAATCGTTTACAATCAAGTGGTGACACTTGTTGCTTTGATTTAATAGGTATCTTAATAGCTTTGAATAATTGACACAAATAACATTATATATTTTTTTACATCGAAACGGCTGATCCGATTTAAGTAAAAGTTCGGAATAATGTGTATCATTATCGGATTGAAATTCTCTGAGAATTTGAATCCTCTCAGATGAAATATTTTTCACGAATGTTTTCCTCTGGCTTATTCTAATGGGATTTTTGAAAACTTTGGAATGAGTTTTCTCAGAAGTTGTTAAACCGATCGCGGCTCAAAACTATACAGCATCAAGTCAGATAGGGGTTCATGTGTGTGCCAAGTTTCAACTGATTTTGAATTTTTGTCTGACCTGTGGAGCGCGAACAAAAAAACAAAAAAAAAAAAAAAAAAAAAAAAACAGGCACTTTTTTTTCGGTATAGTGTAATTGAGTCTTCGCTTCGCTCATCCAATTATTAATGGAAAATAAGATGGCAGTGATGTAATGGTTTGGATTTCAAGGTGTATATATATATTATAACCAATCCAAAGATAAGTTGATATGTTCCAGCTCATCCATCAACGCGGAAACACATAACGCGTTTGCCTAGTATGTATAATCATTCTGAGGGATTTAACGCTGTTAAAGGACGTATTTTTTCGTGAATTTGTTGCTGAAGAATCATATGCCACCCTGAAAAATACCGCAACGATACCAATACAACATTTGGAAATATTTGTGTTTGTAATGTTAGAACTGGAAGACAATGACATTATTCTTTCGTGGGTACAACATGCAGCATACCTATTAATTTTTCTCAAGTCCCATACTGCCCGAAACGTTAAACTTATATTTAACTTATAATGATCATGGCAGATCCAACGTGGAATTGATAAGGTACCTATGGCCTGGGGTGAATAAATAATTATACATTTACATTTTTCAACAGATCATGTCATTTGAACTTTCGGATACCTTTATAGAGATACATTTCTCAACTTTGTCCTGCAAATAAGTTATATTGAGAGCAAAAATGACAAGAAAGTTTCACCGTACTTCATAGTATACACAAATAAGTAATTCAATTTCGCCAATTTCGATTTTTTTTCATATTAGTTAATGCTATGGTAAAAAAAATCTAAATTTTCATGAGCAATGAAGTTGCATGGGTTCTTGAATACTTTCAATTTCTATTCAACATTATTATGTGATGGAATACATAATTTTGAGTGGAAACAATTTATGTAATCATATATGGATATGCAAGTCCTCGCCAACCAACAACTAAAAAACCAAAAAAAAAACGATCACATTTATATTTTACCATTGCCATACCTTAGTCATAAAAAAATAATATGTTAAATTAAGGTAGTATCTTATGAAGTTAATTCAAGTTTAATTCAAGTCACTTTATATAGCTTCAGAATACCGTATCAACATAATAACGATGCATTAAAACGAAAGCCTCATTTCGTCTATTACCGTCTCTATACGTCCTCTCTCCCTCTAGATCCACAGCTAATCCAATCAGTAGCGTTTATAATCATCCCTTATCTGTGCGTCACGTGGGTCAAATCGTGACCTGCTTCTTCCAATTCACCCCCCATGGGCCAACACGAGTCTATAGCTGGCTGGCTCTCTAAGCTTATTGAAAACAAACAAGTTAAAGTAATGAAAAGTAACTGCTGGACACAATTAGATTCTATAAATATCGGGAACAAATGCTACAATAAAGAGGGGATCAGTTGGATTATCTGTAATATCTGCTGCAAAAACTTCCAAACAAGCAAGTTTAAAAATAACAGTGTGTATAGTCTATAACATTGCAATGCGTGTGAGAGTGGAGTTGATGATCGAACCTGTTACTAGTGACTCATGTAATTGTGACTCAAAATTATGTATACTATTATTTAAATGGAAATTGAAAGTATATTCAAGAACCCAACTGCATTGTTTATGAATATTTTAATTTTTTTAAAACGACTATCGCATTAACTATTAAGAAAAAAATTCAAAATTGGCAAAATTGAATTACTTGTTCGTGTACACGATTAAATACGATGATACTTTTTGTCAATTTTGTTCTTTATATATATATCCAGACAAATTTACAGCATTGGTATTAAGAGTGAACAAAACACAAGAAGGTTGATATCTCCCGCTTTGAAATAATCTGTTCTAAAACTGTTTGCTATGAGTATGACGTCTGCAAGTGTTGGTGATGTGTGTTTGGTTACCTGTTTGGTCAGCACAATGACAACGAGGATGTAGCCATTGAGCAGGAGACCGAGGACGGTGACCACTGTGAGTGCCACTCCCAGGACGAGAGAGGTCATCAGGATCCAAGGTCACGCGATGCACTCACGGAGGGTCAATTCTGCTCCACGAGACAAACTTGCTGCTCCGAAACATCTGTCAATAGAGAGGCATCTGTGAGAATTAAGGTAATCTAGGACGACGTCGACGTTCTTGACTTTCGTGCTAGACTTTAGTGACTTTAGCGACTATTGAGGTGGGTTGCGTAAATGTCGGTGGTGTAAGCGGTGCAGTGGCACAGGGGTCAATGGTTAAATTTACTATAGGGGGGGTGGGGGGGGGGCACTTAGACTGGCGTTATTTGACAAAATTATATTTTTCTATTTATATGTGTATATATTTTTATGAATTGAACCAGAGAGACCAAGACGGCTTGATTTTATGTTGTAGACATTTTTTGCAAAGCAAAATCCAAGAGGAAGAAATTTTAACAGCAGTCAACGAGTGAGAGAAATAATTCAATTGATTCATGCGCGATGAATAGTATTCTACGTTACTTTATAGAATGAATAAGAATAGTTAAAATTTGCAGAAAATTTGAATCCCATTTATAATGAGGTAAATTAGAGACACACGAGTGCCTTTCGTGACTTGAGGCAAATATGGAAAAAGCGGAGGGGGCCATTCGTACCTTTTGTACTCCTGTCTCACCGTCGTGCCTTGTTACACCACTGGGTTCTAATAGAGTTTTTCACTTCAATGGAGATTGCTGATCGGGTGGACATGGGGGGCTGATGGGTAGAATCTTCTAGGGGAATTGATTTAGCAAAATTTAAGTCATTTAGTGAACGAATGTATAAACTGTATGAGATATCAAAATTCTCGTACGGAATAAACACACATAACCTAAAAATGATGTGAAATTTAATTATTAATCTTAATTGGATTCTAGCATTTTCGTACGTAGGCCAATAAAGCTAAAATTGTTTTTTTTTTGCTGTATACTGTGGAAATCATGTGATATAATTTAAATGGTTTTCGCTCAAAATCAACTTGAAGAGATTGAAAAGAAAAAAAATTTCCCCCGCACTAGAATTTTGATTCTTATACCGTTCAAACGTGACCAACAAAAGAACAGATATTTCGCTAAATTGACTCCCATAATCATTCGCGTTGGATATTTTCTTGTCTTCATCGATTTCATATGAAAAGATAATCAATTTTCAAACGGTATGTTATTATTTTCATGTATACACTGCGATGAGGCAAAAAATGTGAAAAACTTATTTCAAATAAGTTTTTTCCACGACACAGCAATTTCTATGAAAGTTAACAAGAGAAAAGAAATTCACCTAAAAGGGTCATCTAAAACTGTCAGAAACTTGAAATTTCTTTTCTGATATTTTTGGACAAGTTTGAAACAATTTTGACCCAGGTGGGCAGTATGATTTATAACGGACAGTGTGCCGGTTCACCCTCAAATAACTTCAAGATAACTGAAGTCACCGTTGGGCGTAGGTTCGAGTCCCGCATAAGACATGGGTTTTTGTAAACGTCCCTTCACTCATCATCACTTCATAATTTCATAAAATAGATAATAAAATAATAAAGTTTATTCATTGGATCAATAAGTACATTGATATTGAAATTAAATAAAATTTGAAAAATTTAAAAATGTCAAAGCAGTGGAAATAAGACACTTTGTCAGCAAGGATATAAAAATCAGAAAATATGCAGTATTCACAATTACATCAATCATTATATATCTTTTAACAAAAAATAAAAATCGATCATTCGTACCATCAAAAACTACCAAATCAATTGGGTAGTTTTCATACAACCAAAATAGTCCCTGCACATTCGTATCCCCGTATAACCTAGCTGTTGATGGGGTCGTTAAGCGAACAATGCTAGAATTTTAAGATTTAATACTAGTAAGGGTGTGTGAATATTGTTTACTCCGAGGGCTATAATACATCAACTGCATAAGAAAATTTATTATTACCAAGAATGTCGTCTCACTCGACTCTTATTATAAATTACATCTTTTGTCTTCATCATATTTGTAAGGGTATTTATGCACCTCTTCACACACTAAATGTCGGGTGGGTCCCTGGCAGGGTAGTTATGTCACGTGTCTCTGTATAGTAACCATGGTAATAGGAGGGAAGAACTTTTAAAGTGTCGTCATTGGGTTTTCTAATAACGATAAG